>CM059433.1:76768699-76803699 GCA_030390025.1 Squalus acanthias | reverse complement strand
CCATGTGGGGGCACTCTTGAATGGAACAGAAATGAAATACTTCCAGGTTTCAGCCAAAAAGTGGTTTCTCTGGATATTTTTCCCTCTTCTACTGTTGGGTGGCTTATTTACCAATGGAATGTGGAGGATAGCACAAGTCAAAGATTGAGGACCACTACATATTACATAAGGGATGTTGTCCATTGTTTTATGCTGTGATGTAGCAGGTGCTGTAGAGCAGTGCTGTCCAGTAGAAATTGCTGACTAGCTACAGGCATGGCCTCAGCGACACCGCTTTACCCACATGTACTAATTTTAGTGGAAAACGTCTTCCACGCAATACAGGTAAATGTACTTCACGTATAAAGTTCTAACATCATTCAGTGGAAGACTTTGCAGTCTCCTCTTTCACCAAAATTTTGAATTCTAGCATGAAACACAGCATGTTTTTGTCCCGCAGTTGCGAGCAGTACTTTGACTTCATCGGAGTGGTTGCTGAGAATGTTGACTCGCACAATGAGCCATGCCAAACCCGCTCCTGCTCTCCACCCAGAACACAGTTGAATGCTACTTGCCCTTTGCATGATGTGTTCTGTTCGAGCTACTCATCATTGCTTGGGCTTGCATTCTTCTGGCCTGGAGCGGTTATTAGTCAAGCTGACCACAATGACAGCTTCCCTCTCCATACAATGTTCCTGGTATTTCCATGGCGCTGAAGTCCGGCATTTTCACCTGTTACACACCATTTTAGCTGATAACCATTAAGCAATAACCAAGGAAGTAAAGCACACACAACAATCAAAAAACACTCTCATACTCTGCTTCCCCTGTTAGCATTTTACCAACAAACACACAAAAATGCCGAAGTATACCTGCATACGCCATGCGAATTAGTATTGAGATCACATGCCCAACAACAGTGTCTATTACTCATTTTTTTTATTTACTAATCACAAATGTAATTTGTCACATCTAGATTCCCAATTATCGATATGTGGCTAGTGGCTAATGTATTGGAAAACGCTTCTAGAGCATACATTTCGTCAGAATTAAATGGTAGAGCTCACCTCCTTGTGTTTTTGGATCTTTAATATTATGAAGCTCTTTAGCTCGCAATTTAGTTGTGATTATTAATCCTTTGTATGCTGCACAAGGATTCTGCTGTGTTCAAATAGATTTTCAGCTGGCTATAGGTTAAGTGCTTCAGATTCGATACATTAATGCTGTAAATGGAATTGAAGCTTGCTGTTTTTTGTATGTAAATGCAATTTATGGGGAATGCAACTTTAGAACGTGTTTCTGATTTCTGTGTAAAAAGATATTGGGCAGTACATGAAGTCTTTCTAAATAGGAAATATTCAGAGTCAGACTTGTGAACTGTGTACATTATTATGCATATTGGAAGCTATGTGAATGACATTGATGGAGGAGTATTTTAAGCTGTTCATCTTGATTTTCTGCAGCTTTAAAATGTGAGAGAAGTTGATGGTCTTGTGTTTAGGTGTAGTTTTGATGCCGTTCAATTTATTTATTTAATGAGAATGTTGGTTAGATTTCTAGCAACAAAATCAATTGCAGCATGTTTGGGTGAGCTTTGCTTCATACTAGATATTTCCCCAAGTTGCATGCTGTGCACTAAAGTAGAGATTACACTAAATTAAAATAGTTGCAATCAATAATCCAACCTTTGTAAAAGCACACAAGTAGAGTTGCACATCGTTTGTCATTGGACAAATACTGTATTTGTTCTTTGGAAGTTAGCCCCATTTCCTATTTATACTTTTCATTAATTCTTTTAATAAAATAACATTTTAAACATAATTAGTGCATTTAGATGATTGTCTAGATTGTTTCTCATCCCAGTTTTGTGTGCTGTGTTCATTTGTCACTGAAAAGAGTTACAGCTGGTATATTCCCATTATGTGATGTGTTAATAGAAGTACAGTAATTGAAGGAAATGTGAACATCAGGCCTCACGAGGACTGTTATAAATTCTAGTTACATTTTCCAGTAGTTTTGTGGTCACATGTACATGAATGGAATTAGTAGTGGCCAAAACCATATTCAGTTGGTTTGCAAATCCAAACCATTGTATGAAAATGCCCTGTGGACAACAATCATTAATGATTCAAAATGTCCATTTTTAGTGTGTTAAAAATAGTGTATTAAAAGGTAATATAATCCACAGGAATGAAACTCACATGGATTATAAGGTTATCAGAATGATTATTGAGATTTTTTATTTAGTGGCATGTAACAGGAAATTAGTTACTTGAAGGAGTGTCCAAACTTGCACCACATTCCATTACAATGCTTTTCTCTCAGAAGGTAAACTTCTGAGCAGGCTGAAAAATGGTTGCTTTTTGCCTCCATTATTTTCAGTGCCTCCTTTCTGGAGGTCACTTTTTTTCCACTCTCTGCAACATTTAAGTAAATATGACAGAGAAACTCTGTCCCTTGCTTGAGAGTAGATATGCCTCAGTCTTTCGTCTTCCTTCCTTTTCTTTGGTGTAGGGTTCAAAATAAACTGGGTTTGTAGTTGAGGCATGGTCTTTGTACCACACTTAAACAATCATTGATATCAAAACATTGTGAAGGGAGGATGTCCTTGCAGTTTTCCCCAAGCAAATGGTACTGTACAACTTTCTCATGCAATAAGTAGAGAGCCCCTTAATTCAAAGCATGGAGAAGACCCTAGGTAGGTAATCTGTATTCAAATTTTTTTTTTCCACTTTTGAGTTTTATGGTTAACGTTAATGTTAACGTTTATATTTTCCTCGTCACTGCTGAGTTTTGATCTCGGTTTATGCTTCATGACAGGAATACTTAAAAAAAAAAGTGCTTGACCAGACTTGTATTACTTTTATCCAAGGGAAAGATTGTTTTATTGAAAAATAATGATTTTGTAGAGATACATTTCAGAGATGTAACACTGAAAAACATACTAAATTTTTCATTGTATCATACACTATTTTGTACTGTTGACAGATTTAAAGGGAGCCTTGGAATAGTTAATCCTCCGATGTTTTAATTTACTCTGTAAGCACAGTGAAGTACTTGCAACTACTATATCTTGTATTCATTGTTAAATTTTTAAAAATCATTTTTGGCATGTTAAAATACAACAGACACCTGTATCATACTATAATGGGGACGGCAATAACTTCTTTGAAGGTTTTTAAACTGTTAACAGTAGAACTTCCACATTACAATTCAGCTTATCTGAGTTGCTATAGTGCATTACTAAAGGTCTGTTTTTGATCCTTTGGATATGTTTCTTCAATTTAAAAAAAAAAACCCACCAGAAATCAGATAAACATTGCTTTGATAGTTTTCCAAATCAACCTGCAAGAATATCTGGTTTTTATATAGCCTACTGTGTACAATGAATTGATCTAATTTCAAAGTATCTGCTGTGCATTACATTTATTTATATCTACATACAGTATAGAGAAAGTCTGTGTAATCTTCTACACACTGAGATTAAAGTAAAATCTCCAAACTCTCTACTGTAATGAAATTACTGCTATGTAAATTGAATACAGACGAGCCAAGAAAAGATGGCATGTTAAAGGGGAGGGAACATTAAGTGATTTTCTGTACACAATACTGCCCCAGCCTTCTGAAAAATGTGTTTTTTAGAAAATATTCTCAATTTTTATTCCAGTAGAGACTGATATTTTGTGTTTGCACATGCTTCCTCTGGTAGAATAAAATATGAGAATGACCTGTGCACATTCCAGTGTGGCTCTGCAAACTCTAATCAAAGCTTGCATTTTGAACAAGACTAGGACCAATCTGGTACCACGAGCATAGAAAAAAATCACTGTCGCCTAGTTATTGCATAGTTCAAATATCACCATAGTAATTTGAGAATTTGTTTTAAAATCTGGAAATAAAATACTGGTACTAGTAAAAGTAATCATTTTCAAAGAAAACCAACTGGTTCATTTTAGGGAGAAAACCTGCTGTCCTTGCCCCAATATGTGACTCCAGTCTCACACCAACATGGTTGACTCTTAACTGCCCTCTGAAGTGACTTAGCAAGCCATTCAGTTATATCAAAACCATTGGTACTGCCAAATGCTTGGGTTCTGTATAGAATTTTTTTCCTCCTCCTCCGGTTCTGTTGAATGATGGCAATCTATCCTTACAAAAAGAATATTCTATTTTTATTTGAATTATAGGTACATTTAAACTGTCTCTTGTTCCTTCATCGTCTGGCAGTGGAGCTAGGACTAAAGCTGTTGAATCAAAGAGTTCTACCATTCAACCAAACCATGTCATGGAAGTGGCAAAGGTAAAACAAACATGTTTTTAAGTTGCAATAATTGATGTTATTTAATATTAATTACACACTAATATGGGATAGCTTTTTTTTATCAGATATGTTAAGTGGGCATCCATTTCAGTGGACACAGTATAAAAACTTCACAATATGCTTTATTAAAATCTTAGTGACAACATTTGTTTAATGAGAAAGGTAAGAACCTAAACTGTTTTCTTGAACTGAAAGATAATTTTGTTTATTTGACTAAACTTCCTGCAGTTATGTTTTCTTCTATTTGCTAATATTAGTGAAAATATTGGCATGACTATGAAACAGTTGCAGAGGGGAGTTTCCTTTGAACTAGTTTCTCCGGAAGCTGCAGTTGAGCTAAAGCCTGCACAGGCAGTACGGGATGAATGGCCTCCTGTGCATCATTTCTGTGATTCTCTATCATAGAATCATAGAAATTTACAGCATAGAAGGAGGCCATTCGGCCCATCTTGTCCGTGCCGGCCGACAGAGTTATCCACCCTTATCCCACTTTCCAACACTTGGTCCGTAGCCTTGTAGGTTACGGCACTTCAAGTGCATATCCAAAATGTGATGAAGGTTTCTGCCTCTATAGTTAACTTGCAAAATTCTTAGGCTTTTCTTCAGTCAACAAATTGAATCTGGTTGGCCCACCAATTTATACTTATTTTTGGTTTAAAAGTGCATTGATGCATGGATCATTCCCAGTAACTCTCTGTCATGATGCCTGCCTGTGCTGTCTTGTAATACGGTATGGAAATGTTGTTCTTTGCTCCTAAGTGACCCTAATAGCTCAATATTACTGATTCATTTACCAGTAAGCAGTCCTGGCTACAAAGATGTTGAAACTTGATTTTGTTTTTTGCTCCGAGCAACCTGTTGAGCTCCAGCTTGGCTTCGAATTACTCTTCCACTCTTGGGTAGACAGAGTTTTGAACAGGAGTGGGAGGCAAAGCAGGCCAACTTGAGGGATCAGTTGGAATATTTTCCTAATGAAATAAAGTGTAAATTCAGAGAAGTGTGTAAACTGGTGAGGATTGGTATCATTGTAAATTTATGCTCAACATTGTAATTCACATGTTAAGCATTCATAAAATCATAGAATGGTTACAGCACAGGAGGCCATTCGGCCCGTCGAGCCCGTGCCGGCTCTCTGCAAGAGCACTTCAGCTAGTCCCACTCCCCTGCCCTTTCCCTGTAGCCCTGCAAATGTTTTTCCTTCAGGTACTCATCCAATTCCCTTTTGAAAGCCACGATTGAATCTGCCTCCACCATCCTCTTGGGCAGTGCATTCCAGATCCTAACCACTCATTGCGTAAAAATGTTTTTCCTCATGTCGCCTTTGGTTCTTCTGCCAATCACCTTAAAACTGTGTCCTCTAGTTCTCGACCCTTCCGCCAGTGGGAACAGTTTCTGTCTTGACCCCTCATGATTTTGAACACCTCTGTCAAATCTCCTCTCAACCTTCTCTGCTCTAAGGAGAACAACCCCCAGCTTCTCCAGTGTGTGTGTGTATATATATATATATATCTCTATCTCTATCTCTATCTCTATCTCTATCTCTCTCTCTCTCTCTCTGAAGTCCCTCATCCTTGGAACCATTCTTGTAAATCTTTTCTGCACCCTCTCTAAGGCCTTCACATCCTTCCTAAATTGCGGTGCCCAGAATTGGGCACAGTACTCCAGTTGAGGTCAGACCAGTGTTTTATAAAAGTTCATCATAATTTCCACGCTTTTGTACTCTATGGGCTGGATTTTAATAGACCCTTGGAGGCGTGTGGGGGGTTAAAATTGCGAAAAGTGGCAGGCGGACCCGATTCCGCCTCCACGCAATTTTGATGAAATCGTGTGCGGTGTTCCCGTCTCCGTCCCGCCTCCAAGAGGCGGGAGAGGCCATTAAAGCCCTTAACAAGCCCTAAATTGGCTCTGTAATGCCATTTTGAAACGTTTTAGCTAGTTTAACCCTTTTTCCACGTGCAGCACGCCTGATCTGAAACACGCCCGTGAAACCTGGCGGGAGCACAAGTGGATAGCTGACTATCAGCTGCAGGTCCACTATTACAACGGAGATGTGATGAAGGTCTCTCTCTCTCTCTCTCTCTCACTCTCTCACAGATGATGCTCATTTTGCATCCAGGTCCTCACAGCAAAGGCCAGGCAGTCTCTGACCTGCAATGCAGCAACAATGATGACATCATCAGAGGCGACTTTCAGACTGAAACCACTAATTGGTTCATGGGTTCCCACATGCTGGAACTCAATTGCCCAATTAAGTGAAAATTGCATCAATCTCCCACATCCAATTGCAGTCGGGTGGATAACACGAAATGTGGATGACACGACCCCAACCCGCCCCAGTATCAAAATCCAGCCCTATACTTCTATTCATGAAGCCCAGGATCCCGTAAGCTTTTTTAGCTGCTTTCTCAACCTGCCCTGCCACCTTCAACGATTTGTGCACATATACCCCTAGGTGTCTCTGTTCATGCACCCCCTTTAGGATTATACCCTTTAGTTTATATTTCCTCTCCTCATTCTTTCTACCAAAATGTATCACTTCGTATTTTTCTGCGTTAAATTTCATCTGCCACGTGTCCGCCCATTTCACTAGCCTGTCTATGTCTTCCTGAAGTCTATCACTCTCCTCCTCACTGTTCACTATACTTCCAAGTTTTGTGTCGTCTACAAATTTTGAAATTGTGCCCTGTACACCCAAGTCCAAGTCATTAATATATATCAAAAAAAGCAGTGGTCCTAGTTCCTCAAGGGTAAAGTGCTGAAGGGCAGATGAAAGCAGACTGGCAGGGGAAGAGATTTTTTAAAGGTTTGTTAACTGATTACTTGTGGCTGTTAGGATGCAGATGGATTAAAAACACATACAGCTTTCCTTAGGGGAAAATAAATTTGAAAAGGCAGTTAGCAAGTTATATTTTGCCTGTGTTGCCTGAGTGGATTTAAAAAAATATATATATAATATTTCTGTAGTGGATTGTTATGTAAAATGTGCACTATTGCGTACTGCAGTGAAAAGATGGCTGCTTGTGACCCCAGAAAGTCTAGGTGCCGTTCTATTTCATTCACACTCCTGTAGGGGTTTAGCTAAAGCAGATGTCTGGGAGCCTCCTGCTCCCAGTCAAAAGGTAGGCATTCCCTTTGTGGGTAGAACCCTTAATCCACAACTTGGGCCATGTACTCTACCATCTCACATTTTTAAGAGGTTTCCCTCTCCCTTGCCATTTCTTCTCTCGTTCTCTCTCCTCTCTGTCTGTGTGTCGGTCTGTCAAAGAATGTGGGAAAATTGATCTCGCTGTGAAAACTATATGTTCATTCATCCACCTTCCACAAAAAGAGGATAATTCACATAGATGTGTTTCAGTAGCCAATATACTGAGTAAATAACAACAACTGGCTTTTATATAGTACTTTTAAAATGTCTTCCAGGCACTTCACCGAGGTAATGCCAAAGAGTAGGACCTAGGTGGTGGCTGTGCCATCAGCTGCCAATACTGAGGTGAAGGAAGGGAGCTGCACAAAAGGCTAGAGTGAGAGGAACTGAGATTTGATTGGGGGGGGGGGGCGAGTTGTAGGGCTGGAGGAGGTTACAGAGATGGGGAGGGGCAAGGCCATGGAGAAATTAAAACACAAGTGTGACTATTTTAAATGAGTCATTGAGGAAATGGGTGCCAATGTAGGTTAGTGTGGACCTGGATGATGAGCTGATTGGTGTGGGATAAGATACATGGAGCAGAGTTATGAAAGAACTGAAGTTTGTGGAAGATGGGAGTCTGATCAGGATAGTATTGGAATAGTTGAATCTGAAGGTGACAAAAAGTAATGTACGAGTGCTTCATTGGCAGGTTGGCTGAGGTAGGAGCAGAGGTGGTCGATGTTCTAGGTGGAAGTAGGTAGGTTTTCTGTGGAGAGGATATGGGATCAGAAGTGCAGCTTGGGGTGAAATGGCACTGGCTTTGCGGACAGCGTGAAACACTAGCTATGGAGGGGGATTGAGTTGGTAGCGGGTATGGAGTTTACGACTGGAGCTGAAGATGATGGCCTTGGACTTCCCATTGTTTAGCTGAATGAAATTATAGTGTCAGCCGTGGCTCAGTTGATAGCACTCACCTCTGAGTCAGAAGGTTGTGGGTTCATGTCGCACTCCAGAGACTTTTTAGTCATTCACAGGATGTGGGAGTCGCTGGCAAGGCCAGCATTTATTGCCCATCCTTAATTGCCCTTGAGAAGGTGGTGGTGAGCTGCCATTTCAGAGGGCAGTTAAGAGTCAACCACATTGCTGTGGGTCTGGAGTCACATATAGGCCAGACCAGGTAAGGATGGCAGATTTCCTTCCCTAAAGGACATTAGTGAACCAGATGGGTTTTTACAACAATCCAGTAGTTTCATGGTACTAGCCTTTTTTTAAATTCCAGATTTATTTAATTAACTGAATTTAAATTCCCCAGCTGCTGTGGTGGGATTTGAACTTGTGCTTCCAGATCATTAGTCCAGGCCTCTGGATTACTAGTCCAATAACATGCACAAAAATTTAGGCTGACACTCCAATGCAGTACTGGGGGAGTGCTGCACTATCAGAGGTGCTGTTTTTCGGATGAGATGTTAAACCGAGGCCCCGTCTGCACTCTCAGGTGGACGTAAAAGATCCTATGGCATTATTTTGAAGAAGAGCAGGGGAGTTATCCCCAGTGTTCTAGCCAATATTTATCCCTCAATCAACATCTAAAACAGATTATCTGGTCATTATCACATATCTGTTTGTGGGAGCTTGCTGTGTGCAAATTGGCTGCCACGTTTCCTACAACAGTAACTACACTTCAAGAAGTACTTCATTGGCTGTAAAGCGCTTTGGGACACCTGGTGGTCATGAAAGGTGCTATATAAATGCAAGCCTGACTGTCTTTCTCATCCAGACCTAAATGTCAAACAAACTATCTGGCAGCACCGAAGTAGTGGAAAAATTGAGAGGGATCGTGGAGAGATAGGGCTGGATGTCATCAAGAAAACTGACCCCATGTCTGCAGATGACCTCACCAAGGGGCAGCATGTAAATGATGAAAAGGAAATTCAGGGATTCAAACGGGGAGTTGTTGGCGAGACGGGCACTGAGTTGGGAGGCGATCAAAGAACCTAGGAGAGAAAGGAAGATTGGCGATGGGGCAGTAGTTAATGAAGACAGAAAGGTCAAGGTTGGGTTTTTTGAATAGGGGGTGATGACTGCAGTAAGTGTTCTCCATTGACCGGCCTATTGGTATCAACAGGCTTAACTGTATCCCAGTTTCTGACTGACAATGTGAAAGGACTAGCATAAAGGAACTACAATTCTAATAGTAAGACAACATTGGTTTCCAGGAAAGGATCACAATAATAGTTGGAAGTATTTTGTCCACCAGTGCCATTATTTGAACTTAGGTCCACTGGTATGCTGGCAGTTTTATTGAACTTCCAGATGCAATTATTTGCTCTTGGGGCAGGGCAAGGAAACACCCATGGTGTCCCAGTTTACGACGCATGCCAAAAAAATGTTTCATGCCTCTGGTTGGTCTGATTTGGAACTTCAGTTTGGTTCTGAGAGAGGTAGTGTCAGCCTTTTAAACTTGTGCATTTCTGTGAACTTAAATCTCTTTCACTTAAGTCCACGCATTTCACACTTTCCAGCACAGGTTATTGAATGGTCATCAGGAGCAGGAATCATGGCTGATTTTCCCTTGTCTACCTTAAGAGCACTGATGCTAATTATAGCATTTTGACTATCATCCCACCTGAGATCAACTAACTCATTTCAGATCAGGAAACAAACCTGGAACCTTCTGGGTCAGTATGGTTCAGCTACATAGAATGAGTCTTTAGATGAGCTGTACCTTTTTAAACGAAAAGTTGTAGTTTGTAAGTTTATCGTGTTTGATAACCTCTGACTTACTTCAGTCAATTTATTACTATTGAGTTTTTACTCTGTTACTTGATAAAATTATGCTTCAAGGTCTGATGGGAAAACCTTTTCAATAATCTTTGTTAGAACATAAGAACATGATTATGTGACATTGATAGTTCCATATACAATCCCCACCGTTTAAACTGCCATGTTTAAATTAGGCAATTGGGTAAATGGTGCTAACCATTTGCCATTACCGTTAATTACAAAGTTGCGCTTGCAGCATGTTAAGCGCGCTGGCTATTTTGGGCAGACATGGGTGTTCCGTGAACAGTTTGCACCTTTTTGCGGTGCAGTTACCTATTATACTTCTCGGTTATGGAGCCACAAGAGGAATTCAGCTGAAAAGAAACTGGGCAAAGTTGACTGATCTCTGCGGACAGTACCAGTGTGGAAGCATTAGGGAGGAGTTTGTGATTCTTTGCCATTGTGAGAATCGTGCAGAGCAGGACACAATAACAATGGAGTACATTGTACCAGAGAAAAGTTCGAGTGGGTCGGAATTCTAGAGCACCGAGTTCCAACAGCACCTCCCATGTCCCTGATTAGTGCAGGATAGTTCAGGTATAGTCAGAACACTTCAAGGTGTAAACCGTCGAACATACAGCAGGCAAATTGCATTAGCACCAGTGTGCAATACTTTGTGCTGTTCATTTTTAAAACTGAATTTTTGCAAGACCAAATGAAGGGTGGCATGTTTCTAGGTAATTTATTCTGTAAGTAAGGTTAAATTAGACAGATGGAGGATTGCTTTGCAAAGTATTTGTAAAATCTTCTCCTTTAGTTCAGAGGTTGCCTGGTTGATTTTTGTACTAGAATATTTGGTATTGAAGATTTTTATAAAAACATTGATCTCAGTATCATCTCTGTACAGCATGATCTTGTGCTTGATCCCAGTCAGTATCTTAATGCCCTTATCATGTCTGACTGCCTTAACGAGCTGTGCTAGTGCCAGTATAAATAGTAGTAAACAGCTATCATGCATGGTGCTGTTATTAAAAACTTGGAAGAAAACCAGGCCATTGTCCAGAATTACTGTCAAAAGCAGGTCATAGCTGAATAATAAGTATAAAATAAATACTTGGACTCTACATGGTTGAAGAAATACATTTGGCTAGTTTAAATACCTCACTTTTTTTATTCGTTCCTGGGATGTGGGCGTCGCTGGCAAGGCCAAAATTTATTTCCCATCCCTAATTGCCCTTGAGAAGGTTGTGGTGAGCTGCCGCCTTGAACTGCTGCAGTCCGTGTGGTGAAGGTACGCCCATAGTGCTGTTAGGGAGGGAGTTCCAGGATTTTGACCCAGCGACTATGAAGGAATGCCAATATATTTCCAAGTCAGGGTGGTGTGTGACTTGGAGGGGAACTTTGAGGTGATGGTGTTCCCATGCACCTGCTGACCTTGTCCTTCTAGGTGGTAGAGGTCGTGGGTTTGGGAGGTGCTGTCGAAGAAGCTTGGGCGAGTTGCTGCAGTGCATCTTGTAGATGGTACACACTGCAGCCATGGTGCGCCAGTGGTGGAGGGAGTGAATGTTTAAGGTGGTGGATGGGGGGCCAATAAAGTGGGCTGCTTTGTCCTGGATGGTGTTCCATCGCACTCCTGATTTGTGCCTTGTAGATAGTGGAAAGGCTTTGAGGAGTCAGGTGTGGTGAGACACTAGCCACAGAATACCCGCCTCTGACCTGCTCTTGTAGCCACGGTATTTATGTGCCTGGTCCAGTTAAGTTAACATTTTTCTTATTAAAAGAGGAACAAGTGATTAGTTAATCAGTCAGTTAAGCTATTAACAGAAGTAATGTAACCCAGATGAAGTTGTGTAGGGGAGCTAAGAACAGGTGACTACCAGGGGTGCACATTTTTATACAGATTCAGTGCTCTAATTTCCATTTTTTGATTTATCCTTCAAGGGGTATTTTGAACCAGACACTTAAGGAATTAATTAGTTCAGAATCCTCTTGAAATACCCTCTGGGTGTCTATAATTGTTGTAACCTTTGAATTTGAATTTATGAAGTACGGTTAGTAGCCCTGAACAGTATGTGGTAAGTGACTCAAGATACTCTTAAACCTGAGCACTGCTTTTGATTATGTAAACTATAGTTACAAACGTTGTTTTTGGTGATTCATTTATCTTGCATTGCAATTTATGGTAACTTTAGAATATAAAAATCTTATTAAAAACAGTCTTACTTTCCTTTTTTGTGTTCCAGGTAATTTGGATCATACATTTACCCCAAAATTTAAGTTACATTAGAGATATGTTACATAAATATCTGGAATAAAAATTAAATATGAAGTATGGTACAGGAAACTTTCGTTTATCCGGCACCCTAATATCCGGAATTCTCGCTTAACCGGCAAAAATCAGGTAAGTTTTATTATCCAGACAAGACCCCGATTCTGACCTTTCGCCCCCACGAAAGGGGGGTCAACGTTCTTCCGACTCCGACCTGTCGCCACCACGGAGGAAAAAGCCGGAGTCTCGTTTACCTTCCCTCTCCGGGTCCCAATTGTTCAGCCTGCGGCCGTGTACGGGGCTCTCGTACCTTGGTAAGTATACCTCTCTGTAATCCGGCACTTTCGATCAACCGGCACCACGCCGGTCCCGTCGGTGCCGGATAAACGAAAGTTTCCTGTACAATCATTGTTTCAAGGCATGTTTACAGACATATTACTATGGATTAAAATTAAAAAACAGATACTAGTTATAGAGATAACCGTTTTCAAATTTGTGAATGGTATTTTTGAAATCAGTAATACTGAATAATTCCTGACTTAAAAGGGTTATTACAAACCTAAGTAAAGTTTACAGAAATTATTTCAAAAGCACTTTTTAAAAGTAAAATGTTATATAATGCAGAGACTGCAGGAGTAAGCACAGTTTGTTAGTGAGAGAACGGTAACGAAATGGTTTCAAACATTTTTAGCATTGATATATAATTTGTGAGAGTAGAGTACTACCATACAGCTCTGCCGTATAAAGATACCTCACGTGGCTGCTGTCCCTTCCTGGCATCCCTACACAAAGGAGATCAATTTTCAGTTCTTGTTGTTCCTGAAGTTGTTTCAAATGTCTACCAATTTTGAGATTTTCTTGTAGAATATTTTTTCAGTAATGCATCAGCAAGCTCCTGTCACTGGTTCTCAACCAACTGCATAATCTAGTGTAATTGACAGGGTATTCTTTAACCTAAGTTTCTTTTTACAGTCATATCAAAACTTTATTTGTAGTAGCCTCTTTCTATAAACCTTTGTAAATCTGAATTGGATTCGGGTAACCTTTTCGCCTGTGTGTCTCATAGTTTTAGACTCTCTTTCTAAAGATTAGCAAAATTACTTGTTGAACATATTCTGCATTGTCTTGCTAGCAAGAAAGCTTGGGCAAAAGCTTCCTCTAGATTTACTGCTATATCGTTGGTTACATTACACAACAGCTACAGGACTACTACTTGAAATTACCTTCATACTTTCACCAAACATAGTTGATTAGGTCTATCAGCCAAAGATCATCACCCAGTTTGATAGATTCATTCTGACAGGAGGTGTTGAATTTTGGAGCAAGCGGACTAGTATTATCTTGCCAAATGGATCAGACTAGCTATGAGGAGGATGCTGTAATGAAGAATAAATTTAGATTATGTATCATATTGCACTGTTTTCTTTTAATGAGTGCGGTTTCAACAGACTGCTGCGAGTTGGGTGAGTCAGGGAGGCTTAACTGGTTGCTAAAATCAAACTTTTGTTTGTTTCACATTTACTGTTAGTCTACTGTAATTTCCCAGCTTTAAGCAGGGTTATAAAGGGATATACAAGGCCTACAATCCTTCCGAGACCAGTGGGCGCCGCGGGGACTGGAGTGCATGTATTTTTAATTTAATGTGATAAGTTTTATTTGAAGTTCTGTTAATTTACAGTAGTTTTATGTTTACTCAAAAGAGTACAAGGCCTACAATTCAGAGCAGCTGAAGGCAGTTAATTAGGGAAACTAGATTAAGCTGGTTCTCCTGTAGCTGGACTCAGCAAGTTTCCTTTGTTTCAGGGCCTATAAAACAGGCTTTGAAGTGCGATTTTGCAGTGAGTGCGGTTTCAACAGAGTGCTGCGAGTTGGGTGAGTCAGGGAGTCAGGTGAGGAGTGGAAGGAGGAGCTCCCTTGCTTCGCCTTTGTTGGAGAGACACAGGCTGCGGGATTCTCAGCTCAGCTCAGTGAATGAGTACAGTTTCCACAGAGTGCTGTGAGTTGGGTGGAAGAGAAGAAGGAGCCAGCCCGAGCCACGAAGGGCAGAGTAGAGACCCTTTCCACCTCCACCACGCCTGTTGCTGCTGCAGCTACTATTACTACTACTACTGCTGAGGTGCCAGAGGAGAGGAGACCAGGGGAAAAACAAGAAAGAAGCCATTTCATCACTGCCTCCCCAACTGGTCTCCATTACGAGAGAGGGAGAGAGAAGAGAAACAAGACCAACATCTGCTTGGAAGGAGGGAGAACGAGCCATTGTGAAAAACATCTACAGGTGGGTGTTAAAAGGGCACTCTCCAAAAGACTTTGTATTTTAGGTGGGGGGAGGAAAGAAGAAGGAGAAGACCGGAACAGCAAGGGGTGTGTGTGTGGCTCTTGCTAACAACTAGGCCACACACACCATTAACAAGCACCCCTTGCCTATTGCTTGACCTGGGACAGCTGGAGTTGCCCAGGTGAGGTCATCAACTATTTATTGACATCTTCTCCCCCCACCAGAAGAAGAACATCACAAAGACTATAGTTAACATCGGAGAGTGCTCTTCTGGAAGCACCCACCATCCTGAGTGGCGAACCAGCCCCTGCGGCCTCCCTCCTTCCCATCCCCCCCCTCTCTCTCTCTCTCTCTCTCTCTCTCTCTCTCTCATTGCCTCTCTCTAACGAGGCACCTCTAACCTTTTATACTAATTACCCAATTGAGCAGAGGGGAGAAGGCCCCTCTCCCAATTTCAACTCAACAAGGGGAGAGGTGTGCCTTCACCTTTAAACAACCCCCTCTGCTCGGGGAAAAGACTAAAAAAAACAACCACCAAGGCCTATCTCCAACATCACCCGGCCTGTGATTTGGGGTGAGTGTAGCCCTTCAGTAAGTACACCCCATTATGGCGAGCTCGTCATCGCCGGCGGCGGGGCCAGCGAGGTCGTACGCGGGTGTGGCAGCCACGGCCACAGCTAATCCCGCTGCTTCTGCTGCCCCGTCGCCTTTCAGATTACTCACTAAAAAGCTAGGGGTGAAGAGCTACACTCACCCCAACATGACCATAGAGGCTTGCGTCAAAGCCATGGCTGGGGTTGTCGGCCCCTCAGCCATCGTAGCGGCCTCTAAAATGTACGGAAAGGCTGTGTTCTTCCTGGGGTCGGAGCGGGCGGTGTCCCTGGCCGTTGAAAAGGGGCTCACCGTGGGCGGGACCTTCCTGCCGGTGGATCCGCTTGAGGCCACCGCGCAGCGAATCGTCCTTTCCAACGTCCCGCCCTTTGTTTCGGGTCAGCTCCTCCTCCCCCACCCACTGGGGGAGGTGAGGTCGGGGATCAATCCGATCCCGCTCGGCTGCAGGGAGGCCAGCCTCCGGCACCAGATTTTTATTCAGCTGGCGCGGGAGGAGGACACAGAGGGCGCCTTTACCGTCCAACACGAGGGGACCGCCTACCGCGTCTTCTGGACGTCGGACGGTGTGCGGTGCCACGCCTGTAAGGAGGTGGGGCACATAAAGAACTGCCCCACCTCCAAGGCCACCAAAACATCTGAGGCGGCCAAGGCTGGCGCCGCCGCCGCTCCTCCCCCCGTTTCTGTCCGCGACACCCAATGCGCGGTCGACGCCGGAGTTCAACGCCGTCGCGGCCTCCAGCGGGGAGGAGGAGGAGTGTCCGATCGGAAGGAAGGCGCGGAGGAAAAGTAAACCCCTTCAGGCGGGTCCCCTCCGTGAGAAAGACGATCTACTTTAGCTTGCGCCTGCGGAGGTGGCGGCGGTGCTCGAGAGTGCGGGCGGCCTCGTGCCTGGGCCTGCGGCCGCAACCGCCAAAGCAGCAAAATCAAGACCTGCGGCCGGGCCAGAGGGACCCGAGCAAACCGCTCGACAGGAGGGAGCGGAGGAGGAGGCCTCGGTACACATGGAGGTCTCCCAACCTCCGTGTCCCTCCACACTGAAAAGGAGGCGCGACGCCCTGGAGGAGGAGGACCGCGAGGAACAGAGTCCCTCCTCGCAAGGGGAGTCGTCGCTCGCCGCGGGTGCTGCCCCCACCGTCACCAACACTCGGCAGGAGTCGCCTGTCCCTCGGGAGGGTACGACGGATGAGTCTGTCCAGCCTGTGCCTCCCGGGGATGGGGAAGAGACCCTGCTCGTGGGGGGGGGCCGCAGAACAACCCGCGGAAGAAGAACTATTTATTGAACCGTTGTTTCTCGCCGGGTTGGGCGTCCTGGGGACCGGGGTGGATGAGGCCGAGCCCGCCGTGAACGGTCAAGATTACTCCCAGGTGCTGCTCGACCTGGTTGAGCAATATAACCAGGGTACCCGGTCCGCTGGGTCAGAGGATGGTGGCGGTGAAGGGGAAGGCCCCCTGACTCCGTCTCCGACGCTGACGCCGGGGGTGTTGGGGGAACTGGCATTAATGTACGCCCTGGTTTCCCCGTGCACCCCGATGCCGGGGGCGGAGGGGGGCCCTGAGCCGCCGCCGCTTCCTGACCCAGCGCCTCTGGAGGAGCCCAGGGAGGACTCCTCTGCCGCCGATCCTGGGGGTGGGATCGGGGCAGAGGTAGGGCCAGCTGACGGCGACCTCCCGGAGGAGGACGGGGACCCGGCGGAAGGCACTGAGGAAGATCTGGACTCCGTCGCCAGCGAGGCGGCGGATACCCTCGTGCCCCCCTCCGAGTCCCCCCTCATCCCCGTTGTGGAACTCCGGGACTTTGTGGCCATGGGCCAGGGTCGCCAGGACATAATCCAGCTGGCCATCGATAGATGGTCGGATCTGGCGCTGCTCGTTTGCTCCGTCCACGCCGCCGTCAAAACCATGGGCGGGGGCGTGGGCCCGGCCGAGTGGCGTCGGATCCGGAAGTTCCTCGCTGGGCTGAGAAGGGAGTGGCGGTCGACTAGCGACCGCGCTCCCTCCTCCCGTTAGGGCTAGGTAGAGGTTGCACTATGCTCTTGTCATGAAGATAACCATAGCCAGCCTCAACATCAATGGCAGCAGAGAGGCACGCCGTAGATTTAATAACTTCTCGGTCCTTCGGGAAGGGAGGCATGCGGTGTGCTTCCTGCAAGAAACTCGCACCGTTCCGGGAGATGAGGCCACGTGGCTCCTGGAGTGGCGAGGAGGGGTCAATATGAGTCACCTCTCCAACATTTCCGGCGGGGTGGCTATCTTGCTGGCCCCGCATTTTCAGCCGGAGATCTTGGGGGTCAAGGAGCATGTGCCGGGCCGCTTGCTCCAGGTCACTGTTCACCTGGGGGGCGTGCCGCTCCATTTAGTGAACGTGTATGCCCCCCCAGGCCGGTGCGCAGCAAGTGCGCTTTTTTGAAAAGTGTCCGCTCTTCTGGGCTCCATCGACGTCGGCGAGTGTGTCATCTTCGGCGGGGATTTTAATTGTACCCTCGAGGCGAGGGACCGTTCGGGTCCTCCGCGAAGCCTGGCGGCGATGGTGAAGTTGAGGGACCTGGTCGGGCCCCTCGACTTGGTGGACGTCTGGCGGAATCTCCATCCCGACTCCAGCGCCTTCACTTGGGTGGGGTCTGGAGGAGGAAGGTCCAGAATCGACCGCCTCTACATTTCCCGGGCGTACGTCTCCTGCGTTCCGGCGGCTTCCATGCGGCCGGTGCCGTGCACGGACCACCACCTGGTGTGGGCGGAGCTCGCTCCGTTGCGCGCGCCGGGGGGGTCCGCGTACTGGCATTTTAACAACCTGCTGCTGGAGGACGAGCGGTTCCGGGATTTGTTTCGTCGGTTCTGGGCCGACTGGAGAAGGAAGCAGGGGGGCTTCCCCTCCTTGAGGCTATGGTGGGACGTGGGCAAGGCTCACGTCCGTCTCTTCTGTCAGGAGTACGCGAGGGGGTCTACCAAGAGGCGGGAGGCCCGGGTCGGGCGGTTGGAGAGGGAGGTGCTTGACCTGGAGTCCCGTCTCGGTCAAGTCGTCGAGGACCCGGCCCTGCGGAAGGTGTACGAAGAGAAGAAGGGCGCGCTGAAGGACCTGCAGCTCGTCGGGTCCTGAGGCGCGTACGTGACGTCGCGGATCCAGTTCCTCCGGGAACTGGACCGTGGCTCCCCCTTCTTCTACTCGCTTGGAAAAAAGACGAGGGGTCCATAAGCAGCTCTTGGGGCTGCTGGCCGACGACGGATCTCTGGTCTCGGATCCAGAGGGGATCAGCGCGGAGACCCGGGCCTATTACGGAGCTCTGTTCTCTCCGGATCCGTCCAGCGAGGATGCGAGCAGAGTTTTGTGGGAGGACTTGCTGAAGGTCGGCCCGGAGGGCGCCGAAGAATTGGACGCTCTGCTAAGCTTGGTGGAGCTGACCGGCGCCCTCAGCCAGCTCTCGAGGGGAAAGTCCCCGGGGCTGGACGGGCTGACCGTGGAGTTCCACAGGGCGTTCTGGGACGTCTTGGGGGGCGACTACGCGCGGGTCCTAGGGGAAAGTCTGGCGACCGGGGAGATGCCCCTCTCTTGGCGCAGGGCAGTCATCGTACTGCTGCCCAAGAGGGGTGATCTCTGCCTTTTTTAAAAAAACTGGCGCCCGGTCTCCCTCCTCCGCACGGACTATAACATTTTTGCCAGGGCCATGTCTGCTTGTCTTGGCACCGTGCTGGCCCACATGATCCACCCCGACCAGTCCTACACGGTCCCGGGCCGGACAATCCACGACCATATCCATCTGGTCCGGGACCTGGTCCACCTTTCCCAGAGGGCTGGTCTGTCGGTCGCCTTCCTTTCCCTGGATCAGGAGAAGGCGTTCGACAGGGTGGATCACGAGTATCTTTTCGGAACTCTGCGCGCATTCGGGTTCGGGACGCATTTCGTCGCCCGGATCCGACTTCTGTACGCCGCCGCGGAGTGTCTGATTAAAGTTAACAGGTCTTTGACGGCGCCCCTTCGCTTCGGGAGGGGGGTACGTCAGGGATGCCCCATGTCCAGTCAGTTATACGCCGTTTGCGTGGAGCCTTTCCTGTGCCTCTTGCGGAATAGGTTGACAGGACTGGCTCTGCAAGGGCCGGGCGTGGAGGTCGTCCTCTCGGCTAACGCCGATGACGTGCTCCTCATGGTCGCGGATCCCGTCGACTTGCGGAGGATGCGAGAATGCCAGCAGATTTACTCTGACGCATCCTCCGCCAAGATCAACTGGGAGAAATGTTCTGGACTCCTGGTGGGCCAGTGGCGGGTGGACTCCCTGCCGGAGGAATTCAGGCCCTTCGCCTGGAGCACAACGCACCTCCTCTACTTGTGAGTCTACCTCGGCCCTGCTGAGGACACCTGGCTGGTGAACTGGCAAGAGCTGGAGGCCAAAGTCACCGCTCGCCTAGGACGCTGGCCGGGGTTGTTCCGAGTGTTGTCCTACAGGGGTCGAGCGCTGGTCATAAACCAGCTGGTGGCCGCCATGTTGTGGTACCGGTTGGTCACTTTGATCCCTCCCCCTGCGTTTGTCCCCAAGATACAGAAGAAGCTCATCGACTTCTGGGACAAAAGGAAGCACTGGGTCTCTGCCGCGGTTCTGTGTCTCCCGCTTAGGGAGGGCGGTCAGGTGCTGGTGTGCCTTCGCACCCAGGCGGCGACTTTCCGTCTTCAGACGCTGCAGAGATACCTTTACGTCGAGAATCCTCTCAGATGGTGTGCGCTGGCGACGTATTTCTTCCATCAGATGCACGGCCTCAACTACGACACGCAGCTCCTGTTTGTGGAATTGGGCCGTACGCGTGCCTACCTGTGGGAGCTGCCTGTCTTCTACCAGGAACTGCTATGGGTCTGGAACCAAGTCGCCTCCAGGCGGAGTTCTCCCCCGTCAGGAGTGGCGGCTCTCCTTTGGGAGCCGCTGCTCAGGAATCCGCACCTCCACGTCTGACGGATCGGGTGGCTGGCGGAGGGCAGGGCTGTGCCTGGCAAGGTGACTAGAGTCGGGGACCTGCTCGATGGCGGAGGAGCGGGCTGGATGGCGCCAGAGGAGTTGGCGCGGCGCCTCTCCTGGGTCGACGTCTGGCGCGCGGCCAAAGCCATCGAGTCGCTGAAAGTGGCACTGGGCCCCGACTCCACTAGGTGTATCGAGGAGGCTCAAGCACGTGGGGCGATCCGGTCCGAACTGACCCCCGTTCGGACGGAATTCCTCATCGGCGCGCGGCCTTGAGCCGTCTCGGGGAAATGCCCTCCGTGCCTTTTAGTTCTGCACGGAGAGGTTTCCTGTATGGGCTGCTCCTGCACACTCTCCACTTTGCCATCTTCGCCTGCTGTCCGGACACGCCTTGGCGTGCCAGCTTGCCATCCGGCGGAGGCGAAGGTTCCCAATGGAGGGCTCTCTACGTGGGAGTCCTCCCCTTTTCGATTGGGGACTTGGCCTGGAGGGTGTTGCACGGAGCAGTCCCGTGCAATCAGCTTTTAAGTAGGTTTACGGACTCCCAGGCCGCCTGTCTTTTTTGCGGCCTGGAAGAGACCGTGTTCCACGTGTATGTGGAATGTGAGAGGTTGCAGCCCCAGTTCTATTATTTGAAGGGGCTGCTCTTCGATTTTTGATTGTACTTCAGTCCCACGCTCCTGATCTACGGTCACCCGGTGCGGAGGGGCGCGGGCAGGTCGGAGGACCTCCTCGTAGGACTGCTCCTGGGCCTGGCCAAAGTGGCCATTAACAGCCCAGGCAGCGGGCGGTCGAGGGGGTCGTTCGGCCCAATTGCCTGCCTCTCTTCCGCGGCTATGTTCGCGCCCGGGTGGCCCTGGAGATGGAGCACGTGGTGTCCGCCGGCACACTTGAAGCCTTCCGAGACCGGTGGGCGCCGCGGGGACTGGAGTGCATCGTCTCCCCCGACAATGTAATTTTAATTTAATGTGATAAGTTTTATTTAAAGTTCTATTGATTTACAGTAGTTTTATGTTTACTCAAAAGAGTACAAGGCCTACAATTCAGAGCAGCTGAAGGCAGTTAATTAGGGAAACTAGATTAAGCTGGTTCTCCTGTAGCTGGGCTCAGCAAGTTTCCTTTGTTTCAGGGCCTATAAAACAGGCTTTGAAGTGCGATTTTGCAGTGAGTGCGGTTTCAACAGAGTGCTGCGAGTTGAGTGAGTCAAGGAGTCAGGTGAGGAGTGGAAGGAGGAGCTCCCTTGCTTCGCCTTTGTTTTTCCTAACTTTTCACTCTGTAGGAAGAGGCCGTGTCTGGAGCAACAGGAGAGTACAGTGAGTATTTAAACTCACTTTCGCGGGTTTTTTCAGAGGCTTACCAATCTCGCAGACCGGCGGCATTGTTCCAGGGCCACGTCACAATTCAAAGTGACGCGGGCAAGAGGAAGCAGCTGATTGGGTGAGTACGGCCAGGTGAGTATTTATACTACTCTATAGCTTGATAGTTAAGGTTAATAGTTTATAAAGTTTAGAAGGTCTTAATTTTTGTGGTTATAATTTCTACGGTCTCTGTTGTGTAGTGGGGGGTGCTAGTAAACAAGGGTCCTTGAGTATATAATTTAATTGTAGTGTAATTAGTGGTATTGATTTGATTTAATTTAAATTAATTAAAGGGTAAGTCATGGCAGCACAGCTCGTCCCCGTGGCATGCTCCTCCTGCACTATGTGGGAAATCAGGGACACTTCCTGTGTCCCTGACGACCATGTGTGCGGGAAGTGTATCCAGCTGCAGCTACTAGCAGACCGCATTGCGGCGCTGGAGCTGCAAATGGATACATACTGGAGCATTCGCGTTGCTGAGGACGTCGTGGATAGCACGTTTGATCAGTTGGTCACACCGCAGGTAAAGGCTGCACAGACAGGAAGGGAATGTGTGACCGCCAGGCAGAGCAGTAAGCGCAGGCAGGTGGTGCAGGGGTCCCCTGTGGCCATCCCCCTCTCAAACAGATATACCACTTTTGAGGGAGATGGCTTATCGGGGGAAGGCAGCTGCAGCCAGCTTCCTGGCACCATGGGTGGTTCTGCTGCACAGGACGGGAGGACAAAGAGCGGGAGAGCTATAGTGATAGGGGATTCTATTGTAAGGGGAATAGATAGGCGTTTCTGCGGCCGCAAACGAGACTCCAGGATGGTATGTTGCCTCCCTGGTGCAAGGGTCAAGGATGTCTTGGAGTGGCTGCAGGGCATTCTGGAGGGGGAGGGTGAACAGCCAGTTGTCGTGGTGCATATAGGTACCAACGATATAGGTAAAAACTGGGATGAGGTCCTAAAAGCTGAATTTAGGGAGTTAGGAGGTAAATTAAAAAATAGGACCTCAAAGGTAGTAATCTCAGGATTGCTACCAGTGCCACGTGCTAGTCAGAGTAGAAATAGAAGGATATTTCTGATGAATACGTGGCTAGAGGAATGGTGCAAGGGGGAGGGATTCAAATTCCTGGGACATTGGAACCAGTTCTGTGGGAGGTGGGACCAGTACAAACTGGACGGTTTGCACCTGGGCAGGACCGGGACCGATGTCCTAGGGGGAGTGTTTGCTAGTGCTGTTGGGGAGGGTTTAAACTAAAATGGCAGGGGGTTGGGAACCTGTGCAGGGAGACAGGAAAGGGAAGCAAGGATAGAAGCAAAAGACAGGAAGGAGAAAAGCAAAAGTGGCAGTCAGAGAAATCAAGGGTGTAAATCAAACATGGCCACAGTAAATAATAATTCTAAAAGGTCTAAGAGCATTAAAAAAACAAGCCTGAAGGCTTTGTGTCTTAATGCAAGGAGCATTCGTAATAAGATGGATGAATTAGCTGCGCAAATAGATGTAAACGGATATGATATAATTGGGATTACAGAGACATGGCTCCAGGGTGACCTAGGCTGGGAATTCAACATCCAGGGGTATTCAATATTCAGGAAAGACAGGCAAAAAGGAAAAGGAGGTGGGGTAGCATTGCTGGTTAAAGAGGAGATTAACACAAAAGTAAGGAAGGATATTAGCTCTGATGATATGGAATTTGTATGGGTAGAGCTGAGAAATACCAAGGGGCAGAAAACGTTAGTGGGAGTTGTATACAGACCCCCAAACAGTAATGCTGAGGTTGGGGATGGCATTAAACGGGAAATTAGAGACGTGTGCAATAAGGGCACAGCAGTTATCATGGGTGACTTTAATCTACATATAGATTGGGCTAACCAAATTAGTAACAATAATGTGGAGGAGGAATTCCTAGAGTGTATACGGGATGGTTTCCTGGACCAATATGTCGAGGAACCGACTAGAAATCAGGCCATCTTAGACTGGGTATTATGTAATGAGAAAGGATTGATTAGCAATCTTGTTGTGCGAGGCCCCTTGGGGAGGAGCAATCATAATATGATAGAATTCTTCATTAAGATGGAGAGTGAAGTAGTTGACGCAGAGACTAGGGTCCTGAATTTAAATAAAGGAAACTACGATGGTATGAGGCGCGAGTTGGCTAGGATGGATTGGGGAATGTTACTTAAAGGGTTGACGGTGGATTGGCAATGGCAAACATTTAAAGATTGCATGGATGAACTACAGAATTTGTTCATCCCTGTTTGGCATAAAAATAAAACAAAAAAGGTGACTCAACCGTGGCTAACAAGGGAAATTAGGGATAGCATAAGATCCAAGGAGAGGACATATAAATTGGCCAGAAAAAGCAGCAAACCTGAGGATTGGGAGCAGTGTAGGATTCAGCAAAGGTGGACAAAGGGATTAATTAAGAGGGGGGAAACTAGAGTGTGAGAGTAAGCTTGCAGAGAACATAAAAACTGACTTTAAAAGCTTCTATAGATATGTGAAGAGAAAAAGATTGGTGAAGTCAAGCGTAGGTCCCTTGCAGTCAGAATCAGGGGAATTTATAATGGGGAACAAAGAAATGGCAGACCAATTAAATACATACTTTGGTTCTGTCTTCACAAAGGAGGACACAAATAATCTCCCAGAGATGTCGGGGAACATAGGATCTAATGAGAGGGAGGAACTGAATGAAATCAGTATTTGTAGGGAAACGGTGTTCGGGAAATTGACGGGTTTGAAGGCCGATAAATCCCCAGGGCCTGATAATCTACATCCTAGGGTACTTAAGGAAGTGGCCCTAGAAATAGTGGATGCATTGCTGGTCATCTTCCAAAATTCTATAGACTCTGGAACAGTTCCCATGGATTGGAGGGTAGCTGGGTGGGCGTGTGTGCTGTGAGGAGGATGCAGAGAAACTCCAGTATGATTTGGACAGGTTGGGTGATTGGGCAGTTGCATGGCAGATGCAGTATAATGTGGATAAATGTGAGGTTATCCACTTTGGTGGCAAAAACAGGAAGGCAGATTATTATCTGAACGGTAATCGATTGGGAAAAGGGGAAGTGCAACGAGACCTGGGTGTCCTTGTGCACCAGTCGCTGAAGGTAAGCATCAGATGCAGTAGGCGGTTAAGAAGGCAAATGGTATGTTGGCCTTCATAGCGAGAGGATTCGAGTACAGGACCAAGGATGTCTTGCTGCAGTTGTACAGGGCCTTGGTGAGACCACACCTTGAGTATTGTGTGCAGTTTTGGTCGCCTTATCTGAGGAAGGATGTTCTTGCCATGGAGGGAGTGCAGCGAAGATTCACCAGACTGATACCTGGGATGGCAGGAATGACGTATGAAGAGAGATTGGGTCGATTGGGCTTGTATTCGCTAGAGTTTAGAAGAATGAGGGGATCTCATTGAAACTTATAAAATTCTAACAGGACTAGACAGACTAGATGCAGGAAGGATGTTCCTGATGGCGGGGGAGTCCAGAACCAGGAGTCACAGTCTAAAGATAAGGGGTAAGCCATTTAGGACTGAGATGAGGAGGAATTTCTTCACCCAGAGAGTGGTGAACCTGTGGAATTCTCTACCACAGAAGGCAGTTGAGGCCAATTCATTAAATATATTCAAGAAGGAGTTAGATATATTTCTTAAGGTTAAAGGGATCAAGGGATATGGGGAGAAAGCAGGGACAGGGTACTGAATTTGGATGATCAGCCATGATCTCGTTAAATGGCGGAACAGGCTCGAGGGGCCGAATGGCCTACTCCTGCTCCTATCTTCTATGTTTCTATACCTTGCTGTACCAAGCTGCTTCCCATCCAGCTGCTTTGTCCCTCTCTTATGGGTCAAAATTTGTATAGCATTATTGTATTTCATGATTGACAAAAGGAATTATGTCGCAGCCATAAGAAGGTGCTATTATGTTTTTAAAAAAAGGGAAAATCACAAGGACTTTTATCAACAGAAAAAAATTCACAAAAGAACTGTATTTTGGGGTCTTTACTCTTTGACAAGCTGTACATTTGCATGATGTGGATGCTGCTCTGTATTTGAGAAAGCCCTTATGATAGATAACTAACTTTATGCTGCATGTCAGGAACATCCAAGTTTGTAAAAACGTTATTAAGGGTAACACACGAAGTTTTTTCTACAAATAACATTTGGAGAAGATTTAAGTGCTACTGCAAATGTGTTGCAAGATTCCTGTCTTAGAAATAGACCCCCCACCACTTACACAGTTATTGCGGGCAACTGTCTCCGGGGCAATTAACGCTAGCCATTTGCCATTTCCATAAATGTCGGTGCCAAATGTACTACTTGTACCAGGTTAAGCGCTCCAGCTATTTCGGGTAGTCTTAGCCGTTCAATCAGCTGTTCGTACCTTGTTATGTGCAATTGTCGTTGCTTCTTAATCCTGTTATTGGTGTCTGGTTCCAGAAAGAGGAAATCAATGACCTTACCTAGATTGATGCGCTGCTTGGCTTCCACAGTGCAGACAAAGCAAGTGTATCTTAAATAAAGTCAGTGAAACCTGCTGGTTTACTTTGTTCACTGAGTGCATTTTAAATGTCAACTTGATGTTTGAGAAACCCTATGCTTTTTACTGTCCACCTCATAGCAGGCAAACCACGTTAACACAAACGCACCTGAGATAAGCCGTGGGGATTGTACTTCAGTTTAAATGTTTCAATGTCTGGTGGTCTTTTATGGAGTGGAAGGTGGAGCAGCAAGAAAGAAAGAAATTACGGGATCATGAAACTTTTTAAAAAAGATTGAATTTCTCTTTTCCCCCCCCCCACCCCCCACATCCAATGCTTCTAGTGCGCAAATCACGTTAACACCAATATGCTCGCTATGAGCGGTGGGCACTGTTTTCACCGCGTATACATGTGTACTTTTTGAGTTTGTTGATAAAAGGGTAAAATGAAAAGCAGAATATGCTGTTTATTTGATCATTGAGTGCTTTACTTCCTTGGTTACTAAATGGTGGTAGATGTTAAGTAAATATACACGTGAAGTATATTTGCCTACATTGTGTGAGTGTATGCAAGACATTTACTACTAAAATTAGTGCATGTGGCTAGAACGATGTCACCATAGCCACACTTGTGGTTAGTCATCGATTTCTATTGGACAACACTGCTCCGTTGGGGAGTTGTTCAAATCCCTCCAGGGTCTTTCCCCTCCCTATCTCTGTAACCTACTCCAACGTTACAACCCTCCAAGATCTCTGCGCTCCTCCAATTATGACCTCTTGTGCATCCCTGATTTCCTTCGCTCCACTGTTGGCGGCTGTGCATTCAGCTGTCTATGCCCTAGTTCTGGAATTCCCTCCCTAAACCTCTTTGCTTCTCTGCCTCTACCTCTACCTCCTTTTTTAAGTCGCTCCTAAAAGAAAAAACCTGCCTCTTCGACCAAGATTTTGGTATTCTGTCCTCATATCTTATGTGGCTCGGTGTCAAATTTTGTCTGATAATGCTCCTGTGAAGTGCCTTGGGACATTTTATTATGTTAAATGCACTATATAAATGTAAGTTGTTTATGGGGGAGAGAGTGGGGGGGGGGGGGGGGGGGTGGAAAGTTGGAACAAGTTTCTTTGTGAGGAGTTGTTAGAGCATGCAATACTTGCCACAGGGTTGAGATGGAGAACTTTGCACATTTTAAGGGCAGAATAAATAAATATTTGAAGTTAAAGATAAGTTGTGGGGTGAAAGTAGAGCAGTGGTATTCATTAATGATTACTCTAACAAAGAACCGGGATAGACACAGTGGGTTGAATTACCTCCTTCTGTGCTGTAAATTTCTACTGTTCATTCCTGCTGCTGCAGGCGTAAGAGGTCTACAGCAGCGGCGGGCATTCCTCCCCCACTTCCAGACACTGGGCTCTGCCAGGGAGTGGTATTTGGCCTGTGTAAATTACCTGAACCTGGAAATGCAGGCAGGTTCAGTTCATTGTGTGGAGATGCCGGCGTTGGACTGGGGTGGACAAAAATGAGAAGTCGCACAACACCAGGTTATAGTCCAACAGATTTATTTAATTTTACAAGCTTTCGGAGCTGTCGCTCCTTCGTCAGGTAAGTTAGCAATGAGAGAATCTCCCAGAATTCACAATTTAAACCCAGACAAAATCTATTCACATTATTCGCTACAACAAAGAGCACAGCCAAGACAATGAGATGTGTCCCAGGGGGTCCAACGTGTCAAACCACCTGCTAGCTGCATATCCTGTCAATTTGTGTTCTTGTGTTAGCCTTTTAAAAAAAAAACAACCAAAAAAAAAAAAAACAAAAAAAAAAACACCTGGGAAGACCGGCCATGATGTCAAGTCACGTTCTGTATCGTGACATGAACCCGATATCGCGATTGAGGCCATCCTCATGAGTGCGGAACTTGGCTATCAGTTTCTGCTCTATGATTTTGCGCTGTCGTGTATCTCGAAGGCCGCCTTGGAGAACGCTTACCCGCAGATCCGAGGCTGAATGCCCCTGGCTGCTGAAGTGTTCCCCGACTGGGAGGCAACCCTCCTGCCTGGCGATTGTTGCGCGGTGTCCGTTCATACGTTGTCTCAGTGTCTGCATGGTCTCGCTGTAAGTAGAGCACATTCTGGGTATGGTTTTTCTGCCTGGTGCCCAGGTGCGACAGCTTTATTTTCTCCTTTGCACAGGAGTAAATAATCTGAACTTGTATTTTTGAAAATATGTCTAAACATGGTACTACAGTGCAAGATGAGTTTGGATTGTTTTACTGAAGCAGAATGGAATTTATTCATCCGAATATTGTAGATTGTTTTAAATGAAACCAACAAGTCTTGTGCATTGACCTCGGGGGAAGCAGATATTAATCTGTACCTTACAAGAGTGGTGGGTGCAAACACCGTGGCCCCAGCCGAATTATAGAATTTTGCCAAAGCTAGGCGTAGACGCTAGTTTCTTTGATGTACTGGCTTTATTGGAAGGGAGGGGGGAAAGAGTGGTGAAAATCTAGGCAAAACCAATTTTTTAATTTGTCTATTACTAAAATTGCACTTTCAACCTTGCATCTTGCAAAAGCATATCCATCATATTTATTAAGTATATTTGCTTTAAAATGTTTTTAATATGCAGAAAATAAAATGGTTTAGGGTAAAATAGCAATTTTCCTGATTAAGATATTTGTGTATGATTCTTGTATGCATGGTCCTAGACGGTTATAATGCTCCTTTGATAGTTTTCCAACTAAATAAAATTTACTCTTGTAGAAATATTTGTTGTGACCTCCTGAGTTATAATTAAGACATGACAACCTGTTCTCAGATCATTGTGTACAAAGCATCATGATAGATCATAAAACATACAAAATACTTTCAGTAGTTGAGTGTGTTTCTGTTTTTAATTCACAGGCTGTTCTGAAGAAGAGTAGAGGCTGAAGAAGAGAAGCAACACTGCATATATTATCAACATTTTATTTTCTGTATTTGATAAACCATTGCTAACTGAAAGACTGAGTTGCATGTAATCAAGGAAAGGGAAATCAGTTGAGTTGTTTCTTTGAAGCGACAAATGTTTCCTTGCATACGAACATACATACGAATTAGGAGCAGGAGTAAGCCACTTGGCCCTTCGAGCCTGCTCCGCCATTCAATAAGATCATGGCTGATCCGATTACTCCACATTCCCACCTTCCCCCAATAACTTGTCTCAGTTTCTTGCTGAAATAGTTCTACTTTTTGTGGCATCTTCTTTCAATTTACCATTTCATGAGTGAATTACAGTATTTTACTATGACATGTCAGTCTTTTTGAAAGTGCTGTACTACAAAGTATTGATACTTTTACAAAAATAGAATGCTTATGTTTTGTGTTCTTTTGGACTCTTTCTGGGCTTTTGAATAATTTATATTTCAGCCCAAGAAGCTTCTTGGCTGATTGTTGGATTCATGTTGCTTTAGATGTACTATATTACAGAAAGGAAAAATGATTAAAAGATCAGTATGTTTTAACTTGGCTGTAAATAAAGTTTGTTATACATAAAATACTGTTTATTGATTCATGTCTGTGATTTAAAAAAAAGTATTGTACTTTTTTTATTCATTAAACACTGCTGTGTAATACTTATTTTGTTAGAACTGAGAGCAAGAGAAAATAGTGAAATCTGTAATGTATGGATTTAGAAGCAATCTGTAGTTAGGCAAGCAAAATTTTGCACTGCCTCCCTAAACATTTTTCCAAATAAAGTTATATTAGGCTACTTTATTTTGAAATCATTAAAAAATAAATCAATCCAGTTTAGAGGTAATGCGAAGAGTTTTAGGCCTAGAAATTAGTGACCGCCACAAAAGCTGCCAGTGCCACCACAGCCGGGTGTTAACGGCCGCAGAAAATGGTGGTGATGGCAGGACTGAAAAAACTGGGGACTAATCAACATTAGCCCAGCGCTAACTCACTGTGCAATGCCGTCCTGGTGACGTTCATCCTGGCAGGAGGCCCCAATGTAGTATGGCCAAAGCGTCATTGCAGCTAGAGCAGCCTGCTCTGAAAGCAAGGCTGTCATTTTAGAAAGCAGTTCGCTCTCTTAAAGGGGCACTGCCTTCTGAAATGAAAAAAAATTAAAATGATGTAAAAATATGCAGTTTTTAGCCCTTAGAGCTCAACTGCCTTCTGGAAAAAAATTAACATTAAAAAGAATTCCCAAATGGGAGTCTTCAGCTCTTAAAACTGAATTGCCTTCCGCACCTTAAAAAAAAAGGGCAAAGTGCTTCAGCACCAACGCAAATGGCTCATCAAGCCAGGGAAGGGGCACCAAGGGTCTCACACGCAGCACTCCAGCTTTGTGCATGAGGTCCTCCACCCACCGGGGCTAGGAGGCCCTCCAGAAAGAAGGATGTGGGACCACATCACCAAGGCAGTCACTGCCAGCAGTGTGCCCGAAGAAGCTTCCTGACCTCAGACCAGTGGTCAAGGTCAGTGAATGCATCTTTAAAAGCCATCTCCTACCAACTGCACCACTAGCATCACAGTTCTCAATGCATAACCTCTCCCCCCGCCACCTCTCCCCATCACTCAGCTACCAACAATCTGTACTAAACATGAGGCGCACCTCCCATTCCTAGCTTCACCTCATCCCCTTGGAGGAGACAGTGCTGGCCAGCGGCAGGGCTGAAAGGATACAAGATGTTGGTATCCTCATATGTTATCCTCCTCCACGCATGTACCTATTGCTTTCCCGCCCTCCCCTCACCATAACTCCATCCTTGTGCCTTCCTCATTTCACACACCCAGGAAATGCAGCCTGCCCAGCCAGTGGGTGACCAAGAAGAGGGAGAGGATAGTGAAGAAGAAACGTCACTTGATTTCACACTCACAGCTACCAGCAAGGCCATCTGCAGTGCCCCCCACTGAAAGTCAGCAGCCTTCCACCAGCCATGCTGCAGCCACGAGGGTAGCACTGCATGACATCAGTAGGATAGGCAAAGGCATACACAAGACAGTCACTAAGGGCATGCATAAGGGTGATGAGTTGATTTCTTGATGTCATATTGGCTGGATAGATGTATAAAGTTGGATTGGAAAGTTTGCTTTGTGGTGGCTTTTATTTCAGCATGGTGGCCAAGAGGATACTGTGATGGTCAGTAACAGAGGGACGGTAAGGTGTGGGTCAAATGCTGAAAGAGGAATTGGGGTTGTGGTCACTGGTACCACAGGCGGATGATTCCATCCCGGCCAGAAAGGGGCTGTCTGGGTTGCATCCTTTCTTCTGCTTCATCCTCTTCTCTTCTGCGTCTTCCTCTTCTCTCTGCGAGCGGATGCTCTAAATCTGAAATGACAGCATAAAATGCTGGAAATACTCTAGGTCAGGTAGCATCTCAACCTGAGACGTGAACTGCGCCTGACCTGTTGAGTATTTCCAGCATTTTCTGTCTTCTCAACGGCCTTCCTTTACCATCCAAGGCCTTGCAAACATCCAGCGCACTTAAAAAATACTTTTAACATGTATTGCACCAAGCCACTACTTAAATAAAATATTAAAAATCCAGTCCAAAAGCTTAAATGCAAACTTACCTGAAAGATGTGTGTCTTGTCAGTCTGCTGAACACTTGGTTTTCAGTGCAAGCTTAGGACCCAGCACTGAACTCTGTGCTAAGGTCGAAGTTCGCTGACGTGACGTTAACATCCCCCTCTTTTCATTTACCTGTCCAGGGCCAGCGATGCTATCGGCAGTGCTAAGGCCCTCACCAAAATGGCAGCCACCAACTCCTGCGCCAGAGAAGGACGCTAGAGTGGTGGCCGCCATTTTTCACCAGGACAGCACGCAAATAGGTGGCAGTAAGCAGACAATTTCTAGGCCTTAGTTTTTCTACTGGTTTTAAACAGTCATTACAATTTTGGGCGGGGAGGGTGCTGGAGGGCCAGCTGCATTTCAGATTGTAGTATAGTCAGGATCTGGTACATCTGAAGTCAAGCTGATTGTTTACTTGATCACTTTTCTGGTGGTACAAGATAAATATTGACCTTGTTGAGTAACTTAAATCTAACAAATTTGAGTATAGGATTATATATATAATTCAGGAAGTATGGGCCTTGGTTGAATCATTAGATTGAGTTCGCCTTTATGAACTCTTAATAAAATGCGTATTTAAGCCAATAGGTGGAGGTAGATGCAGTTCACATATAAAATGAGTTATGCTGTTCTCAGCCTGAGTTGAATTTGAGTTAAGGAAGCTAAATGCTGTAGAAATATTACTTGGTATGGTCTGAGTATCTACTTTATTATAGCAAGTAAAATTGGAATAGAATCATTGTTTTCTCCATGCTTTCAGTTTCTTTCCTTATTAAGATGGAAAAGCCACTACCAGGTGAGAACCAGCGGTTCTCAGCCAATATAGATTTTTCTGGGATTGGAACCAACTGCCGTATCATTCCCACCACCCACGGGCAATCGAAACCACAGGTTTTCATTGAAATTAATGGCGCTACTCCAAGAGGCTCTGAAGGGAAGCAGAGACCTGAGATAGGTCTCCATTTAGAGGAAAAGAGGGTGCAAAAATCCAGATATCACCTCTTTCTCAAAAATAGTCAGGTAAGAATTCTTTTTGAAAAGGGAGATGAGGTGAGTAGTTTGTAAAGGAAGTATTCTGCTAGACTTTACTTTAAATATATTTTTAATATCAGGCAACATGTGTTATAAGTACACTACATGATAGAGCTCAGTGCTTTATGAAGAATCATTGAGTCTCATCGTTAATCTTTATTTATTTGCCACACTTCTATTTATGTATTTAACACTTAAACATATACATTTATGCCTTTAGGCAAGAACTAAGAGGTATAGCATTAGGATGACATCATAATTTATTGGAGCATAAGGATAAATTTGCCAATCTTGCACTCCCAATTGAGCACAGCCCCAGCTGGGAGTGCAGGATCAGTGAATTTATCCTACAAGTCCATACTTTAAGCTTTTATATATACTGAGCCTAAGAACGGTCAATATAAGTTGGATACTGCTACATTTAGATACAATTATTGTGACAAAAATATAACCCTTCTCTCTCGTTTTAGCTTTGGAGAGGTTCCTTTTATTTAGTCATTACTCAAAAGGAGTTTGAAAAAAATACAGCTTGTCAGAATCATATCCTGAGCTTGACTCGGTACAAATGTTGCAAGTTTTGATGGTTATTTACACTTCTTGAGGGAGGAGCCAAACTACATTCAAACAAGCACACTGACAGCCAGTTATTTTCAAATGTGGCTGACAGTTATTCAAATCCAGGAAGTCCTGATAACTTTTCAGCTGTGTCTGTCCAAATCTTTGGGGGAAAAATTCGGTACATTAGCGCCTCCTGTTAGCGCCAGCAGATGGTGGTAACGGGGCGCTGATGCAGTATCGCCAGGGCGAGGCAAATCCAGCGCCGCATGGCAAATCTGGCCGCCCCTCCCCCCCGGTTGCGCTGCCGGTACGAGGTACCGCCGGCGACTTCAACGCCAGGCAGAGCATGATGTCAGTGAGCATGCAACGCTCACTGGCCACCCGATCTGGAAAATTGATTGTCGCAACTTATCTTAGCGCCTCGATCAGACAGCGACGGGGAGAGCTGGCGTGCAGCTCCAGGAAGCCGGCTCCAGCGACGTCATTTAAAGGCATCAGCATTAATCACTCACATCTGTCAGGGCAGGTTAGTTTCAGTGGTTTCTTGTCAGTTTCACCCACTGGAACAGTTTCTATGAGTAATTGCAAGCTTCTTTTGTATCAGCAGTCTTCTGGCAGCTACAAAGTAGCAACATTGAAATGACAAAGTAGTTACATTTATTGTTCAAAGATCCTACAGCGGAGGAAGTGTAGGCAGCGAGAAATACGGGAATATGTACGCGGAGGGATATCAGGGCTCTCACCAGGAGGCCTTACCCTCCGAGGCTATTCCAACAGCACTTTTCCTACCTTCAATTAAGTGAGGGGCAGTGTATTAGATGGCTCTGCATCACCAAAGTGGTGGTCATAGAACTCTGCCACCTCCTCCAAACAGACCTCCAGCCTCACACCAGGATGACTTAAACTCCAGATCACTTTTGCTCACCACATCCCCATCATACCATCCCTGTCTCATGCCATATCACAGCATCCTCCTGGGCGCAAAGGTGAAATGAGAGACCCCACAAAGTATTGCAAACTCCATTAATAAGAACATAAGAAATAGGAGCAGGAGTAGGCCATTCGGCCCTTCAAGCCTGCTCCGCCATTCAATGAGATCATGGCTGATCTTCTGCCTCAACTCCATTCACCGCCCCTATCGCCATATCCCTTGATGCCCTTACTAGTCAGAAATCTATCGACTTCTGTTTTGAATATACCCAATGACAGCCTCCACAGCCCTCTGGGGTAGAGAATTCCAAAGATTCACCACCCTCTGTGAAGAAATTTCTTCTCATCTCAGTCCTGAATGGCCTACCCTTTATTTTGAGGCTGTGGCCCCTGGTTCTAGACTCCCCAGCCAAGGGAAACATTCTCCCAGCATCCACCCTATCAAGCCCTGTAATAATTTTGTATGCTTCAATGAGATCCCCTCTCATTCTTCTGAATTCAAGAGAACACAGGCCTAGTTTACTCAATTTCTTCTCATACGACAGTCCCGCCATCCCAGGAATCAATCTCGTGAACCTTCGTTGCACTCCGTCTATGGCAAGTATATCCTTCCTTAGGTAAGGAGACCAAAATTGTACACAGTACTCCAGGTGTGGTCTCACCAAGGCCCTATATAATTGGAGTAAGACTTCTTTACTCCTGTACTCAAATCCTCTTGTAATGAAGGCCAGCATACCATTTGCCTTCCTAATGGCTTGCTGCACCTGCACATTCACTTTCAGTGACTCATGTACAAGGACACCCAGGTCCCTTTGAGTATC
>CM059433.1:71205916-71620916 GCA_030390025.1 Squalus acanthias | reverse complement strand
GGTAGTGGAAGGAGAATCAATAATAACTTTCAAAAAGGAATTGGATAAATACTTAGTGGAAAAATTTGTAGGGCTATGGGCAGGAAGGTGGGAGTAATTGCATTGCTCTTTCAAAGAGCTGGCATGGGCCGAATAGCCTCCTTCTGTGCTGTATGATTCAGTTTCTTTAAGTTTGTGTGTAATAGTAGTAGTATTCACAGGTCTTTTTAGATTCTTTTAGTAAAGAACATCTTTAGTTTGCACCCTCCAATCTTTTTGGTTAATTTATAGTTGGTGTTCCTGAGATATGTTAAATGTCATGTAAATGAAGGTGACACATTTAACAAAGGGAACATTTTTTTTTTGCCCAACATGTGCATTTTCCAGCTTGATAGTTGGGTGTGGCTGCTTGACTGAAATTTCTTCTCCCTAGCGTGGGAGCACTGAGGTCAATGGTAATATCCCTACTTGTTGCCCAACTGTGACTGGCTTATTCAGCACAGGTCAGGATTGAACTAGCAGCCTTTCTTGTTTGTAACGTGCCCCCCCCCCCCCCCAACCTCACCCCACCAATTACCCACTGAACCATTCAGGAAATTCACCTTATTTTGCCTGTGCTTATTGGTGGTGGTGGTGAAACAGTTAATGAATTTTTAAACATTAATGTATAGCAGGAATTCTAAGTTTATGTTGAGGCAGCTATATTTAAGTAGGTAGTTGCACATTCTGTTTGCTGTGTCGAGTGTAATTTTCTTCAAAAACAGACTCTCGTGAATCTCACACAATTGATATGTGCCAATGCAAGTTTTTTTTTTGCAAATCAAAATGTTTTTCCATAAAACTTTGAGAACTGTGACCCGAATAATATTGTATCGTGATGTATCATTATTGTCAGGTACGAGTGCAGTACCATGTTCTATGGCATGGTTTTTCTTCAAAAATTTAGATCGGTAGTGGATTCTCTTAAGCTTTGCTCCCAAACATAACTTAGAATTAAATACATCATGAGCGGGTAGTGGTGATTCAGTAAATCAAATTTAGTTTTTATTGCATGGGATTCTATCATTTTTCGCAGTGTTTGGGATTGCACTCTTGATTCCATCGAAGTAGTTGCCTTGATGAGAAAACCCCTTATACAGCAGGAGAGATTTAAAAATTGATGCCTGATTACAGAATGAAGATATGAAGTTGCCTTCAAAGCAGAAATAGTTTTCAATAAAAGGAATTTCAGCAGTTTTTGAAAGTGGAATGAAGTAGGAACTGAAGATTATTCAGCTGTCAAAAGCACATCTGAAACTCGGCAGGAAGTGACATTTAAAAACGACTGCACTTCAAGCAAACACCAGTAATGGTTTTAGTCAAGATTTAACTTGCTGTATTTTGATTGGTGACCTGGTATTTACTGACAGTTAAAATTGGATGATGCAGGGTTTAAATTCTACTTCCAAATGTGTTTTCGCAGTTGGAAAAACACAACAATTTATGCATTGTACTACAATTGACTAGTACGGTGCTCTTTCAGATACTCAAGTCCTGCGTTACTGAAAGAGTGGGTGGGATCTTCGAGAAATTTGCTTAGTTTGCAAACCAAAAATCAGATGCCGAAGAATTTTAGCTTTAAGCTGCTGTTACAATAAGGTTATATTTGAGCAACGTGGCTTCTTTACAAATTGTTTTCAGACAACCCTGTAAAAACAATTTCTGTGATGTCGATCCCAACAGGAAGATTGAAGAAGCGGCAATGTGAAGCAACGTTTGACTACATCCCTCAAAATGAGGATGAATTGGAGATAAAAATTGGAGATATCATTGAAATAATTGAAGAGGTAAGGCATTTTGTTGGCAATTCAAGTTACTATTTTTTGTTCTCTGTATAACAGCAGTTGAAAATTATATAGTAGAGATAAATTTCTTTTGTGATAAAATATGCAACCCATGAAGGTTTTTTTTTAAAACTATGCAATTCTGTTTGTCCACCACCTGATGTATACAGATTTGTTTGGGAGACAAAAAGCCCTGTGCTTCAATTTTCTTAATTGAAGATTACCATCATTCTTGAGTCTGTTGTGTTTGCAACTATTTTTAGATATGGGGTGAGGTCAATGCTGCCAAACTGGTTGCAAGAATTCATGCTGCTGTCTGTTGATGATCAACCCAGCTCGTGTGAAGAAGTCAGTATTTTCCATTTGTGGATTTGAATAGAAAGGACACAAAGCTAGTTTTTGTGGGTAATGCATTAATTGCGCAAATACAAGGGCTTTTAATTGCAGCTGTGCAATAATAGGAAATTATATTTTACCCACATTGCTTGCATGGTTAGTTCAAAACCTACATGTTTATCTGGGGAAGTCATTTAGTACAGTCGATGGAAAGGAAGTGAAGATTCGAAAGATTTGCATGCTTTTGTGGCTGACCAGAACAACATTGCAATCATCCTGGGGAGAGGTTGGTTGCTGGCCTAGCCCGGAAGAATGTGTAATATGGGAACTTGAGTGAAAAATTTACACTTTCAATGGTATATATTGAGCTCAAAATAAGTGATTGTAGCTGTGGAAGAAAGTGTTGTGCCACAGAAGTCCTTGCAACTATGCTGGTGTTGCTCATGATTGGGCTTGTTGGTGTAATATGGATTTGGACCAGATTTTAAAAAGTAAATTCTTCCTCCTCTTTTCCCCCACCTCTTCTCTCTTCCCCCCCCCCCCCCCCCCTCCTTTTCTCTTGTGAAGACTTTGATTCATGTTGGGGAACGGTTTCAATAAAATTGTGGGTGGTGTTCTTCTTCCAAGGCAATTGTGGTTGGTGGGAATCATACACTAGCTTTAGAAGTTACAAATACACTAAGCACCCATTTTAGGGGAAGGCACCAGTTCCCTCGAGGTAATCCAAGAGTACATTATACAAGTCTGGCATTGGTACAAAATGGTTTCCGCTTTGCACTGACTCTAAACTTGCAGAATGTACATCTGAGGTCCAGGACTGACATGACTGGAGTGAGGTGAGAAACCCTTCACTGGGGACTTTCTATTATGCTTTGCCCTGATGTCCGGTCCTGACTCCAGATTTTGACTGTATTTAGTATATAACTAGGCCTTACCCTTGCTTTGTGGTAGCACTCTTGCTTCTGAGTCAGAAGGTTGTGGGTTCATGCCCATCCCAGGACCTGAACACATAATCTAGGATGACACCAACATACGACTGAGGGCGGTCTGCATTGTGAAAGGTACGTCTTTCGGACGAGATGTTAAACCAAAGGCCTGTCTGCGCCCTCCGGTGGACGTAGAAAACCCAATGGGACTATTCAAAATAGAGCAGGGGAGTCTCCTGGTGTCCTGGCCAACATTTATCCCTTAATCAATATAACTAAAAACACAGATTATAAGATAATTTATCTCATTGTTGTTTGTGGACCCTACTGTGTGCAAATTGGCTGCTGTGTTTTTCTAAATTACAACAGTGACTTCACTTCAAAAATACTTATTTGGCTGTGAAGCACTTTTGGATGTCCTGAGGTTGTTGAAGGGCACTATATAAACCAACCTTCCTTCCTTCCTTCCTTCCTTGTTAATGCAAAGAACAATGCCTTTGCACTCATGCTGCAGTTGTAGGGTGAATGTATGTTAAACTGATGAATGTCTGGAACAAGAAGCTTGTATGTAAGGCACATCAAGCATCTACTGGTTCTTACCAGTGATCTGCTTTGCATCCATAATGTAGAAGTAATTAAACCTTTAACAATGCCATTTGAACCATCATTCTGATTTTCCTCTTTTTGCTCTTGTGCTGTTGCTTTCCCTCTAGATGTTTAATTCTTGACTTTTTAAAAACTCCTATGGGGGAGAAATTCAGTATCGCCCTATTTGGGGCGCAATTATCGACCGGGCGCAAAGATTAGCGCCTGGCGCTAATTATCGCCTCCGACTGCAAACTTGATTTTTTATCACCCCTGGAGGTGATTGGCGCGCTAAATCAGGCGCTTCACACCTGTCGTAAGGCGCAAAGGCCGAGGAGCGAGGCGCTACCTCAGAGCGCTGGCGAAGCTCATGTGATGTCAGTCAGCAATGGAACACACACACAATGGTGCAGGCCAGTTCTTAAAGAGGAGGGTTGATCTTGCTTTCCATCCACATCCTGCTCATTGCAGCCTTGAATCTCGGCCTGGAGAGACCTGTACATCAAATCTGCTGGAAAGAACAATGGAGAGTACCAGGGAAAGAGCTCAGAGTGCAGCCCCCACAGTCTCTTCTAAATCGATACAAGGAAGGGCAAATCAAAATGAACCTGCAAAGTGCTGCTCAGTACCCAAAGCTCCTTCACACAGCGTTGAATCTCTCCAGAAGTCACACTCTCGCGCGCTCTCTCTTCCTCTCTTCCTCTCTTCCTCTCTTCCTCTCTTCCTCTCTTCCTCTCTTCCTCTCTTCCTCTCTTCCTCTCTTCCTCTCTTCCTCTCTTCCTCTCTTCCTCTCTTCCTCTCTTCCTCTCTTCCTCTCTTCCTCTCTTCCTCTCTTCCTCTCTTCCTCTCTTCCTCTCTCAGAATACGTGGTTCAAAAATGCCACCAACAATAAAAGGCAGGAAGCGGTCGCCTTTAAATAGGGCTCCCCCGTCCCTTCCTGACTGCAAAAAACGCTCCCCTCAACCTGTCGTGGCAGGGGGCGCCACTCAATATCCGCTCCGGGGCGTTGCGCACTCGACTGACGTCACGATCTGCCGGTGTAGGAGATTGTGGCGGTAGTGTTTAGCGCCGCTGCAAAATGTCTCGTTAATTTCGCGAGCGGCGCAAACATCGCCGCGCCCGGGCGCTAGTTGCTTTGCGGCCCATTAGCGCCCTCTTAAGACGCTAACGGGAGGCGCAACCAACTGAATTTTTCCCCCATTGTATTTGAAGTTATCTTGCACCAGCTGCTCTGGCAGTAAATGCAGGACTAAATTGGAGGTTTGGACCTCGGTCAAGTTTTTCACTGGGTCAGTTGGAGTAGAACTTGAGTCACGTGGCAGATCACCATTGTGTTGGCTCCCACCCAACACACTTTAATCTATGGTTGGTCAACGGATCGACTTATTTACCACTGTGATTTTGATCCTTGGGTTGCTGCTTATGTGTTTCTAGGTAAGGTACTATTGGTGGAACTAGTAATGCTGCTTGTGTAACCTAAACAAGCATCACCTGTGCTGTGCCCCTACGGTAATTGTGCACATGTGCATGCCACAGGAGGTTCAGTATGCACATGCTCAGTGATGAGTTTTGGAGCAAAGAGGGATGCACAGTAAGTATAAAATGCTGGCAATGCAAAAGCTGCATTGGTGGAGTCCGTGTAAGGTGCTGATTTCATGCAGTAAGGTTAGGATAATGGCATAAATTTGTTAATGTGAACTGTTTTGATTACAACTTATGGTACTGCCCACTTCATTTTAAATTCAAAAAAAGTTACAGAATCCATAGCTGTCAAGAAAGAGAACTGAGGGTTTTAGAGATAATAATGGGGACTTTTGTCTTTGAGGGGCACTTGGGTAGGTAACTTGGAGTCTTGTGGGTCACATGTTTAGTTTAATTTAATTAGTCTTCCCCTGAATCTACATACATCATCTCTACCGATACTAAGAAATCTTCTGATTCAGGATTTATCCACCAATGAGGCAAAGTGCTTCCTGAACATCTTTGCCCATGAAATTCAAACAGGACAAACCAGTGAATATTGAGCTGTGGTTCCAGTGAGTCACGGACGGTATGTTGCCCAAGTGCCATAGTTTGGACAACCTTGTCTAAAGTTTGTCAACTTTGACTAACAATGACTAACAGCTGTTAACTCGGGAATGATTCACTCTCCAGAGAATTAACTGCAAAGGAAAGCCGCATCATGTTGGGTGTAATCTCATTTGGTTCGCTATATTGTACTGTCCATCGACTAGTAATTTTTCCAAGTTGATAGTATAGGTACATTGAGAGTCAGTCAAAGCACTTGTCTTTTTTGTGACGACTCCTATAATTTTTTTTTTGGGGGACGTGGGTGGAAGAGTCATGGGGTTTGTGACCTTTGGTTGATGCATGCTTATGTTTTTACCTTAAGCATAGATTAAGATCAAATACTCCACAGAACATACTGGCTCCTGCGTCTGTGTCATCTATGGAAGGCAGCAAGACAGAGTTAAATAGCAATAATGTGGAGATGGGTAGATAGTCTGAAATTTAATGTTAGTAGATTATATAAATGAAATAAAGCCACTGATGGGATGCATTTTACATGGTTTATTAAAGGAGTTGGTCAGTTGGGTCAAATGTTTTTATATCTTTTTGTATGCCTTCTTATTTTATTTAGTTGAGTAAAATTACATAGAATATACAGCACAGAAACAGGCCATTCGGCCCATGAGGCGTTTATGCTCCACTCGAACCTCCTCCTGTCTTTCCTCATCTATCAGCATAACCCTCTATTCTCTTCTCCCTCATATGCTTGTCTAGCCGCCCCTTAAATGCATCTATACTTTTTGCTTCAAACACTCCCTGTGGTAGCGAGTTCCACATTCTCACCACTCTCTGGGTAAAGAAGTTTCTTCTGAATTCCCTATTTGATTTCTTGGTGACTATCTTATATTGATGGCCTCTAGTTTTGCTCTTCCCCACAAGTGGAAACACTCTCTCTGTATCTACTCTATCTAAACCTTTCATAATTTTAAAGACCTCTATTCGGTCACCCCTCAGTCTTCTCCATTCAAGACAAAGGAGACCCAACCTGTTCATCCCTTCCTGAAAAGTATTTGGTTTGTCTGGCTTTCCCGAATGAACAATTGTTTGCCATGGCGAGTCAAAGTGGACAATTCCTACAGTAAAGTTGAAATTTATACTTCAACAAAAATTTGTAAAATAAACTGTTACTATGTTGGCAAAAGCAAAATACTGCAGATGCTGGAAATCTGAAATAAAAACAAAATGCTGCGAATACTCCGCAGGTCAGGCAGCATCTGTGGAGAGAGAAACCGAGTTAACCTTTCAGGTTGATGACCTTTCGTCGGAACTGGAAAAAGTTAGAGATGCAATAGATTTTAAGCAAGTGTAGGGAAAGAGGGAGGGGAGGAAAGAACAAAAGGGAAGGTATGTGATAGGGTGGAAGGCAGGAGAGATAAGAGACAAAAGCTATGATTGCACAAAGCAAAAGGAGATGGTAATGGGACAAGTAAAGAAACAAAAGATGAGTCTAGAAGAGGTGTAAATGTGAATGGCAGAAACGTCAACAGCTGCCATCTGGAAAAATAGAGGCCGAGGTTATGGTCTGAAATTGTTGAACTCTATGTTGAGTCCAGAAGGCTGTAAAGTGCCTAATCGAAAGATGAGGTGCTGTTCCTCGAGCTTACGTTGAGCTTCGTTGGAACAGTGTAAGAGGCTGAGGATGGAGAGATCAGAGTGGGAGTGGAGCGGAGAATGAAAATGACAGGTGACCAGAAGCTCGGGGTCACGCTTACGGACGGAACAGAGGCATTCTCCAAAGCGGTCGCCCAATCTGCATTTGCTCTCCCCAATGTAGAGGAGAGACCGCATAGTGAGCAGTGAATACAGTGTACTAAATTTAAAGAGGTACAAGCAAATTGCTGTTTCACCTGGAAGGAGTGTTTGGGGCTCTGGACGGTGGGAAGGGAGGCGGTAAAAGGGCAGGTGTTGCATCTCCTGCGCTTGCACGGGAAGGTGCCGTGGGAGGGGGCGCAGGGGGTGATTGAACACTGGACCATGGTGTCGAGGAAGGAGCGGTCCCTTCGAAATGCTGTAAGGGGAGGAGAAGGAAAAATGTGTGTGGTGATGGGATCACGCTGGAGGTGGGGGAAATGGCGTAGGATGATCCGTTGAATGTGGAGGCTGGTGGAGTGAAAGGTGAGGACAAGGGGAACTCTATCGTGGTTCCGGGAGGGAGGGGAAGGCCTGAGAGCAGAAGTGCAGGAAATAGAACGGACACGGTTGAGGGCCGTGTCAGCCACAGTAGAGGGGGATCCTCAGTTGAGGAAAAAGGAAGACGTATGGAAGGTGGCATTGTCAGAACAGATGCGACGGAGAAGGAGAAATTGGGAGAATGGGATAGAGTCCTTACAGGAAGCAGGGTGGGCGGAAGTGTAGTCCAGGTAGCTGTGGGAGTCAGTGGGCTTATAGTGGATGTTTGTTGATGGCCTATTCCCAGAAATGGAGGCAGAAGTTGGGGAAGGGAAGAGTCAGAGATGGACCATGTGCAGGTGAGGGAAGGGTGGGAATTGGAAGCAAAGTCAATGGCCCTGAATTTACGCTCAGAGGCTTCCCATGGGCGGAAGCCTCCGACCAGCAAAAAATCTACGAACTGACCTGATGGTCTCGGAGGTTCGGACACTTGCGCTCCTGGGCTTCTATGCGTAGGCCTGCATAGAGGCCCACATATCCCAGGGGTGCAGGGGGTTCGCAAGCGCTCCTGGGATCACCTGGGCCGGCCCAACCAATGAAAGAAATGGATCCCCATTCATATTTATGGAGATTCTGTGTGCGGAATCCTCAAGTATGAACGGGAATACCCTAAAAAATACACGTATGCTCCAAATAAATTTTAAAAATCACATTTAAAATTAATCAAAATGGCATTTAATTAAATATTTCATACAAATTAAATGTTTTGAAAAATAAATTTGCATATTTTAAAGGGGCTAAAAATAAACTTATCTTTTTAAATGTATAAATTATTGAGATTTTTTCCCTTTTCTTTAAAAGTCTTACACTGGTAAGAGAAGGCCTTGCGTCTGTTTTTACCAGGCATATGAATTTCACGGGCATTCGCTGGGCAGAAGTTGGACAAATCGCCCAACTCCACCCGCAGAGGCCCTTTTCCTGGGGTTGCATACGATCTGTCAAGAAGATTCTTGACAGATCGCAAGTTCCAGGTTTTAGCGCATGCCTAAACCCGGAACTTGCGCGGCTCCTGCAGGCTCATACGCACCCGTAGTGGCCACAAATCACGGCCCAATGAAATTTTCCAGTTCGGGGCAAGAGCAGAAAACGGCACCGATACAGTCATCAGATGAGGGAGGGGACCCGAGTAGGACTGGAACAAAGCATGCTCCACATACCCGACGAAAAGGCAGGCATAGCTTGGACCCATATGGGCTCCCATTATTTGGAGGAAGTGAGTGGAGTCAAAGGAGAAGTTGTTCAATTTGAGAACAAGTTCAGCCAGGCAGAAGAGGGGGATGGGGACTAGTTGGGCTTCTGTTCAAGGAAGAAGCGGAGAGCCCTCAGGCCAACCTGGTGGGGGATGGAGGTGTAGAGGGATTGGACGTCCATGGTGAAAAGGAGACGGTTGGGGCCAGGAAACTGCGCCGCAGGTTAATGTTACTATGTTGGGTTGTTTATGCGTTGTGAAACAGTCACGATATTTGTGCAATCAATTGTTCCGGGGTAGTTGGGAAAGCAATTGTACTGGTCTTCTATAATACGCAGGATGTACTGCGGGCGGTAGCTTTACATCCTACACATAAGTGCGCCAAGAGGTACCGGCTGTTTGTCTTGTGTGAAGCATGTTTCAACGTGGAAAGATGAGATAGTAAGAGGAGATAGAAAGTTACAAGAGAGAGCCTCTGATAAAATCCATTTTTTCTTGCTAGACATGAGCTTCATATTTGTGCATAACTGCAGGATCTGCAGTTTTCCTGAGCTAAGACGGAACCTCTTTCTGTGTGTTGCTAAATGCAGCAAGATTTTGACCTGTCTTTTATTTAGTATATTTCTTCTGTGGAAACTGATGATGTGGCATTTTCTCATTGGCCAAGTCTTGCCAGCAGAGAAATTAAATCAGACTGCTCCAAGGATTGGCTGAGAAAAGTTGTTTGCTTAAGACAAGGTGGGTCATGTTACAACTGTCACTGTAGTTTTTTTGATTCCAATGAAGGGCAATTGCCTGAACTGTTAAACTTTTTGCTGCCTCTCCACAGTTGCTGTGGCTGCCTTACTGAGAGTTTCCAGCATATTCTGTTTTTTGTTTGATTTCCAGCATCATCTCCAGTATTTCTTTTCTTTTGCAACCGAACCTTGTTTAATAATTTTAAAAAAGGTCATGTGCCCCATCTAGTGGTCACGGTACTCAGCACATAGTGTTAAGCTTGGGCAGAGAAATCGCATTTAATGCCTCTCCTCTTGCACATGATGTCTTCTCGAGTCCCAGGAGTTAACTTGCAAAGCAGCTATGTTAACTAATGCCATACCAGACTTTTGTGTTATTTACAGTTTAATCATCCCTCTGTTTTCAGACTTTCACATGATTTTGTTCCTTGCAGGTAGAAGAAGGCTGGTGGAAGGGAATCCTGAATGAGAAAACTGGATTGTTCCCATCCAATTTTGTTAAGGAGGTGATTGATCAGACTGAGGATGGAGAAACTAATGAGGTGTTAAGTGAACCAGGTAAAAATCGCTTTTTATTTATTTGCAAGCCATCACATTTTAAAAAAAGCAGTAATCACCTCGGGAGTAATTATGTGAAGCAAACTATTCATATATGCAGATTAAATGCTGAGGCATTGGGCTGGATTTTGAATGACCCGTGGAGTCGGGTTTGGAGGCGTGTGGGGGGTTAAAGTAGCAGATTCGGGGGTCCTGACCCCATCCTGACTCCAACACGCCTCCACGCAATTTTGACAAAATGGGTCGCGGGGTTCCCGACTCCATCCCGCCTCCAAGAGGCGCGAGAGGCCATTAACGCTCTTAACTATCCCTAAATTGGCGCTCTAATGCCATTTTGAAACGTTTTAGCTAGTTTAACCCTTTTCCGACATGAAGTACGCCTGATGTGAAACACGCCAGTGAAACCTGGCGGGAGCACAAGTGGATAGCTGACTATCCGCTGCAGGTCCACTATTACAACGGAGATGTGATTAAGGTAGTAGTAGTATTAGGTCTGAAAGTCGCCTCTGATGCTGCTGCATTGAATGCCTTCAGAAACTGCCTGGCCTTTGTTGTGAGACTCTCCCCCTCTCCCCCTCTCCCCCTCTCCCCCTCTCCCCCAATCCCCCTCTCCCCCAATCCCCCTCTCCCCCAATCCCCCTCTCCCCCAATCCCCCTCTCCCCCAATCCCCCAATCCAGGTCCTCTCACACCAAAAGCCAGGCAGTCAGTCTCTGACCTGCCATGATGACGACATCAGAGGCGACTTTCAGCCTGAAACCACTAAATGGTTCATCGGTTCCCACATGCTGGAACTCAATTACCCAATTAAGTGAAAATTGCATCATTCATCCACATTAATCTGGAGTCGGGGGGGCAACGCGAAATGTGGGTAACACGACCCCAAGACAAAATCCAGCCCATTATCTCAATACTTATTATTGAGCTCAAGTGCAGTCTTTTTTTATTTTTTTTTTAATGGAAAGTATAACAGCGCAAAAGATAGTGGGGTAAATTTTCAGCTCTATCACCTGGGCGGAGCGCAGAAAGGAAAATCTGGTGACGAGGATCGCACGCTTCTTACAGAACACACTGGATTTTCCTTCTATTAATTTCAATTGAAGGAAAAATCAAGTGGGTTCTGTTACCAGCGTGCAGCCCTCCCCGCCACACTTAACCGAATAGATCAACATAGCATCCTGGGAAACGCTAAAAGTGAAAGAATTTGCTTATAGTAAAAGTAGATGTGAATTCAAAGTAACTTCCATTTTTTTCATGCATTTAATTGAATGAAGAGCAAGGCGTTGTGAAGTAAAGCAAATAAATGAGGGAGGTGCCAGAGTGAAGAAAGTCTGTACCTCAGTGCTAAGTATAGAATGAGTATTGTTAAGCTATGGCTACTGTCAAAAAGAACACCTTTTATATGAAAATGTTCCTTTCTCTCATATGAAGATGGTCATTCTTGCAGGTATGGTTCCAAGGGCACTAGCAGACTTCCAGGTGGCTGTTATCATTTTCCGTCAAGACAAAGAGCGCTATCTGGCTATTTGATACGGAGGATTTTATATCCAAACATTATGCTGTCCAGGGATTGGTGGCTGACACGAAGGAGTTTAGTAAGGAGCCCCGGGTGATGAGTTTTCTTTACCCAAGGTCGGGAACATTGAGACAAGTTGTGGAGCCTCCTCTGCTTTCTAGCTGACATCAGTTAACTTCACAGACAAGAGATCAAATTAAGGCCTTCCTGGTCTGCACATCATTATAAAATCAGGGGATCCATTTGTCCACCAAGTCTGTGTATCCCTCGCGACTGTCGCAATGTAACAAATCCTGCAGATTTCTGTACTTCGTGTAACCCCGAAAGCAATAAAAATGTCAGTTCCTAAGCATATCTGAGCGATAACAAATCACTTGCCTAGACATGTGGAGGAAATGTGCATACTAACGGACATTAATAGTAGCCGTTCATTGGATTTTTTTATGTAGTAATTGGGATTGTTATGTAAAAAAGTACTGATCATAAAATATTAATTCTTGGCATTCTTCCTGCGTATGTCACACAATTAGGCGAGTTGTCCCACGTTGATGGGGAGGGGTGGGGGGGAAGTACAACGGAGGGCATCACTTTAAGATGTTCTTTGTTGGCTGAATGGCCATCTCTTCATGCACAGTATAAAAAGTGCCCACCCAAAATTAGAGCCTGCTTACTTTTCCTCGTTCTCAAAGAATTCAACCCTTGTGGTACTAGGTAATTTCATCTCATTTCCAAAAGATAGCTCAATTTAAGGAACTGATTAGTACAGGAAGAATTTACATTCCTCACCCTCTTACATGGCTGCTCAGGAGACACATGCCCAGGAAAATAGCTTTAGCTGAACTTGAGGTTAATTGTATTCATCTTTGCTGTGTTTGTTCTTCATTCCTCACAATCAAATGCAGCCCAAAGGAAAGATGTATAGATAGCTGACAGATGATTGTTCTCTGTTTATGCTGTATTTAAAGCTAGGTCTGTTATATTAGCAACAGTGACTATGTTTAACATGTTAAGCACATTTGATTCTCTGATGTAACAGACATGGCCATCAAGGATTTGATTGGAGCGGGACCTGCATCACCTATAGAATTTACAGGAAATGAGCTCCCAGTAGGAGCAGGAACAACGACCCAACCAAAGAAAATCCGTGGTGTGGGGTTTGGAGACATATTTAAGGAAGGATCTGTAAAACTAAAATCAAGATTATCTAATACTGAACTGGAGGATAAAAAATCAGACAAGGTAGGCCGAGTATTATTGGAGAGGTATTATCTGCAATAATTAATTTGCATGAAGTAAAATATCAAATTTTGCTTAAAATGAGAGGCTAGGAAATCCAACCACTTGAAATCACTGAATTTTATCGAAAATATAGGCTGGGGGGCGGGGGAAGTATTGGATCTTCAATGCATACATCTGTTAATTTATTTGACATCTACAGTAGTGAGCAATATTCCCTCTAACTTTTTTTCCTGTGTGAGCCCTTTAAATTTGTTGCGCGGTCATACGTGTGTTATGTCTTCCAGCAGCAGCAATGGTGAGTGGTCTGCGAGGGACTTCGGAATTGGTGCGCAGCCACACACCTTGGGAACATTGGCAGTGAGATTGTCTTCAGAATTGGCAAAAATATTGGCACGCACAGTTACATAAAAGATTAATTGTCAACTTAGCTCGGTGGTAGCATTCTCACCTCTCAGTCAGAAGGTTGTGGGTTTGAGCCCTACCCAGGGATTTGGTTGGTTGTCATCTTCCAAAATTCTATAGATTATGGAAGAGTTCCTGCAGATTGGAGGGTGGCAAATGTAACCCCACTATTTAAAAAAGGAGGGAGAGAGAAAACGGGGAACTACAGACCGGTTAGCCTAACATCAGTAGTAGGGAAAATGCTAGAGTCTATTATAAAGGATGTGATAACAGGACACTTAGAAAATATCAACAGGATTAGACAAAGTCAACATGGATTTATGAAAGGGAAATAGTGTTTGACTAACCTACTGGACTTTTTTGAGGATGTAACTGGTAGAATAGATAAGGGAGAACCAGTGGATGTGGTGTATTTGGATTTTCAGAAGGCCTTTGATAAAGTCCCACATAAGAGGTTAGTGTGCAAAATTAAAGCACATGGGATTGGGGGTAATATATTGGCATGGATTGAAAATTGGTTAACAGACAGGAAACAGAGTAGGAATAAATGGGTCTTTTTCGGGGTAGCAGGCGGTGACTAGTTGGGTACCGCAGGGGATCAGTGCTTGGGCCCCAGCTATTCACAATATATATCAATGATTTGGATGAGGGAACCAAATGTAATATTTCCAAGTTTGCTGATGACACAAAACTAGGTGGGATTGAGAGTTGTGAGGAGGATGCAAAGAAGCTTCAAGGCGATTTAAACAAGTTGAGTGAGTGGGCAAATACATGGCAGATGCAGTATAACGTGGATAAATGTGAAGTTATCCACTTTGGTAGGAAAAACTGAAAGGCAGAGTATTATTTAAATGGTGATAGATTGGGAAATGTTGATGTACAAAGGGACCTGGATGTCATTGTACACCGGTCACTGAAAGCAAACATGCAAGTGCAGCAAGCAGTTAAGAAGGCAAATGGTATGTTGGCCTTCATTGCAAGAGGATTTGAGTACAGGAGCAAGGATGTCTTACTACAGTTATACAGGGCCTTGGTGAGACCACACCTGGAGTACTGTGTGCAGTTTTGTTCTCCTTACCGAAGAAAGGATATACTTGCCATAGAGGGAGTGCAGTGAAGGTTCACCAGACTGATTCCTGGGATGGCAGGACTGTCGTATGAGGAGAGATTGGGTCGACTAGGCCTGTATTCACTAGAGTTTAGAAGAATGAGAGGGGATCTCATTGAATCGCATAAAATTCTGTCAGGGCTAGACAGACTGGATGCAGGGAGGATGTTTCCCCTGGCTGGGGAGTCTAGAACGAGGGGTCACAGTCTCAGGATACGGGGTAAGACATTTTGGACTGAGCTGAGGAGAAATTTCTTCACTCAGAGGGTGGTGAACCTGTGGAATTCTCTACCACAGAAGGCTGTGGAGGCCAAGTCACTGAATATATTTAAGAAGGAGATAGATAGATTTCTAGACACAAAAGGTGTCAAGGGGTATGGGGAGAGAGCGGGAATATGGTATTGATAGAGGATCAGCCATGATCATCTTGAATATAAAGGCTCGAAGGGCCGATTGGCCTACTCCTGCTCCTATTTTTCTAGGTTTCTATGATTTGAGCACATAATCAAGGCTAATAGTTCAGTGGAGTGCTGTATTGTCGGAGGTGCCTTTCAGAATAAACGGGTCCCATCTGCCTCTTTCTTAGGGGATAATGATCCTATGCTAATATTTGAAGGTCAGCAAGGGTGCAGGAACAGAGACCTGGGGGTATATGTGCACAAATCTTTGAAGGTGGCAGGACAGGTTAAAAAAGCATATGGGATCCTGGACTTCATAAATAGAAATGAGAAGTCGCACAACACCAGGTTATAGTCCAACAGATTTATTTAATTTTACAAGCTTACGGAGCTGTCGCTCCTTCTTCAGGTAGGGTAGCTGTGAGAATCTCCCAGAATTCACAATATAAACACAGAAAAAATGTATTCAAATCTTTCCCTACATCAAAGACACACTAAGAGCACAGCCAAGACAATGAGATGTGTCCCAGGGGGTCCAACGTGTCAAAACACCTGCTGGCTGCATATCCTCTCCATTTGTGTTGGTTCTTGTGTTAGTTTAAAAAAAAAAAACCTGGAAAGACCGGCCATGATGTCAAGTCACGTTCTGTATCGTGACATGAACCCGATATCGCGATTGAGGCCATCCTCATGAGTGCGGAACTTGGCTATCAGTTTCTGCTCTATGATTTTGCGCTGTCATGTATCCTGAAGGCCGCCTTGGAGAACGCTTACCTGCAGATCCGAGGCTGAATGCCCCTGACTGCTGAAGTGTTCCCCGACTGGGAGGCAACCCTCCTGCCTGGCGATTGTTGCGCGGTGTCCGTTCATACGTTGTCTCAGTGTCTGCATGGTCTCGCCGATGTACCATGCTCTGGGGCATCCTTTACTGCAACGTATCAGGTAGACAACGTTGGCCGAGTCACATGAGTATGTACCATGTACCTGGTGGGTAGTGTCCTCACGTGTGATGATGGTATCTGTGTCCATGATCTGGCATGTCTTGCAGAGGTTGCCGTGGCAGGGTTGTGTGGTGTCGTGGTTGCTGTTCTCCTGAAAGATGGGTAATCTGCTGCGAACGATGGTACTTTTGAGGTTAGGCGGCTGCTTGAAGGCGAGTAGTGGAGGCGTGGGGATGGCCTTAGCAAGGTGTTCGTCGTCATCGATGACATGTTGAAGGCTGCGAAGAACATGGCGTAGTTTTTCCGCTCCGGGGAAGTACTGGACGACGTAGGGTACTCTGTTGGTTGTGTCCCGTGTTCGTCTTCTGAGGAGGTCTATGCGGTTTTTCGCTGTGGCCCGTCGGAACTGTCGATCGACGAGTCGAGCGTCATATCCCGTTCTTACGAGGGCGTCTTTCAGTGTCCGTAGGTGTCCATCGCGTTCCTCCTCGTCTGAGCAGATCCTGTGTATTCGCAGGGCTTGTCCATAGGGGATGGCTTCTTTAACGTGGTTAGGGTGGAAGCTGGAGAAGTGGAGCATCGTGAGGTTGTCCGTGGGCTTGCGGTAGAGTGAAGTGCTGAGGTGTCCGTCTTTGATGGAGATTCGTGTGTCCAAGAATGAAACCGATTCTGAGGAGTAGTCCATGGTGAGTTTGATGGTGGGATGGAACCTGTTGATGCTATCGTGTAGTCCTTTCAGTGATCCTTCGCAGTGGGTCCAAAGGAAGAAGATGTCGTCGATGTATCTGGTGTACAGCGTTGGTTGGAGGTCCTGTGCAGCGAAGAAGTCTTGCTCGAACTTGTGCATGAAGATGTTGGCGTATTGGGGTGCGAAATTGGTCCCCATGGCTGTTCCGTGTGTTTGGGTAAAAAACTGGTTGTCGAAGGTGAAGACATTGTGGTCAAGGATGAAGCGGATGAGTTGTAGGATGGCGTCCGGAGATTGGCTGTTGTTGGTGTTGAGTACTGAGGCTGTCGCAGCGATGCCGTCATTGTGGGGGATATTGGTGTAGAGTGCCGATACGTCCATCGTGACGAGGAGTGTTCCTGGTTCAACTGGTCCATGGGTGCTGAGTTTCTGCAAGAAGTCTGTAGTGTCGCGACAGAAGCTGGGGGTTCCCTGTACGATGGGTTTCATAAATAGAGGCATAGAGTACTAAAGCAAGGAAGTTATGATGAACCTTTATTAAACACTGGTTCGGCCATAACTGGAGTATTATGTCCAATTCTGGGCACTGCACTTTAGGAAGGATATGAAAGCTTTAGAGAGGGTGCAGAAAAGATTTACAAGAATAGTTCCAGGGATGAGGAATTACAGTTACGTGGATAGACTGGAGAAGCTGGGGTTGTTCTCCTTGGAGCAGAGAAGATTGAGAGGCGATTTGATAGAGGTTCAAAATCATGAGGGGTCTAGACAGAGTAGATAGAGATAAACTGTTCCCACTGGTGGAAGGGTTGAGAACCAGAGGACACAGATTTAAGGTGTTTGGCAGAAGATCCAAAGGCGACATGAGGAAAAACTTTTTACGTAGCAAGTGGTTATGATCTGGAATGTACTGCCTGAAAGTGGAGCAGATTCAATCATGGCTTTCAAAAGGGAGTTGGATAGATACCTGAAGGTGAAAAAAAGTTGCAGGGCTACGGGGTAAGGGTGGGGGAGTTGGGACTAGCTGAATTGCTCTTGCAGAGAGCCGACACGAGGTCGATGGGCCGAATGGCCTCCTACTGTGCTGCAACGATTCTCCTGGTGGTCATACCAGCATTTAACTGTTAACCAACAATGGTAAAATAGATTAACTGATCCTCCAGCCCTACAACATTCCGAGAACTCTGTGTTCTTCCAGTTCTGGTCTCCAGTGCGCCCCGATTCCCTTTGCTCCACCATTGGTAGCCGTGCCTATACCTGTCTGGGCTCTACGCTTTAGAATTCCCTGCCTAAACCTCTCCGCCTCTCTACACCTCTCCTCCTTTAAGACACTCCTCAAAACCTACCTCTTTGACCAAACTTTTGATCACCTGTCCTAATATCTCTTTGTGGCTCAGTGTCAATTTCTGTCTGATAACGCTCCTGTGAATCGCCTTGGGATGTTTTACTACATTGAAGACTATATAAATGCAATTTGTTAATTATCGCAGTGCTGTTTATGGGACTTTGCTGTTTGAAAATTGGCTGCCACGTGTGCCTATATAATAAGTGATTAGTCTTCAAAAGTTATGAGTTGCATATGAAGCACTTTGAGATGTCCTGGGACTTAAAAGTTGCAATATAAATAAAAATGATTTTTTCTCTCTCGTCTCTTGGTGAGACTGGGATGTGCAAGGCTGCGTGTGACTGCCTCATTGTGTATGGTGGGTCAAATAGGTGGAGAAGTGGAAAATGCAGTTGGGTGGGCTGTCTGGGGTTCCTCATGACTAACCTCACTGGAGATTGCCAAAATCCTACGGTTGATGCTTTGATTGAACCTACCTCTCAAAGTTGTGTGCAAGCTCACAAATAAAAAACATTATCAATGCGACCACAAACATCATTATGATTGTCTTAACATTTCTTGTCTGTCATCTACATCAAGTGGCTTTCACCTTTGGGGAAAAATAGCCTGTTATTTGAGGACTGAGAACTGCATGGCGATAGATGTGAATTGGGCTAGTATCAGAGAAACCGTACACTTTGGTGCGTGCTGTCGATGAACCCAACAAGAAGACACAGATCTAAGGCTACATTTCCTACAAGTGCTGCCCACTTTGACGTATCGACAGGTCATATACAGCCATAAGCGTTTTGACTGGCTTTATGTTGAGAAGAGGTTCTCTGTCGTTTTACAAGAAGGCTGAATCAGATATGTCAGTTGCTGATGTGTACTCAATTCAAGAATTATTTATTAAATTTTGTTCTTGAGTAGTACCAGAGATCAACGAGTAAATAAAATCAAAATACTTCTGTTTGAAAAATTCCAAGAGTAAGTGGTTACAAAGCCAGTTGCATTGCGGAAGAATGGCTTTGTGTGTTGTATGAGAACTGGTCTACTCTTAATATTTGGTGTAATGCAATTCAGCTGTTTTGATCTATATACGTTCACTAATTTCATGCAATTTTATGTACTTTTACAGCAATCAACTCCAACAAGTAATGCAGAGGCTGTGAAAAATGAACCAGAAAATAAACATAAAGGTATTGTTCAAAAACCCTAGTGGCACAAGCTATTTACACATGTTTCCTACCAATTTATTTTTAGATGCCAATGCTTCAATTTTATGTCGGTGGTAAGTGGATAACTCAAATGTTTGACAAAATTCATCAGAAATGTCAGTCGGTAGTGGGAAATTGGCATAGCTAAAGAAGGCAAATAGTATTATATCAATGCTGAAAATGTATAGCTCATTGTGGTGCAGATAATAGTATTCATGGATATTTCAAGTGTTTTTGTGTGATGGACCAAAAAATTACTTCTGCTTTTAACATCATGGTTCTACTGCCCTCTGGAGGAAGTGACCAGTTGCACAGCACACCTCAGATAATATCCAGTTGTTGAACATTTGTTCAAAAGCCATGGTAAATCCATGTAGTCATATGAAATTGAAGATCAGATACCAACAGTTCAGTCACAGTGTAATCACCCAGATCAAGATATGGCACAAGAATGTTAAATATCTCCTCAAATGTTGATCCCAAAACAGTTTCCAGTCCTGAGAGCCAGATGAGATGTTTTCTTTGCTCGTGTATTTTTGTTGTCCCTATGTACTGGTATTCTCGTATCTAAACAGAAAGCAGTAAGCATTGTGCACACTTTATAAAAAAAAAAAAAGTCCAATTCAGACCCTGATAAAAGTTAGGCTCCATGTCTATATGATGCATTACAGCAAGCATTAAATAGTGAAGGTACAATCTTAGCATCACCTAATCACTACTACTTGACCTGTTTTGCAGTGTGCAATAATTGAGATTTATATGTTCCTAGTTAGTTTGCTGTGGTTGATAAATAACCTGCTATTCGGTCTTTTGATTGGAATTGCTGCTGTAAACATTGAATATTTTCTCTACCTTACGGCCTGTAATAATATAGCTTGTCAAATGTACTTTTTTTTTTTAAAGTAGGTAGTTCTTGATGTGTTTCCTGAGTTTTTTTGTATGATATTTTTATAATGAAACTGTCCCCAACTCATTTAAAAAAAAAACTTAACTGTCTCTTAGAAATCTGACACACTTTACATCTTGTTATGGGTTCAGATGATGCACTAGGGATTGCAACTAAGCAGGGAAAGTTGATGGGAAGGGAGGAAAGAGTTAGGTGCTGAGAAGTCCGTGTTGCCATTTGATTGTAATTGCATCTCTTTTCTGAAAATGATAAGTGTCGGAGGCAATACACTTGAGATGTTGCCCTCTGATTTTTGCATAGTATGAACTTCAAAAACTTGCTAGTTTTCATATGGGAATACACTAATTAACTTGTCTTTGTGCTTGGTAATATGACTGAGTATTTCCTTGAGTCAGTGGCTCACATTACATTAATTATAAAGTCTATAGTCAAAACGATGAATTTTTACAGTGATTGCAATTTGGATAATGGGGAAGTATATAATTTTTTCATTTTGAGAATTGAAGAATACCACACCAAAGAGTATGACACAGATTCTGGTACCGGTAGTTCAATTCTTAAGTACTCTTGATGGGCATAATATAGCAATAGTGATTTTTTTATATTTTACTTAAATTTTGTTAGAGAGTCAGTCTTGCAAATGAAAATAGTTCCAGGAGATGGAAAGCAAGGATTCGGTGTTTCAACTAGATTGGAGAAGAACGCCCCAGGCCCACGGAGATTGATTTGGTCAAGATGAATAAAATGAAAGCAATATGAAAAGGCGGCGAGCGCGCACACTATGCACGGGAGATTAGAAGAATGGCAATGGGAAAGGGTAACCCTGAAAATGTCAAAGTGAGAATGGGAGGGATGAACAGAGGAAAATTAATTCCAGATCTTGGATGAAGCTATGGGTGCTTATAAAAATATATTTTGTTCAATAAATACCACCAGATACCAAGTTTAACTCTTAAGTGACACATGGCAACTTTCATGGCTAAAGGGATAGGTCAGGGCTCAGGAGTTTTCAAGTACTAATGAGGTAGGAGCATAAGGAACACAAATATTAGAAAGGGATTAAAGGATATTGAGCATGCCAGAATTAAATTTGGACCATCCACGTTGTTGCAATTAGACCAACACTGTTTTTCTCTTCCCATCCTCCAACCAGTGGTCTCTTCTGAAGTCCCATTCTGTGAAGAGGCAAGATGGGTATTGTAGGCCTACTTTAAGTACTCATGAAAATGTTAAGGTCCCTGTAATACGACAGATCTGTTCAATTGAAACTTGTCAAAATAACATTGCTGATGTTTTTAAATGTAGTTTTGGTTCATTCGTAAGTGGTGCCTTATAGCGAGGGCCTCCTGAATCCATATCACGGTGGGACAGGACATACTCTGGGATGGTGATGGAGGCGTTTGGGATATTGGCTGAAAGGTCTGATTCTGAGAGTGTGACTGTCAGGCCATTGCTTGACTAGTCTGTGGGACAGCGCTCCCAATTTTGACACAAGTCCCCAGATGACATTGCAGGGTTGACTGGGCTGGGTGTGCTGTTGTCTGAAGCCGGTGCCTAGGTCGATGCCGGGTGGTCCGTCTGGTTTTATTCTTATTGATTCTCATAGCGGTTTGTTACAACTGAGTGGCTTGCTAGGCCATTCAGAGGACAGTTAAAGAGTCAACCACGTTGTTGTGGGTCTAGAGTCACATATCAGCCAGACCAGGTAAGGATGGCAGATTTCCTTCTCGAAAGGACATTAGTGAACCAGATGGGTTTTTACGACGATCCTATAGTTTCATGGTCACCATTACTGATACTAGCTTTTTATTCCAAATTTTATTTAATTAACTGAATTTAAATTCCCCAGCTGCCATAGTTGAACTACTTAAAGCATGGTATTTTCTTATTCATTAATCTTTAAGCATGCATATTTAGTTGCATAAACACTCCCATCTTATGCAGTTCATTTTCATTTTAGTTAAGGAGTATTGCAAAGCAGTTTTTGCATATGAAGCAACCAATTCTGATGAACTTAGCATTAAGGAAGGAGATCATATTCTGCTGACAAGTAAGGTAAGCTTTCCCTTGGATTAGAAAAGATAAGTAGTCAATTTCTAATCATTTCTTGCAAAATTCTTCTTCACTTGAGGCTGAGGCTTAACAATATGTCTGTCAATAGTCTTGTTATCCTTAATCTATAGCACGATATATCTGCCTTTATTTGGATAAGTAGCTCATCAGAGCCACTTTCCCTCACGCAGGCATCAATTCAACCTTTGGGTTTACCAGGGGAGACTGGGCTTTTTCATAAATTGAATAAAGCCTGAGCTACTGCATCTGATGAACTGTTCCACTATACTGCTTGTGCATCAAAATAATTAATCTTGGAGACCATATTTCTTTACTGATTTCTAAACAGTAATTTTTGATGGAGACCCTTCTGCAGGAATAGCAGTCTGTTGGTATCGGAGATGTAGTCTGTAGAAAAGAACACTTTTTAAATTGCTATCTGTGAAACTGGCATGGTATTGAAAATAGGCTTTAAGTTGACTTTTAAATTGTTTTTAGACTTTGGCTTCTGTAAACTGACATTAAAGGTTAAGACCAGTTGATCCTGTAATAGTCGCTTGTTGCTTTTAATAAAAGCTCAATAACACCACGACTTGGCAAATGCTATTCTTTGAATCTTATTAAAAGTTGAAAATTCTCATTTCCATTCCTTTGTTGTAGGATACAGGAGATAGGGGATGGTGGAAAGGAGAACTAAATGGCAAGCAAGGGGTCTTCCCAGACAACTTTGTGGTCGTGGTTTCAGAAACTGAAAGAGAGGTACATTTATGCTGAGTACGAGAGAAGTTCAAGCAGAACCTTCTGCTTTACTATTGTTTTGTATCATAAAATGGTGTTAAATTTGTGGCACTAGGCTTTCAGTTTTCCTGATGGCATTCCTTAGTGTATTTTGACTTTCTAAACTGCCTCAACCATATCTCTTACCTATTCTGTAGGTTCAGTTTTCTACCACTAATGACATTCTAAGCTATAGTTCACTTTGAGCTTCAGAGCAAATGGGAGATAGCTTCTCCAAGTAGCATTTCCTGACTTTCTAGCAGTGGGAACTGGAGGAACAATTGCTAATTAATGTGGGACTTTAGAGGGAAAGAGAAAATAGTGAACAGTATTGAGAACTTGGAGACACGTTAATCAGTCAGGAGATGATACAAGGAAGATCACAGATATAGTGTGAGGAAGGGAGTGATTGGAGCAAGGAGGGGAAAGCGGGAGTACAAATATGGGGGAAAAGGATATCCCTATACTAATAGTGGTTAGAATTTTGTGACACTCCTGTTACTATCTCTTGTACGTGCAAAGTTGCACCTAGATGGTGCTGAAACAGGTCATTTTTGAATTCTGAGTTTTTAATTGGGAAACAAAAATAGACTGATGCTATTAATGTGAACAGGTAAAAGCTGTTTACATGCTCTTCAGGCAAGTGCTCAGCAAAAATGTTAACACTAAATTCTAGGGTAAGTGGGAGGGCAAAAGTTCTGGAGAAAGAATTTCCTCCAATATTTTTCTAGTTTTACATATCGCAAGTGTCACTTGTTTGATTATTTGCTTGCTTTCGGACCATTTATTTAGAAGTTTATACTTGTCATGAAGGTTTTTTGTTTAAATTGTTTGCAAACCAACTGATTTCTTACTCCCCCCCCCATTCCCAAGGCTAATTGTAGTTCAGTGATGTAGCGAAGTTCTTTTTCAAATTATTCTTTTCTAAAGAGGGTTATTATAGCTAATTCCTGCAAAACTTACTTTATCTTAATTACTACTGCAACAAAAACTAAAACATATTTTTTTATGCAGGCTATTGCTGCTCCCAAAACTCTTGCAAAATTACCTCCAAAACCAGAGCTTGATGATGTAAGTCACATTTGGGAGAAACAAACTCTCTACTGCATTCTATATGACTTTAGTATATTGGTTGTAGTATGTTATAGAAAGTGTTTTTCAAGGAGCTAACTATTGTAGCACATCATTAGAAAGCACAGTACCTCTATTCTAAAATTAGTATTAAAATGATTTTTTGCAAGTGTTTGGTATACTGATCTCAGGAGAAAATATGGGGAATGGGTGATTTCTCCCCGCCCCCCCCTCAATGAACAGGAAAGAAAAATCTGCATTGGATTCTATTGTAGCACTGGGCAAATGGTCTGGAGCAATAGAGTATTATTCAGTGGTGGTCTCTTGTACTGGTATCTAAAAATTACAAAGTTCTTGTCAATGATTGATGTGCAGAAATTATGATGTCTGCATAAATCATTTAAAAACAAAACTTCAGTTCTGACCTACACCATTATATAAATAAGGCAGAGAGAGCAAAAATACAAATGAAGAAAATTAAATTAAACAGTGCATTTTTTAATTTTATTTCATGCTTCTGCTGATTAAAAGTCCCAAAACAAAAGATAGTTGGTGTCGAATGTTGTTTTGGGTTCTTCATTTAACATGGTGACGCATTTTGGTCTGTGGAACCGTGGTATAAATGTTTTGCACCGAGTGAACTTTTCACCAGTAATTTTTTTGGATTACGTCAAAGTAAGAAAAACTCCCCTTGAGCAAAACACGTGCCTGTCTATTATTAGTTTTTCTTCAGTGCTTCTTCCTCGTCTCTCCCACAACACTGAACCACCTGTATCACCAGTAGCATATATCAAGCGCCAGTTAGTTATCTAGTCAGGATGATAAGTGGTTTATTTTCCAGAGTCCCCAACACCTGGATGTTTATTTCCGATATAGACGCAATGACATGGTAAATACAAAAGATTTGTGTTTTGATTGCTCTTTGGCATGTTCTGTGTTGCACAGAAGTGGGCTATGGATAAGTTTAATATTTCTGTGGTTAGCAGGACAAATAAGTTCAGAGTTGTGATGGATAAATTTAGGAAACATCAGTCGTACTTTCTTTTGCACAGGGGTCATTAGCAACTGTAATGAGTTACCAGGAAAAGTGGTTGTTGTCAAAATATTTAAGCATTTTAGAAACCAGATGCTATCGAGGGAAGAAAGCACAAACAAATAGTGCCGTACCACATTCTCGGGATAACCCAATGTGATTTATAACCATTGAGTTTCTTTGAGAAGTTGTTCACTATTCTTATGTAGGTAACTGCAGCAGCTGATCTTTGCAAAGCAGTGCCCCACAAAGAGCAAATGATTTAAGATCAGATCTGTTAGATTGGTATTTTGGAAGGATGAGATCAAGTGGACTTGTGGGCCTTCTCCATCTGAGCCTACCTTTTGCACTCTCAGATTCCTCTGGCTCTGTTCATTACCATGACTGCTGGTGCTGAAATTGTCTTCTATATGGCTATACACGTTGTGCAAAATATTAAGTTAAATTGGCCTAGAACATATTTCATCTAACTTGTTTATGAAAGGCACATCTCCAAATGTACTTTGAAGTCCAACATTACAGAAAATGCAGGGAAATCAATTTACAGAACTGAAACTATGTTGCAGTATACTGATAATGCAAGATTCATAATTGGGGAAAGAAATATTCCCTCACAGTATGCTTCTATAGTATTCACCATCAGAGAGTAACAGAAAGTGGACTGATGTTAAAGCCCTTTTATTATTGCCTCCCTGTTTTTGCATTCTATTCCTCTAGAAATGAACTCCAGTACTTTGCACTCTTTATGGCCCTATCAATTTATGTTTGTGATTTATGTATCTGTAATCCCAGATCTCTCTGCTCCTCTACCCTATTTAGTTTCTGACCCTCAACAGAATAAATAGCCTCCTTATTCCTCCTACCAAAATGAACCACCTTACACTTTGCTATATTGAATTTCAATTGCCATTTCTGCCCATTCTACAAGCCTATTTATTTCTTCCTGTATTTTGCTGCAGTCCTCCACATTATTAGTTATACCCCCCAATTTGCTATCATCTACAAATTTTGACACCATACCTCTAATTCCTGAGTCCAAATAATTTATGTATATCATGAACGATCGTGTTCCCAGCATGGATCTCTGAAGGACACCACTTCCTACAGCGTTCGCCATCATTCCGCCTTTGAAACTCACCGCAACTTCCGGGATTTGGCGCAGGCACATGCGTAATTCCTGAAGTTGTGGTCTGTCATTTACTGCTCCAACACAGGCTGTGCTGTGCTTCTCTCTCTCTCTCTCTCTCTCTCTCTCTCTCTCTCTCTCTCTCTCTCTCTCTCTCTCTCTCTCTCTCTCTCTCTCTCTCTCTCTCTTTCCCCCTCTCCCCACCCCAAGCCAGCAGCCAAATCGGGGAAACTGCCGAAAACTTCGATCTTCCGCAGTAATTACGTTGTTAAATTCCCCACTGAAAGTTAGACCCAAAGGGATTAGGTGTAACTGGGGTTTTAACAGCGTATTGATCGCTAAACAAAGGTTATGGGCCTGAAAAACTAATTTAATTTTATATCCATTTTAATAATAAAAATTTTGAAGAAACTTAAAAAATAAAAAAAAATAATGTTTTTAAAGTTTGCTCATCTTTATTTCCGGTTTGCCTTTTCCCCATTTGAGAGCCCCAATCTTTGATTTGTTCTCTCTAACATTTTTTAAAAGTTAAAATTTTAAGAGCTTACTCACTTCCTTGTTCGCTGTCTGTGAGAATTCTGTTTTGATCGGCTGCTCAGACAGCTTGTTGACCTCGCACTATGGGATTCCCACTATACTCTGTTGATTTGAATTGAACATCGGAAAACCCAAACTTCTTGACGCAGAGATCTTTGTGCGAAGCTTACTTCAGGGCCAGCGACGAACGCCTTCGTTTCGCCGCTGACCGCAAATTCCAGGCCAATCAATTTTAAAATTCAAGACTGATGGTTCAGTGGAGTTATTTTCGGTTCATTTGTTTTTGAGATGCCATTTGAGTTTTGTTCAAGGTTTGTTTCTTGATCTTATTGGTGACCAATAAGAAATGCATCCTAAAATTTACTTGATACTACGATCAAACTCATCTGAATCATTCGGATTTAACTTTCACCTTCAAGGGGCTGATTTTTTAAATTTTTCTTGATTGTCAGATTTTTATTTTTGCAACCTACACTATTTGCTAAATTCGTCGTGTTTTATGGTATTTCTTTTAGCTCTTCACATGAAAATCTTTGACAGGCAAGTTAATAATGCAATATTTTGGGATTTAGTACAAAAATCGCTAATGAGTTCAAAGGGTGAAGTCACATCATGACTGTTGGCACATTTGTGCTACATACTCTCTTTAGTCACTTTTTAAGCTCCAGTTTCTTTTCACAGAAACCAAAAAAGCCACTGCCGCCAACAAAAGTCCAAGGTATGTTATGCTCACCAACTGTTGAAATATTTCACCGTTATAACTGTGTTATAATACATTTCTCACATTGTATACATTTAAAGCCATTCACTGAAAATGTGGGGGAAAGGGGAGAAAGAAAAAGAGCTATTTCTGCTTCAGTAAGATTTAAAACATTTCTGCAGGAAAACAAAGAATTTGCGCAACTCATGACCCCAACACGTGCAAAAATGCTTCTCCGCCAATGAAGTGCTTGTAGTCACAGTGTAGTTACTGTTGTGATCTAGGGAAACACGGAGCCAGAGCAAGGCCCCACAAACAGCAGTAAATAAATGACAATCTGTGTTGGTAGTGTTGGTTGAGGGATAAATATTAACCGGGACACTGGAGAACTCCCCTGCTCTTGGAAAGCACACAACCTGCTGACTCTAAGATGAGGAGTGCTACCAATTCAGCCAAGGCTGACACCATTCAAGTTTCATATAGCAGGGAAATTCTTTGACATGCTTTGAGAAAAGAAGAGCAGGGCATTAGAAATCAAAAGGAAAGCATGTGGTCTCCATTCCCCGTAGGAGCACAATCAAGCATTGCCAAGCACTCAGTACAGTGGCAAATTGCAGCTGTAAACCCATGATATTCTGCTGTACCATGCATTGATGCTTGAACATGCTGAGCCACCCAAGAGAATAACAATAATGTCTCACTATTTTTTGCCCCAATATATAAATTAATTGTTTGAAATGCTGTCTGCTGTGCTACATGGCTACCTAAACCTCCGTTCTGTGATATTCACGTAACAGAATGCTGTGCTTGGTTACTGGGATTTAATTGCGAAAATAAATATGGGTAATAGTGCTACCTCTCTTTCATACACGCTCTCTTTTTCTTCTGTTTTATTTCTTCACCACACATTCTTTTGATAAAGAGAACCAGACACCACAGGTGATACTCTTGACCAACTGTGATGTGGTTTGTGAGAGTGGCTGTATAATGCCACCTATCTTTTTCTCTTCCTACCCACCCTTCCAGAGAGATGGCTTGGATCAATGTTCCTTTATTCCAGTGGCCAGGCAGTTGGGGTTATAAAATTATCATTTGTAACTGTAATCTAGCCCATGTCAAAGAAACTATATGGTTACTTAATAGTGCAAAAAAGTTTTATTTAAAAAAAAAAACAAATTATTTAACAATCTAAACTTGTGGCTAAATCGTTGCACAATGCGATTGTATATTTTGCAATTTGAAAATAAAGTAAGACATTATACACAAACCTCAGTTCAGGGACTGTACTTTGGATCCATTTATTAAATGTGATTTATGACTTGATTAAATTATTTTGTTAAATGGGTCAGCACTTGTGGGTATACATGTGTAAAACGTCAGCAGTCTAACAGATTAACTGCCTCTCAACAGAAGTTGTTTCAGTTAAAGAAATTTTAACGGTAACTAGGACCGTTAACTTTGATTACTAGTTTGCAAGTAAAGATAACCTTTACTCTGCATCACTGGTTCCTGTTTCAGGATATCAATCTCCACTTACTTGCAAAAGTCTAAGCAGTAGCATTTGAAATCTTATTTTTGTTTGATGTATTTGAATTCACTTCAAAAACATAAAATTGACGTGGCAGTGTAATTTTAAGATTAAATCAAAAGTAGTTAAACAGAGATTGCCTACTTAGTGATTGTCAAGATGGCTGCCCTTTTTGGCATTTTGTGTATGAGGATTAATTTGGTGCAGATGCAGTTTCTATTTTACTGCAGATTTTTGTCTATAGTCTAAAATACTTTTGATTTACTGTTTAAACTGCACTGTGGAATGGAATGTACAGTTAATGTTTCTAGCTCACTTCATTTACTTTAAGATTCCTGCCCCTTTATTCTCATTGGCCAATGTGTGTATGTAGGTATAGCACAGGAAGTTAGTGCTTACTGCACAGAGACCACACAGTAAAAAAAAAACCAAAACCCTCTGATAAGCAGTAATGTCATTTAATTACTGAAAGCCACTTTCATTGAAGCCTGAATGGAAAAACACTGTTTGTGAAATGTTGCATCTTTCAGCTTCAAAACCTGACCCTCCGCCAGCTGAAAAGAAGCTTGAATTTAAAAAGGTTCATCCGGACAAAATTGACTCTGTTCCTTCAAGGACTGAAGAAAAAGGTGAGGTTTACATTCCTATTGGCATGAAGGGCACATAGCTTGACTAGAAACTGAATACTTGATTGTGTATGTGTAAAATGTGATGTAGCCAAGAATTAAATAAAGTGAAATGGCCTGTTGTAACTGATATCAGTTCTAATATCTGTTCTAATATTTTAGACACACTTGATTTACGTAGTAGAGGTTCTTAATCTACCTTTCTTTGAGTACTCCAGATAATGAGTGCCATGCCAGTCTGTTTGAAATTAAATTGCCATATAATCATTGTTTTGGCCCTCTGCTGTTGAACATTGGTTTTTAGTTTACCAAATAAATGTTCATCTATTGTGCATATCTGAACAAACCTGGTGTAAATTATTTGAGAATTCCAAATTTTGCTGGGCCAAGTTAGTCTTGAACAGCATTAAGAGTGGACATTTTATCCCACATGCTTAAACAATGGCAGCTGCTGCTGTAGACTGGTCCTGTTTTCTACTGCTTGCCATCCTCTACAAAACCTACCTTGGTTGCTCTACAGGCATTAGCTCAAGAAATAGGAAGGAGAAATCAGTCCTGAAAATAAATGAGGACATCATTTTATTCTCTTTCCCCCCCGCCCGCCCCCCCCCCCCCCCCCCCCCCCAGCATGTCAGCTTAGCTAGTTTGAAAGGAGATAATTTAAGTTACTGTTACATATTATCTAAACCTTACCATCGTATGGGTTAAAAATAAAATTAATTTGCATTCAGACAAAACTTGTGTCCAATCAGTATTTAGCCCTTCGGAACAAAGGAAAGAATAGATCCGAAAAAGATTATGCAGTGCATACAGTTGGTTCCAAAACTAATAACCTCTCACACCCATTCCTTTAAATGTATATCCACTTCTCCCCTATTTTCCCCACACTGTCACATTCCTCTGCGTAAAGTAGATAAATCTTAACTGTTCAGCTTCTCTCTTTTGGCAAGTAAAATCAAGGAAAACCCAAAGATGTTTTATAAGTACATAAAGAGCAAGGGATAACTAAGGAAAGAGTAGGGCCTATTAGAGACCAAAAAGGTAACCTATGTGTGGAGGCGGGAGATGTGGGTATGGTTCTTAATGAATACTTTGCGTCTGTCTTCACAAAAGAGAGGGACGATGCAGACGTTGTAGTTGAGGAGGAGGAGTGTGAAATATCAGATGGGATAAACAGAGAGAGAGGAAGTATTGAGAGGTTTAGCATCTTTGAAAGTAGATAAATCGCCAGGCCTGGATGAAATGTATCCCAGGCTGTTGAGAGGCAAGGGAGGAAATAGTGGAGGCTCTGACTGTCCTTTTCCAATCCTCTCTGGCGGCAGGTGTGATGCTAGAGGACTGGAGGACTGTTGTGCCATTGTTTAAAGAAGGGGAAAGGGATAGACTGAGTAATTACAAGCCGGTCAGCCTAACCTTGGTGGTGGGAAAATTATTGGAAAAAATTCTGAGGGACAGTATAAATCATCATTTAGAAAGTCATGGATTAATCAAGGACAGTCAGCATGGATTTGTTATGGGAAGATCGTGTCTGACTAACTTGATTGAATTTTTTGAGGAGGCAACAAGAAGGGTCAATGAGGGTAGTGCGCTTGATGCAGTCTACATGGATTTTAGCAAGGCTTTTGACAAGGTCCCAAATGGCAGGTTGGTCAAAAAAGTAAAAGCCCATGGGATCCAAGGGAAAGTGGCAAGTTGGATTCAAAATTGGCTCAGTGGCAGGAAGCAAAGGATAATGGTTGACGGGTGTTTTTGTGACTGGAAGGCTGTTTCCGGTGGGGTTCCATAGGGCTTTTTGTGGTATATATCAATGATTTAGACTTCAATGTAGGGGACATGATTAAGAAGTCTGCAGACAATACAAAAATTGGCCATCTGGTTGATGGTGAGGAAGATAGCTGTAGACTGCAGGAAGATATCAATGGGCTGGTCAGGTGTGCAGAAAAGTGGCAAATGGAATTCAATCTGAAGAAGTGTGAGGTAATGCATTTGGGGAGGGCTCAAGGCAAGGGAATGCACAATAAATGGTAGGATACTGATAAATGTAGAGGAACAGAGGGACCTTGGAGTGCATGTCCACAGAACCCTGAAGGTAGCAGGACGGGTAAATAAGGTGGTTGAGGAGGCATACGGGATGCTTTAATCTATTAGCTGAGACACAATATAAGAGCAAAGAGGTTATGCTTGAACTGTATAGAACACTAATTAGGTCACAGCTAGAGTACTGCGTACAGTTCTGGTCACCACATTTCTGGCATTTAGAAAATCGTAATATGGTTAGGCAGCGTCAACATGGTTTTATGAAAGGGAAATTGTGTTTGACTAATCTATTAGTTTTTTTTGAAGATATAACTAGTAGGATGGATAAGGGGGAACCAGTGGATGTAGTGTATTTGGATTTTCAAAAAGCATTTGGTAAGGTGCCACACGAGGTTATTACACAAAATTAGGACTCATGGTATTGGGGGTAATATATTAGCATGGATTGAGGATTGGTTAATGGACAGAAAACAGAGAGTAGGAATAAACAGGACTTTTTCAGGTTGGCAGGCTGTAACTAGCGGGGTACCGCAGGGATCAGTGCTTGGGCCTCAGCTATTCAAAATCTGTTGACTTGGATACGTTACACTCCGTCCCTTCATCTAAGTTTGCTGATGATACAAAGTTAGGTGGGAAAGTAATCTGTAAGGAGGACGCAAAGAGGCTGCAGAGAGATGTGGGCAAGAACATGGCAAATGGAATACAATGTGGGGGAGTGTGAAGTTATCCACTTTGGTAGGAAAAACAAAAAGGCAGAATATTTTTTGAATGGTGAGACTGGGAAATGTTTGCATTCAGAGGGACCTGGGTGTCCTTGTACATGAATCACAAAGTTAACATGCAGGTACAGCAAGCAATTAGGAAAGCAAATGGTATGTTAGCGTTTGTTACAAAGGGATTAGAGTATAAGAGTAAAGAAGTCTTACTACAATTATACAGAAATGAGAAGTCGCACAACACCAGGTTATAGTCCAACAGATTTATTTAATTTTACAAGCTTTCGGAGCTGTCGCTCCTTCCTCAGGTAAGTTAGCAGTGAGAGAATCTCCCAGAATTCACAATTTAAACACAGACAAAATCTATTCAAATATTTCCCTACATCAAAGACACACTAAGAGCACAGCCAAGACAATTATACAGGGCATTGGTGAAGCCACACCTGGAGTACTGTGTACAGTTCTGGTCTCCTTACCTAAGGAAAGACATACTTGCCTTAGAGGGAGTGCAACAAAGGTTCACTCGACTGGTTCCTGGGATAAGGGGATTACTCTGAGAAGAGATTGAGTAGATGAGGCCTATATTCCCTAGAGTTTAGAAGAATGAGAGGTGATCTAATTGAAACATATAAAATTCTTAAGGGGCTTGACAGGGTTAATGCTGAGAAAATGTTTCCCCTGGCTGAGGAATCTAGAACACAGGGTCTCATAATAAGAGATTGGCCATTTAGGACTGAAATGAGGAGAAATTTATTCACTGAAAGGTTTGTGAATCTTTGGAATTCTCTACCCCAGAGAGCTGTGGATGCTCAATCGTTGAGTATATTCAAGACAGGTCGATACATTTTTGGGAATTAAGGGATATGGGGATAGTGCGGGAAGGTGGAGTTGAGGTAGAAGATCATCATATTGAATGGCGGAGCAGGCTTGAAGGGCCAAATGGCCTACTCCTCCTCCTATTTCTTATGTTCTTACAGGAAAGATGTAATTGCACTAGAGAGGGTACAGAGGAGATTTACAAGGATGTTGCCAGGACTGGAAAATTTTAGCTATGAGGAAAGATTGGGTAGGCTGGGGTTGTTTTCTTTGCAACAGAGGAGGCTGAGGGGAGACTTAATTGAGGTGTATATAATTGCGGGGCCTAGATAGAGTGAATAGGAAGCACCTATTTCCCTTAGCAGAGAAATCAATAACCAGGGGGCATAGATTTAAAGTAATTGGTAGCAGGGTTAGAGGGGCGTTGAGAAATATTTTCACCCAGAGGGCAGTGGGGGTCTGGAACTCACTGCCTGACCGGGTGGTAGAGGCAGAAACCCTCATCACATCACATTTTTAAAAAAGTACTTGGATATGCGTTTGAAGTGCTGTAACCTACAAGGCTACGGACCAAGAGCTGGAAAGTGGGATTCGGCTGGATAGCTCTTTTTCAACCGGTGCAGACACGATGGGCCGAATGGCCTCCTTCTGTGCCGTAAATTTCTCTGATTCTAAGCTTGAGCCCATTTCTCCTGGTTCCAGAGGTTGTCGCAGTGTCGAACATATTGGATTCAGTTTGCACATTCATTTAAGAACCTTGAGTTCTTGAAGAAAATCATGAACTTTATTCAATTCATTGGTACTTTATTTTTTCAGAAAAATACAGAAATTAATCTTATTTCTTATGTGGCAATATATGTCATCGTTGTACAACAGTGGAGCTTACTGTCCCAGGAGATTGTATGTAGCTGAAAAATGTTAGTAGCTAGAGCAATGTAGATTTAAACGATAGCTAGTGAGCTACAGGCAGTCGGTAGAAATAAGATTTTCTGCTTGAATTGGTTGCACATTTGCAATGGTCTAATCTAATTTGCCTATAATATTGAGTCTGACATGGAAGGTGATGATGTATCAAACGGCTGGTGTTAAACCCAGAGAAGTAATGCTGCCGCCATGATTAAGCACTCTGCCATGAATCTGGTCAGGAAGTGGTTTTGGCAGTACAGCATAATTTTCTGGGTGTTTTTTTTAATCAAGAAGTGGGTCAGAGCTTGAATGTTACATTTGTTGTATGCTCTTGAGAAACTAAATTGTTTTCTATTTTTCTGAATGATGACAGAACAGGATTGTATAAAACATTAAAGCTTTTTTTGCCCATTTTTGTCGTGATGTAAGTTTGTAGCACATTTCATAAATCTAGTCAATCTACAAATTGCAAGAGCCACTTCTGTGCTTCGCCTAGCAATTAAATAAGGCTGTTCTGTGGTATCCTGAGTCAAATGAGAATGGTAGCTTCACTGCAGTTAATTGTGGATGCTAGTTCACAACACACAGTATTTATAAACTAAATTAGGAACGGGAACAGGCCATTCAGCGCCTCGAGCCTGTTCCACATTCACTGAGATCATGGCTGATCTGTATCTTAACACCATCCACCTGCCGTGGCTCTATATCCTTTTTATATTCTTGTCTAGCAAAAATCTTATCAATCTCAGATTTAAAATTATTAATTGAGCTAGCATCTGCCTTTTGTGGGAGAGTTCCACACCTCTACCACCCTTTGCGTGAAGAAATGTTTCTTAACTTCTCTCCTGAATGGCCTGGCTTTTATTTAAGGTTATGTTTCTCTTTACTTATCTACCCCATCAATTCCTTTCAAAATCCTAAAGCCCTCAAACAAATCACCCTTAAAGTTCTATATTCCATGGAATGCAAGCCTAGTTTATGTAATCTCTCCTCATAATCTAACCCTTGGAGCCCTGGTAACTTTCTGATGAATCTGCACTGCATTCCTTCCAAGGCCAATATATCCTTTCTAAGGTGCGGTGCCCAGAACAGTACACAGTATTCCAAGTGGGATCTGACCAAGGCGCTCTACAACTGAAGCATAACTTCCAGCCCCCTTGAAATAAAGGCCAACGTTCTCTTAGCCTTTTTGATTATTTTGTACCTGTCCACTAGCTTTTAATGATTTGTGTACTTGGACTCCCAAATCTCTTGGCTCCTCTACAGTTCCTAGTTCCTCACTATTTAGAAAATATTCTGGTTTATTTTTCTTCGGTCCAAAATGGATGACCTCACACTTGACTCTACATGCCAAAGTTTTGCCCACTCACTTAATCCGTCTAGACTCATTTGCAACTTTCTGCTCCTGTCCACATTGCTTACTGTCCCTCCTAATGCATTGTTATTTGATGCTAGTCACTGAAGTAGCATTTAAAATAGTCCTTCCTCATCTTTTAGTTTTTGTGCGTTAAAATGCGTGCCTTGTTTTTCCATTTGACCACACGTGCATCTATAATTTACTGATGGTCAATTATTCTGTGCGTCAGTGCTGCCCTACATAATATCTCGAAGAGAAAAATGTACAGGAAAAAATCATGCTTCTGCTTGATCAGAGCAAAAATTCATTCTGTGCTAGTTTTCAGTTGAGTGAAATATTCTGCAATCAATACCACAATGTGTGACAATCGCAGTTTTGCAAATGCATTGGGTTTGCACTTCATGCTTTACTAAACACTGGACGTTAGCAAGTGTAAATGTTAAGCTTTGCCACCTTTTTTTACTTGAGAGACATCAGCTATGTTAAAATTACTTATTTTTTTAAACTTGCAATGCTTTCAAATAACATTGGATTGTCCATGACTGCAAACAACTACTATGGGCCATTTGCCTAGTCCCAGTGTCTAGAAAATATCATTCCACAATGTCTTTCCTATCACTCTCTAATTTTTCACCAGGGATTTATCCAGCTCCCTCCTGAACTTTATGATGCAGTCAGCCCTCAGTGACTCCCTTGGCAGTCCATTCTGAACAGTCACCATTCTCTACTTAGAGTTCTTAAATCTGACCTGTTTCCACCCTCCCTCCTCTTACGTTTAAGACTGTGTCCTCTTATCGAAATGTGACTGTTAAACATATTGGTGTTAGTTTATGTCCTTTGGAATCTTTAATAGTTTTATAAGTTTATCCCTAAGTCTTCCCTTGTCTTGTGCAAACCTTCTCTACTTCTACAGCCTCCTCTTAACTCTGATATTTAGTCCCAGGTATTAATTTAGATGCCCTTTGCTGCATGTTCTCTCAATGCTGGGATGCCTGCCTTGTAATACAGTGACCAGAGTTGTATGCAGTACTGCCGGTGGGGCTGGACCAGCACTTGGAGATTTGTGCTCTCTTCCTCTGGCTATACAGCCAAGATCCTTTTTGCTGTCTTTACTGCTGTTGCACACTGGTGATGATCTCACTGAAGCCATCAGCACAATGTCCCCAAATCCACTATGTTGCGTTGTGTAGTTTAATGGTATTTAGCTTGTATCGTCAATGTTTATTTTCCAATCTCCTGACTTTGTCCACACTAAAGAGCATCTGTGACTCCTCAGCACAGCTTCCCAGTCTATCCAGGACTTTCTCTCTTCGATCAGCCTGTTCCCTGTTGTTTATAGTCTGACCCAGTTTGGTATCATGTGCACATGTATTTCTGCTTGAGGGGGAGTCTCATTGGGAGTTGGTGTTCAATGCCAAAATTAAGGCTCAGTTAAGGGGGGTAATTGAATTTGGGCTTGAGTTATCCACCCTGCTTTCCTCTCTGGACCTCTGCACTAAGTGATTCAATCCTTGGTGATTGCATCATTTATCTCAGCACTCATTACCCTCTCTCTTAATTCACTGCCCTCCCTAAACCTCTTCTTCCATTTAAAATCTCCTACCCCTATTCATGGCCATCTCCTCGACCTCACCATCTCCCATGGCACCTCTACTCTCAATCACTGACGAGGCCATTTTCAACAAATTCCTTTTATTCCTCACCACCAACATACCCCTAACCCTTCCAATACCACTTCCTTCTATGTTTGCCCCTGGAAAAACTCTTCCCCGAGTTAATATCAACTGCACTTTCACACTCGCAACTGGCAAGCCTTTCTGCAGCCATTGATTTGCTCTAGCACTCCCTCACCTTCATCTTTTGAAGCCCTTGACCCTAGCAAAACCTTTATTGTCTACCACCCTGGTATGGCCCCCATCTTCATTCCCTCAAGTCTAAGAGTGCGGACTTGAGCGTAGCTGGAGTGTAACTGGCTTAGCCATCCATCACCAGATCTGGCTCGATCACATCAAGTGCTATCAAGTTCCATTCTGCTTTACCAAGATCACCCACTACTCAAAGGTCGTCCTGGAGAGAAAAAACCAGCCTTGGCTTATTTTCCCCACTACTGTCTCCATCAAAAAAAAACCCACTATCAACGACCCCCCCCCCAACACTTCCTTTCCAAAATTCTTGAATGTGTTGTTGCCTCCTAAACCTGTGCCCAACTTCCCCTCAGCTCCATGTTTGGACCTCTTCAATCAGGTTTCTGCCCCTGCTACAGCACTGAAATGGCCCTAATCAAAGTCACAAACAATATTCTCTATGATCATGGCATATTATCCCTCCTTGTCCTCTCTGCAGCCTTTGATAGTTGACCACTTCATCATCCTCCAACACTTCTCGTCCGTTGTCCAGCTCAGCAGGACAGCCCTTCTTTGGGGGCACTGTGTAAAGAAATTTACTGTTTCAACATTTGTTTTTAATATGTCACTTGAACTGACAGTTTCCATGAAGAGGTGGTCTTGACCTAGGACCAGTTTATAGCCCTGCAGGGTGCAGCCAGTATAAAGTATCAAGTGAACTTCGCTACTTCCCATGAAAATAAATGGCCAACTGTTCTCCTTCATTGACTGATCCTTCATAGTGTCTTTTTGATTTTAAACTTTTGTCACCTAGAGAAGCAAAGAAAAAGAACATTCATGGGGCTGGCATGTAATGTCAACAAGCTGGTTCTGGGAGATTCAGCAAAAATATAAATTCTAAGTTTGGACATAACATTGGTACTAAATACTCTGTTTATAGGAGGAAATATAATTTATTGTGAAATCAGATCCGTTATTATATTGAGGCTTGATTGGATTACTCTGACAATCATTCTGACTGCTGCTCACATGGTTATAGTTTAAAAAAATAAAAAATAAATCCAGGCCAATTTAGGGGCAAAAAAAATCTGTGAAATTCCTCTCCCGTAGATGATCAAAAGTAGTCCAGGAGATCACTCTAACCCTGATAATGCTGTGCAATACCTACCTTTTTGTGTGAGGTGATATCCGCCCCAGCCAGAAACTGTGTGTGAGCCAGTACCTGCCGTTTACAGAAATGGGTTTTTAAATTTGGTCCGAATCTGATTTAAGCATGCACCAATATGAAATGGACTCTGGATCTGTTTACATTTGCAGACGTTTTTATATTTATCTGGGTTTTGGGAGAATAGTGCCAAGCCTTCCTCGATGTCGCTCTGCTATGTTTGCGTATATAGTCCTAGGCCAAGTGTTAGGTTGGAGGCTGATTTGGGAAGCATCTTCTGTTAATAAGCAGAAAATCTGGTCTCTGTTTTTCCAAATCCGCTTCTGCTAGAAATTTAAAAGAAAACCTATTCTATTTAAAAAATTAAAAAAAACATGATGCAGACCTGGAATAGCAGGAATATCTGTGTCTACTGCTGTCTATTGAAGGGAACCTGGTAAGTTTATATTTTGCAGTGCTATCAACTTTGCCAGATCCACACAGAAGGCGATGATACAATAGTGTGAAAATGCCTTCAAACAGTGGATCATCTGTCCTTGCCATTTTAAACCATTGGTTTTCAACATCAGAGCTCATTAAATAGCTGGTTCTTTTGTGCTTTATCTATTTCTCTACTTCTGCCAGTTGGTCTTGAGGACCATCAACCTGTCATTCATACCAATTCCCAGCTCTTCACTCTACACATTTATATTTGTTGTAGGTTGATGGACTAGTTCTGTTACCACGTGGTGGCTGGAAAGAATGTGCACTGATGGATAAAACACAGGTTTCGTGCATGGAATAAGTATATGAGCAGAAAATGAGAACTATAGGGAGCTGGTAACCAATGAGACCCAGTGGGAACACGGTGGATGAACAGTTCATCTATGGCAGGATGATTGCACAAGAATATCACTACTAACTGATTAGCTATTGAATCAGCTGTGATGTTGAAAAATGCTGCATTGGTTTCAAACAGTCAGATTTGATTTTCTTGCACATTCATTCTCATGACGTGGATTGTCTGTTTCTCCACTGCTGTGGTTCAATCTCATTCTTTGCCAAACTGTGGCTTGTACTTAAAGATCTGTACCAAGAATGTTGTGATTTTCCTTGGCGCTGCTCTTCTGTGAACGAGGAATAAAATCAGTGTTTCGGTCTGCAGTTTTGATCATGAGGCTCAAAACTTGTGAAGAAACTCCTTGTTGTTTGAACTAGATACTATAAATGCACATGTGGCCCCAAGTGCTTCTTCCTATTTTCTGAAAAGCCAACTGATTAACATGCTCGTGAAATGATGCCAATTATGAATCAATAAGCGGACTTATTTTCATATCTGATAACTACAGTGAAATTCAACTTTGTGATGCTCCTCATGACACAGAAAATAACAAAGCATGCCACACTCCCTGTTGGCAGGCTATGTACAACATTTCTGACCTATAAATTCTCAAACTGATCGACACTAGCTTAAGGAGAGAACCCTCGATCCAGCCCCATGTTTGACTTCATTACCAGATCTCTCAGACTGTCTGTTTCTGTGTGCCGTTTCTTAGCTGGACATTTGAGGAATTAAATCTCAGAATCCTGAATCTGACTTCACATCAAAGCCATATTATAGCTTAAACCAAAAATGCATTTCAGGCCAAATAGTTAGTTGAGAATCATGAAACATGACAGCAAGTTCATCTTGCGTACACTATGTGTCGAAACAGTTTCCCTTGATTTGGAGCTGCTGAAGTGCAACAGAAGCGCCTATGTTGGAGAGCCAGAAACACAGAATTAACCTGCATTTTGTATGCTGGTTTTCATGCCCCTCAGGGTGCCCCAAAGTGCTTCACGGTCAATGAAGTACTTTCTGAAGTGGATTTACTTTTGTAATGCAGACAACCTTTAATTTTAGAGGTGGATTTGGGGTATAAGAGGGAAACCGATGTAGGATGCAAATCTGTGTCCTACACTGAGCTGTTGCTCAGAAGAGGAAGTCATTCTCGTGGGTATGTCTTGTTGCCAAAGCCCCCACATGTCGACCTTGATGAAGCAGTTGATGACACAGTAAGCTTTGGAAGTAGTACTGTAATTGCATGCCTAGAGTATTAAGACAGTTAGCATGTTGCCAAGGGTCATGCACAAGTCCTTCCACCATGCTGAAGGTAAATGTTGGTCAAATATTAATTGTGGAAACAGACACTTCGGACAAACCTGGAAACTGGGTTTGTGAGCACATGTACTTGTATTTGCATGGCTCTGTGCCCATTATGATTGGGCTGCAGAGAGGGACACGTTGTTGCCATAAAAATGATAACAATGCACTTGCATATGCTGAGTTATGCTGTTCATCATGCCACTAGCAAGTACTCTAGTTTGTGCTTGTCAGTAAAATGACCTACTAGCGACTCTCCCTTAGGAGGAAGTAAGCAGAGTCTATTTGGGATAAAGATGGCATGCCTGGTGATCTGTGGCAGATTCGGTAATCTGATAACTGAACCAGGCAAGTCTGTAGTGCTCCAGGACACACTGCATTGATCTGCTATTGATGGAACCTGGAGAGGTGCACCCGTCAATGTCTATAATTCTAAGCTTTCTGCTCCAGATAATCCTGCAAACCAGTGTTCTAATGGGTAGGACAGGGCAGTCCAAGCGAGGCAAGGAGCTTACCAGTGCTCAGTGCTGATGAGCTGTGTGGTTTTAGTTGACTAAACTCCAGCAGTAACCTCAGACATGCTTCAGGGTCACTAAAACAAGGCTTTGACCAACCTGTGCTTGCATTCTCTCATCTTGGACAAGAGGAATCCATCCATTTACAGAGAGAGTGCACTATCTATCAGACAAACAAACTGTAACAATAGCAAAATACTGTAGATGCTGGGAAACCTGAAATAAAAACCAGAAATGCTGGTAACACTCAACAGGTCAGGCCGCATCTGTGGAGAGAGAAACAGTGTTGAATTTTCAGTCGATGACCTTTCATCAGAACTGCTGAAACTGTACTTGGGTGGATTTCTCAGTCATTGGAGAATTTTAGCTATGAGGAAAGATTGGATAGGCTGGGGTTGTTTTCTTTAGAACAGAGGAGGCTGAGGAGAGACTTGATTGAGGTGTATAAAATTGAGGGGCCTAGATAGAATGGATAGGAAGGACCTATTTCCCAAGCAGAGATGTCAATAACCAGGGGGCATAGATTTAAAGTACAGGAAACTTTTGTTTATCCAGCATCGACGGGACCGGCGTGGTGCCGGTTTATCGAAAGTACCGGATAACGGAGAGTTATATCTACCGAGGCTATTTTTAACAAAGAGACTCCAGGCAGCGCTGGAGAATCAACTCCTGCTACTGCAGTGTTTCGGACTTCCGACAGCGCCAGGAGGCTGAGTAGTGGCACTTTTGAAAAGTACCCCTACTGACTAAATCGGCGTTCGCGGACTCGGACTCGGGATCGGCAACATTGCCGGTTATTTGAGAGGAGTTTTCGGAGCACTCGGCGTTCGCGGAGACTCGACTGCGACTCGGCAACATTGCCGGTTATTTGAGAGGAGTTTTCGGAGGATGATTTTTGCCGGTTAAGCGAGAATTCCGGATATTTGGGTGCCGGATAAACGAAAGTTTCCTGTAATTGGTAGAAGGATTAGAGGGGAATTGAGAACTTTTTTTCACCCAGAGGGTGGTGGGGCCTGGAACTCACTGCCTGAAAGGCTGGTAGAGGCAGAAACCCTCGTCACATTTTAAAAAGTACTTGGATATGCACTTGAAGTGCTGTAACCTACAAGGCTACGGACCCAAAGCTGGAAAGTGAGCTTAGGCTGGGGAGGTCTTTTTTGGCCGGCACAGAAACGATGGGCTGAATGGCCTCCTTCTGTGCCGAAAACTTCTATGATTTGCTTTGGATTGGTTTCCACGTGTTCCAGAGACTTGGCTTTTAGTTTATTTCCCTAGCCACTGACTCCATCTATGTCACTAACATCTGTCTGAGGCTGAACCACACTGTTCGCAACCTTAGTGTCATATTTGACCCTAAAATGAGCTTCCGACCACATCCGCAGCATAACAAAGACCACCTATTTCCGCCTCCGTAACATCGCCCGTCTCCGCCCTTGCCTCAGCTTATCCGCTGCTGAAACCCTCATCCATGCCTTTATTACCTCTAGACTTGACTTGACTTTCCAACGTACTCCTGGCTGGCCTCCCACATTCTACCCTACGTAAACTTGAGGTCATCCAAAACTCGGCTGCCCGTGTACTAACTTGCACCAAGTCCCGTTCGCCCATCACCCCTGTGCTCGCTGACATACATTGGCCCCTGGTTAAGCAACACCTCGATTTCAAAATTCTCACCCTTGTTTTCAAATCCCTGCATGCCCTCGACCTCCCTATCTCTGTAATCTGCTCCAGCCCCACAATATCGGAGCTCCTCTAATTTTGCCCTCTTGAGCATCTCTGATTATAATCGCTCAACCATTGGTGGCCGTGCCTTCTGTTGCCTAGGCCCTAAGCTCTGGAATTCCCTCCCTAAACCCCTCTGCCTCTCTACCTCTCTTTCCTCCTTTTAAGATGCTCCTTAAAACCTACCTCTTGGACAAAGCTTCTGGTCATCTGCCCTAAATTCTCCTTATGTGGCTCGGTGTCAAATTTATTGGGGGAAAAATTCAGTATCGCCCATTTTGGGGCGCTAATATTGGCCGGGTGCAAAGTTTAGCGCCCGGCACTAACTATCGCCTCAGAGGCGAATTTTGCAGTCGATCACCCCCTGGAGGTGATTTGAGCGCTAAATCAGGCGCTACACACCTCTCAAGGCGCTAACATCGGGGAGCGAGGCGCTACCTCAGAATGCTACCGAAGCTCAGGCAATGTCAGTTACCATGGAAGCCAGACAGACTGGCGCCTTCCAGTTCTTAAAGGGGAGTGGCCATCTTGCTGGCCAGCCACACCCTGCTCATTGCAGCCTTGAATCTCGGCCTGGAGAGATCTCTAAAGCAATTGTGTTGAATGCACTAATGGATAGGCCCAGGGAAAGAGCTCGGCGCTTAGGAACCTCAAAAGTGGTGCTGAGGGCCAAAACTCCTTGGGACAGTGTTAAATCTTTCCAGATGTGTGTCTCCCCCTTTCAACCTGCATGTACCAAAAATTTTGCCGACAAGAAAAGGCAGGAAGCACCCGCCTTTGAATAGCACTCCCCCAGCCCCTTCCCGACTTGAAAACGTTCCCCTCAACCTGTCGTTGCTAGCGGCAGGCGCGCGACTCAATATCCGGTCCGGGGTGCTTCCGAGGCGTTGCACGCTCGACTAACATCACGATCTGCAAGCGCAGGAGATCGTGGCGGTAGTGTTTAGTGCTGCCACAAAACGACTGGTCAATTTTGCGAGCGGCGCTAAACTCGCCACGCTTGGGCGCTAAGTTCCTAGCACCCCGTTGGTGCCCCCCAGAGGCGCGAACTGGAGGCACTAACCAACCGAATTTTCCCCCCCATTGTCTTATAACACTCCTGTGAAGCGCCTCGGGATGTTTTACTACGTTAAGGGTGCTAGATCAATACAAGTTGTTACTTAAGTGGGCTATTAACGCCAACTTAATTGTATTGATTTACTTTCTCTCATTCATAAAATATTTTGGACCAACTTAAGTTTAGGGACATGTTGTATGGCAGAACTGTTGAGTTATATCTTGGTCGTATGTACTCCTGAATACAGGTTGGAAATTATCCATTGTCTGAGATGACTCAAAAAAAACTTGCATTCTTCAAATAAAAGTGGCCCTTATTCATCATTCTCCTACTTTTCAGATTTTCAGGAAGGGAGTTTCTAAAGCATGATTATTACAAAATAAATATAGATGAGGGGGATCCAATTAGCGCGTCCATCCAAACAGAAGACCCACATTCCTCCATCATGTCGTCAAACTGACACTGGGATGAATCTAAATTTTTGGCTTCTTGAACTACCCAGCAGACCCTTCCAAGTGTTAGATATTTTGACACAATTCTTATATCTGTCATAAACCTTTATTTTTCAGTTTTGATAAGGCCCCCTTATTTAGAAGGGGGTCATTCTATTTTAACCTCCAATCCATGACATTTTATATCTTGTATACTTCTATAAGGGCCTCCCCTCTGTTAGCTCCTTTCAAGCCTGAAGAGTGCAGTTTGTCCAGTCTTTCCTCATAACTTAATCGAAGGAATCGGCTTTGTGGGTCTTCTCTGCATTCTCTCCATGGCTTGAATATTTCTCTTGCATCTTGGTGACCAAAACTGAACATGGTACTCGAGGTCTGGTTCGACCTGGGCACACTACAGTTTTAGCAGAACATCTTCTGGTTTATGCTCTGCTCACCTAACAATCTAATTCAGCATCCTATTTGCTTTATTTATTGCTACGTCACAGCAATCACACCCAGATTCCTTTCTGCTTAATCTTTAGCTATTTCTATACTATATCTGCTTTAGCTGCTAATATATATTGCACCCTTATTTTATTCTATTTGTAACTCATTTCTCCAATTGCATATCTCATCTCCTCTAATTCCTTTTGTAGATCCCTGGCTGCTTTGTCTGTCTCGACTGTACACTTTCTCTGCTCAACACCCCCCACCCACCCCCCCCCCTGAGTTTAGTATCCCCTCTAACCTTGACCAGTGTGTATTAGGTATCTGTATTTAGGTTATTATGTATTGGGAACAGTAGGGGCTCTAGCAGTATACAGTGGCACTCTACTCTGTACTTCTCTTCTTTCCCCCCCCCACCCCCCACCAATCTACATCACTCTCCTAACACATACCCGCTGTTTTCTTTCCTTAAGCCAATTCTTTAACCACACCCAGGTTTTATTTTGAATTTACATAGCTTTGAGTTTCAGCTGTAGCCTTTCATGATGAACTTCATCAAAGGCTTTTTGGAAATCTAAGTATACCACGTCAAAGGTATTCACTGTTCACTTTGGATGTCGCTTCTTCAAAAAGACGACACGGTTTATCAAACAGGATTGTCTCCTTCTAAAGCCAAGTTGGCGCTTCATTATTTGATTGTTCTCATACTGGTACTTCTGAAGTTTGCTCCTGATGATCAGTTCCATTACTTTGATAGATATTAATGAATCTATAGTTTCTCAAATTTGATTTGCTCCCTTTCTAGAATATGGTATGACGTTGGTATTTGGTGGTAACTTCCAATCTTACATTGACTCTTTCGTGATGATTGTTAACACTGCACAAATGACATCCCTGGTCTATCTCGATACCCTGGACAAGATGGTATCCCTGTTATTTGGGCCCTCTATGCCTGTTTAGAACCTCTGTCATTGTCAAAGCCCTTGCGTCTGCTTGGGTTACAAACATCACACTGGGGGAAGTTGCTATAGTCTTCACTGATGAAAACTTGAAGGAATATTAATTTAATCTCTGCTCATTCTCCATTTCATCCCCATTAGTATCCTTTTAAAGTTCTCTCCTTTTCCCTGTCTGTTCTCTTGCTGTTATTGTACTGAAAGAACCTCTTGCTGTTATGTTTAAAATCCACAGCTATTGCCATTGTCTGGTTCCCTCTTTGCTCCACTAATTACTCTTTCGATATAATTTTGAAACTGCTTGTAATCTTCTCAGTAGACCTCCTCTCACCTCCTAGCAGGCCTTGTAACCTAATGTTTCTTTCACTTCTGATTATGAGCCTATTTTATTACTCTTAGATATTTATCCTGTATTTTCCTCAGTATTTCTTTGGAGGTATTCGACTTGACTTATCCTCTGACAATTAATACATTTCCCCCAGTCAACATGTTTTACCGTCGGTTCAACAGTAGCACTCTTGCCTCCTGAGACCAAGTCATGGGTTGGTTCAAGCCCCATTCCAAGATTTGAGCACATAATTTAGGCTGACACTTCGATGTAGTGCGGAGGGAGTGCTTCACTTTCAGATGTACCATCTTTCAGATGAGATGTTGAAGTGAGGCCTCAATCTACCCTCTCGGGTGGACGTAGAAGATGCTATGGCACTATTTGAAGAAGGGCAGGGGAGTATTCCCACTGTTCTGATTAATATCAATCCCTAAGCCAACATCAATCAAACAGGTTATCTGGTCTGTTTGCGGGACCTTGCTATGTCCAAATTGGCTTCCATATTTCCCTATTTTACAACAACGACGGCAATTCAAAAGAGGTTGATTGGCTTTGAAGCGTTTGGGACATCCTGAGATTGTGAACATTTGTTAGTCATTCTAACGAAAATAATGTTAATTAATTCTTCTGTGTAGAATGTTAATACATTTTGAAGTTTTTCTTAAATGTTTATGGTTGTACAAGAGTGGAAATGTGAAAAGTTAACTTTAAATAAGGTCACTGAGCTGCATTGGTTTTATCTGCAGTTGGTGTCATTGAAATAAATTCAAGCATTAACTAAGCTGGTGGCTAATTGCAGCTCAATTATGCAGACAAGTTTGGTGGGGAGGGCTAGAAATAAATCAAAATTTGTAAGCTTAAGGTTTTGTCTTGGAAAAATACATAGTACATGTACATATTTCCTGGTATGTTGATGTTTAATTGAATCAGATGACAAGAAATTGGATTGCAGGTGAACAGAGATGAAATTTATGCAATCTTTATTTTTCTCTCCGCACAGATGATCAGAAGTTGGCTAAACCGGCAGCCCCAGTGGTACCGCCCAAAAAACCCAACCTCCCTTTGAAGGGTCATCCATTCAGGGCATCCATTCCTCCCAAACGACCAGAGAAACCCTCGGTGCCACCACCTTTACCCAAGTAAGATTATTTTTCTGAGATTCTTATGGGCTATTCATTATTGTCAGTGTTATGAATATACTTGTGGCTTCAAGGAATGAGCAATAAAAGTTAAAAGTACTTTATCATAAATGAATTAATGTATTAGTTGTATTGAAACTTTTTTTTTGTTGTTGTTTTGGGTGGGGTGTTTCCAGAAACACACTTTCATAATTCTGATCTTTGCAATGAAGTTGGGAAGGACCTGTGATCATCGGCACTATATTTTCCCACTGGAAGGGAGTGACACAAACCAAACCTTTCAAATAGGATCCCAAAATTTTACAGAAAAAAAGTCAATCGACCAATCACATCTGTGCCAATGCTTTTCTGCGTATGAGCCACCTAGTCTAATCCCACTCCTGCCGCCCCATCCCTTTTAAAAATATTTTTCAAGCAACTACCTAATTCCTTTTTAAAATTTATGGACTATAGGCCACCAATTAGTGGGAAAGATATAGAGAAGCAAATTTGCAGGGAAATTACAGAGGTGTAAGAACTATAGAGTAGTGATAATGGGGGACTTCAATTATCCTAATATAGACTGGGATAGTAATAGTGTAAAGGGCAGAGAGGGCGAATAATTTCTGAAGTGTGTGTGAAGCAGAGGCGACATGAGGAAAAACTTTTTTACGCAGCGAGTGGTTATGATCTGGAATGTACTACCTGAAAGGGTCGTGGAGGCAGATTCAATCGTGGCTTTCAAAAGGAAATTGGATAAGTACTTGAAGGAAAAAAATTTGCAGGGCTACAGGGAAAGGGCCTGGGAGTGGGACGAGCTGAACTGCTCTTGCAGAGAGCCGGCATGGGCTCGAAGGGCCGAATGGCCTCTTTCTGTGCTGTAACCATTCTATGGCTTTGTTACAAACCTTAGTTGAAGCAAAGAAGTTATGGTAAACCTTTTTATAAATTACTGGTTAGACCTCAGCTGGAGTATTATGTCCAGTTTTTGTGCACCACACTTTAGGAAGGATGTCAAGGCTTTAGAAAGGGTACAAAGAATATTTACTGGAATGGTACTAGGAATGAGGGACATCAGTTATATGAAGAGACTAGAGAAGCTGGGATTTTTCTCTTTAGAACAGAGAAGGTTAAGGGGAGACTTAATATAGGTGTTCATAATTATGAAGAGTTTTGATAGAGAACCGGGGAGAAAATGTTTCTACTGGCAGGAGAGTCAATAACCAGAGGACACAGACTTAAGATAATTGGCAAAAGAACCAGGGGGAGATGAGGAATTTTTTTACGCAGCGAGTTATGATCTGGAATGCACTACCTGTAAGGGTGGTGGAAGCAGATTCAGTAATAACTTTCAAAAGGAAATTGGATAAATACTTAAAGGAACAATTTACACAGCTATAGGGAAAGAGCAGGGGAGTAGGACTAATGGGACAGCTCTTTCAAAATGCCGGCATAGGCTCGATGGACCAAATGGCGGCCTCCTGTGCTGTGAGATTCTACGAACGCACATTCTAGCCACCCTTTATGGACAGATCTCTCTTCTGACTTCCCCTTTAATTTTTTTGTGATTGTCTTAAACATCTGCTCTTGTATTAAACATCTCACCAACCAGTGGAAACAGTAACACTTTATCGTTAGCCTTTATAATCTTTACCTCTGTTCGGTTGGCCTTCACTTCCTCTGCTCCAATAAAGAAAAAAATAACTTCCCAGGTCTGTCTTTATCAATGTAACCCCTCATCCCTGGTATCCAAGTGAATCTATGCTGGATCTTGCCACTGCTTTTGTAACCTTTTTATAATGGAGCGCCCAATACTCCAACCGAAGGTCTTGTACAAGTCCAATATTACCTCCATAGGTATTTTATCCCTGTACATAAAATTCTAAGTATTCGGTTTGCCTTTTTTATATCCTTAGTTATTTTGCACTGCCACCTTTAGTGACCTGTGTATCTGTACACTAAGCTCCATTTAAAACCATGCTGTTTTGTGTGTATTTTCTTTCCCAATTCTTATTTGAAAAATTTACTGCTTCACATTTTTCTACATTGAACTACAGTTGACCCCTATCTGTGTCCTCCTGTAGTCTTTCACAATCCACATCACAATTTGCCATACCACCCAATCTGAGACCTTCACATTCCCTCAATTCCTAAATCCAGATCATAAATATAAAATGAGTGGATCACCTGTGGTTTTGCAGTGTGATGCACAATTGTGTGCCATTAAAAATAAGCTGTTTTTTAAAAAAAAATAGGAGGAAAATGTTGCCCGTGGGGGATGATTGTGCCTGACCGTAACTAATTCCCTTTCTTCCCTCCCCCCCCTCAATTTGTTTGGTAGATGTGTATCACACTACACTGAGTGATTGGTCCTGCCTGTTGTGAAGTTAACTCTAAAAGGGCTGTCATTTGGCAGTTTTGTATACGTGCCATTGGTCAACTGAAACCCATCTTTTACCACCAGTGATCAGTACTATAATGCTACTTTTATCTGAGTGGAGCTTTTTTGTACACAGACAGGACAAGCAAGATCTGTAAAGAAATTATGATCACATATTTTGCATATCTCCTAATTTCAAGTGCTACAGTTATATAATATCAGTAAATATATGTTCCTAGACTGTCTCCTTTTTACTATTCCAATCTTTAAAATTACTTGCCATTAACACTGTTACTATGTTGTAATTTTAAAAGGAATGTAAACAGCAGGATTAGGATCTTAATTGACTTCTTCCTTGAGTATCGGAAAATATCCCAACTTGTATCCTGTTGAGCCTGCTCCCTTCTTACCATTGCAAGGCTGGATTGTTGAAATAATAACCTTTAATTCCTACAATCCCCCACTGCTCATTGCTTTCAGTGGAGGGTATTCTTTTAACAAAAATGTCTTCTCACCTGTCATAAGTATTTGGTAATTGCATCTCGAGTGCAAAACAATTGACATAGTTTTAAAAGCAAATATTCAAGAATGGAACGCTTGATGCCTCAGCACATAAATGTACCATATGGTTAGATACTGAACTATACAGGCATGGCAAGTCCAAAGTTTGATGTTTGCTCGTGCTAAGTTAATTGATTCCAGCCAAGGTGGTTAGGGAGCTATAGTTAATTTTAATTTCTCCCGCTAGGGAAGGAAGCATGCCTCCCTCTCCACACCAGTTGAATAGCTTATGAACACTGACAAGACTCGCGTGAAGAATGACTACTTGGTTGAGATATTGGAGAGCTGTGAAATTGTACCCCAGCACCTCAGAACAAAAAGTAGAAAACAAAAAGTAGAAAAAATCAATCATTAGAAAAAGCCGTTCTACTAATGTACCAGTGCTTCCATACATATTTTGTGGGGAAATGCAGCAGCACCACAAAACTTGTCCTCAAATATAGTTTTATCCACAGCCTTGTAGATTTGGAGAGAGAATTTATGGTTCATCCAAATACGTAGATTGTGCCTGTAGTATTTGGTCATGTGGATATAAACTTGAGAATAATTGATTTAAAGAAAAAAGACCAATTGATCTGCAGATTTCAGATTGTACTCAAACTGTGGTACAGTAGATTCTTGTTTACTTCCCATAATTGAGGGGAGCTTTCTTTTCCCCCTCTGCCCTCCACTGTGGTAGTTATTAGAAATTGGCAGGTTGATTGAAAGCCCCTAAATTAATGTATACCACTAATTGCTCTGCCTCTCCTCACCTGCTTGCCTCCGTCTTCCCCAGCAGCATTGCCCTCTATTACTTTTGCCAGCTTAATCAAACAACTGATCTGCCAGCTCATGGGTTCCCCCATGTAACAACATAGAAACATAGAAGATAGGAGCAGGGGTAGGCCATTCGGCCCCTCGAGCCTGCTCCGCCATTTAATGAGATCATGGCTGATCATCCAAATTCAGTACCCTGTCCCTGCTTTCTCCCCATATCCCTTGATCTCCAGTCTATCACGGAAGCAAGAGAGCGAGCAAAAAAGTCCTCCAGCTCCAGAAGTGAGAGCTAGAAGCTTTGTTAATCTCCAGCAATCTTGTCTGCAGCCACCTGAGTGCTGATCTCAGCAGGACTGCTAATTTCAAAATCAATACAATCAAGCTCTGTACTGATTTTAAAGTTGGTAGCTCAGTTCTGATCAGTGCTGCAGAATGTGCAAATGGGACAGCAAGCAGTGAATGGATAATTCCTTTAACTGGGAGACGTAATTAGTGTTGGGGAGATTTTTAAGTTCATTCTCTTGGATTATTGGCAGGTATGATGAATGAGGTTGCAGGTGGGTGTTTGAGAGAGCTTCAGATCAGTCGGTTTTGCCAGCCGGTGGACTTGCCCTGGAAACACAAAATAAATCTGGCAGGTCTGAATCCCACTAATTTCCCATTATCTGTGAAAACACTTGGTTAATTGAGAATGCAGATAATGGGACTGGATAATCAAGCTTCCACCATGGATGATTGTACTCAAATATATGATGAACCATTTAACAATTTCTGCATTCTTGTTTAATAGAACAAATGGGGAGGTGCCTTACAATCGACCAAAGTCAGAATTTGATTCAGCAGTGCTTAGATCAAAATCTGAGCTCCAGTCATCGCTTATTCGACCAAAATCAGTAGAAATTGCACCTGACAAAACTCCTGAAATAGGTAAGGCACTCTGTAAAATTCAACACGATTGATTTTGATTTGTAAAATCATTTGTTCATTAGCACAATGAATGATTTGGGTACAGTTCTGGTTTTCATGAAAATTATTGGCCAAATTGCTGTGTCCAGTTACAGTGGCTTTTGCTCAGTATGAAGTTCACTTTGAGGACATACATTTCTTACTTTGTTATTATCAGGTAGACTTGTGTTCTTCAGCAAAAATTCTTGTATAGGTGAACTGTAAACTTTATTAATTTGTGGAGATTAGTGCTCTGGCAAGATTTTCCAAGTTTTCTAAATACAGAAATATCAATGTGCTATTTCCAGTTACCTCTACTTCACAATTTCTTTTGTTCTAAAGCTGCGGCAATGATTTTTCAGCTCGGTTTACACTGTATGAAGACTGCTTTAGCACAACCATACAAAATCTTTTATTTCATCAAAACTCCTCGATGCATGATTATTTGTAACTCATTTGTGGCCAGTACTCCAGCTTAAATATGTATTAAATAGTTGCTCTGTTGCTTTTTTGAGCAGCCTACCAGAAGAAATGTTCAGATTCCTTATCGCCAGAAACTTTCCATGGCTTTTCTCGGCTGATTTTTGTTTTACAGCATAATTCTTAAATTGCCCCACAAATCTTTAGTTTTTTCCACTCCTTTTTCTGCCATCTTTGTTCTCCTCAAAATGATTGACTCCTTGTTTGGCTGTGGTTCGCTCAGACCCTTCAGTACCTCATCCAAGTACGCTTACATCATACGTGAACCATTGTAGTTTGTGTCAGCAGCCTGTTCAAGTACAGGAGACATCACAACTGAGCCCGCTCCTTTTCTCATTCGACATTTATATCTAGCAACTCCTGCTAAAAATGTGAATAAAGAGCAGGCAATCTGGCTGATTATCCCTCCTATAACTCAGGAGTGCTGTATCTCTACTAAAATCCATGAAAGCTGTTGGTAAAAGACTAAAGCAGTCAACAGCAACAAAAGGCTAATCTTCTGTCAGTCATATTATAACGTTGGGCTTGTTCTTTGATATGAATGAGAAATTGATGTGCATGCTTTTAAAATATAAAACAATGAGCCATATTTTCTTCTGCACTATAATGAAAAAGCAGATGTGAATTAAAACTGGATTATATGTCCGTAGTAAGCATTGATTGTTCACCTGTGTTCAGTGCAAGTCTTGATATTTTCATGCACTCAACAATGAGTTCAGGCTTTAAGATCATCCATGAGGAACTCCCTCAGTTGCAAAATCACATCCAAAAATGAATATATTACTCTAAGTTAAACCAGATATTAATCAGCATAAAAATGGTACAATGTTGAAGCATCACCACAGCAGTGACAGAAGTGAATAGCAAGCCAGTTTCCATCGATAAGCTATTCCCATCACAGGCTCCATGAATTGCAGAGATCACCATTAGATTGTTAATTATTGACTTCTGTTCGCCATAGTAAAAGTGGAAGTTAAAAACAAAAATTCTAACTATGAAAAATTCTTCATGTTGAAAGAAAGCAGCTCAGCAGCGACCATTTTGAAACCGTGTTGGAAAAAATACTCCAAATATTGGTGTTTTGAATAAAACCCCTCTTATTCCCTCTAATCGTGGAGAAAAATAAATGGAGAAGCAGCAGTTGTAACACATTATTATTACATTTTAAAAGGAAAGTGCATGAGAGAGTGCTAATATAATAACACCAGAAGGACATTTCAATTATGGGTTAAAATAAGAACAAGACTGATGAAGTTAAATTTATAAAATGTGGTGTGCCCTGTGTATTAGAAATACATTCGACAATTTTATCAAATAAACTTGCCATTGAGAATTTAAGCCCATTTTTTTTTTAAAGTCATCAGTAAGAATCTTCTTGCCCTAAAGTTTCAGAAAATGGGCCAACATCATCATTTAAAATTTTAGATTATAACCAGCAAAATGGTTTAATTCTGTTTGAATTAATATTTTAATGTAGTCTAATTTTACTGTCAAACATAAATTTAGTAGACTGGATCCAAAACGGAATAGTTCTGTAAAACAAAAAAAGTAAATTAAAAAAGAATCTCCCATCTCTGATTTTATTTTATTTTGATCCTAAAAATTCATGCATTGTTTCTTACTAACCATGTTGAACAACCTGATATTTTCTCTTTAGATTTAAGGTAAATAAAGCATTGTTCTAGGAGACCACGGATATGTTACTGGAAGCTGGTGATGACCCATCACCTAGACATCAAGGAGCAGTCTCCAAATGGTGGTGTAAAGATTGATTGACATTTTAGTAACACAAAGCTGTAGTAGCTGAATAGACTGAAATTTGGACAAGGATGGTATGGAGCCAGGATGGTCATACCTGGAGAATATGACTGGCTGAGAATTTAAAGGGAGAATAAATTCTCTCTCTTTTTGTATCAAAGGTTTTGTCATTTGAGAGCCAGTTAAACTCAACTCACTGATTAGTTCATACCATTCATGAGCAGAAAATGGTTGCACCTACAGGCTTTAGCATATAAAGGGCTTTGTGGGTAAAGGGGATTATTTCCATTTTTTCAGGCCATTTGCCACAAAATGCCACGAGTGCTTCGTGGCTGTATTTAAAAAAAAAAAAAAAACTTTTTTAAAATTCCGGTTAAGAGGTCCATTAGCTGTTTGAGAAACCTTATTTTAGGTGTGTCACAGTTGGCTTCTAGTTTTTGATTACCAGCAACGGAGTTTCATTCTCATGCATTTCAAACTAGCACATTTTTGTTTTTGTTAGCGAGTCATATATTACAGTGCATGCAGCAAGGTCCCACAAACAGCAATGAGATAAAATGACCAGAGTGTTTTTTTTTAAAGTGATGTTGGTTGAGGGATATAGGTTGGCCAGGACACATGGAAGAAATCTCTTGCTTTTCTTCCAATAGCCCCGTGGGATATTTTACATGATGTATTCCAGTAGCCGGTGTACGGAGTGAGAGTTCTCTGTTACAATCTCTGCATCATGCTATCTTTTAATCAAGATATTGGGCAGAAAAAAGGTAGACTCTGGATTAGAGGAGATGTGAAATCCTCTTGCAGAAGTGGTTGATGCTAAATTCAAAATAATGTGTAGTGTGAAAACCCCAAAACTATGACATCCATCAAATCTGTTTGGCACATGGATAGGGCATTGCTTGAGGACCATGCATTTTGATCCTTCTGAGATCCCAGTGTTTTGCCTCCTCTTGAACTTGTTCTGCTGTCTCACTGAATTACTGATCTACATGGCCCAGGTATTACTACTCTTTCTAAATATTTGATCACCATTTCATTTCAAAACTGTTAAAATTTGACATTGCATGTCCTGTTTATAAGAGTTTGCTCTATTTTATAATGAGATATTCTAATTGGACGTTGTGAAGGATATTCATTTCTTTTGTTTCTATTGCAGATCTCATGAGCTTTGACACTGTAGAATCTTTTGGTGAGAAACTCACTCACCCTACAGCTAGCAGGCCAAGGATGCCAGGGAAAAGGCCACCCAGCCTTTTTATTGTCAGTCACTCTGTGAGTTGTTTTTTTTTGTCTTCTGTTTATGAACTTTGGCATGGAGGAATATTTTTTGAATGCTCTTTTGTGTACATATAACCAATACAACTCCCCAGTAGCATAATTGGTCAACAGTGCCTGTTGTGGCACTAAGCCATAAAACTAAGGTGGTCCCAAATTCACTTCCTGATCTGTACTCCGTTAGCGAGGACAGCAGTGGGATCATAACATTGGCCTCAGTGCCACTGGGCAAAGAGGGGGAAAAAGTAATGGTCCTTTTTCAATATTCCCTTTAAGCTGTGCGGCCGTGCAGCTCTCTGAAGGTCCCGCACGGCATTTTGAATGGGCCGCACGGCCCCAAAAAGAATTCCAGGGAGCATTGGTTCTTGTTCATTGCTATCCACTGGCTCCCACTGTGAAGTGTTGGATAAGGCATGCTCAAGCTCAGCTGTGATGCCTCCCAGTTAAATAGTTTGCCAAGCACTCTGTCTACTTTTCATCCAAAGAATGCCCATTTGGCAGAGGCACCAGAAGGCTGTTGGCACCTTTGAAACTATAAGCCAGGAAAAGTCAGCAGTGTCAAGAAAACAGGGGCGGCACAAATTGGGAAAACAAAACTAGTACATCTCTGGTGGCTGTGCTTCTGGGGCAAGGCATGTAGTTCCAGGAGTGAGAGTGAGGATGGGTTGGAGGCAGGCCAGGAGTAGGGTGGTAGTCGAGGGCTAAGCCCTGTAAGAAAGTTGTTGGGCTGTGAAGTGAAGTTCCAGGAGTGATCAGAAAATGGTGCGATGGAGGCTAATGAGGCAGTGCTGGAAATAAGTGGCAGCCAATAGTGAAGGCATGTAAGTCAGAGCAACACGTGGCACTGTTGGTGATGAGGTAAAGAATGAGCTGGGAGAAGTTAATTTTTTTTTTTAGGGACTGAGAGGGAACTCATGCAGCTGAAAGGGAGATTTTTTTCGTATCTTTTTCACTGCCTCTTTCTTTCTGAACCAATAAGAAATGGAAGATGATTTTTTTTTTTTTTAAACTCTACTATGGCAAAACAACCAGATACTAAAGCATTGAACCAAAGGTCAAACATCGACAGTGGGCACCCACGTAAGCTTTCCTGTTTGAGACCTGGAAGAGCTCTGCCTGTCACATTGGTTACAATTCAACTGGTGTCAGCAGTACTATGCCCAAGTCACTATTATTGTGTTAGCCTGAAGAGTGAGTGCTGATGGCCTTTTTTTGTTGTTGCTCTCGGGATGTGGGTGATGCAGACAAAGCCATGTTCATTGCCACTTCATATTTATTGCCCATCCCTAGTTCCTCTGAGTAGTGAGTGTCTTGTAAAGGCCATTTCAGATGACATCGAGTCAACTGCATTGTGCTAGAATCATATGTAGGATAGACCAGGTGAGGATTGCCTGTTCTCTTCTCTGAAGGGCATTTGATCATGGGGTGCTGGTTCTCCTCTCCCCTAATGTCCACACGCATATATGTTCTAGTATGGGTTACTGGATACTCCGTGTAGACCAAGGATCGAGCTTCAGATTTTCCCGATCAGACTGGTTTATTGTCACATTACACCAGTTGGTGCATTTTCCCTCAAAAGCCATTAGGAGAATCCCTAAAGAAATCTCTGTGAAACTGTAATGACTGCAGTACTGTGAGGAAAACAATTGTAAATAATGGCATGTATTGAATTTGATTCTCCTTGTCACTTTAGCATTTTGCTAATGAAAATATATTCAAATCAATTTTCTTTTAAAAAAATCTTGGCTAAATGCTCATGTTTCTCCCAGCTGTATTCTAAATTTATAATTTTGTAAATATTAATTTGGGTTTGGATAGGCTAGACGGGGAAAGGCTGTTCCCACTAGTTGATGGCACAAGGACTAGGGGACACGGATTTAAGGTTTTGGGCAAGAGATACAGAGGGGATGTGAGGGAAAACTTTTTTACGCAGCAAGTGGTGATGACCTGGAATTCGCTGCCGACGGAAGTGGTGGAAGCGGAGACACTCAGTATTTTCAAGGGGAGACTGGATAGGCACTTGAGGGAAATAAACTTGCAGGGCTGCGGGAGAATGGGACTGAGTGGATTGCTCTACAGAGAGCCGGCATGGACTCGATGGGCTGAATGGCCTCCTTCTGTGCTGTTCTGACTCTAATGAGATACAAAATATGTATCTTAAAATAATGCAGCGATCATTTTAGTACTGAAAAGTATTTTTCTCTGCGCATTAATGCCAATGAGAGTCACCCTGATCCTTTTGAAAATCCACATTATAATTCTGCAAAAATAATGTAAAATGACAATTTTATATAGCATACATTTGTACTGTGTGTCAGACTTGAAGCATGATTTTTCATGGTTTGCTTGGTAAATTCACAAAAGTAACCAATGTTATGTATTTCCAAGTGGATCACTATTTCGCGTGCATTAAATTTGAGATTTGCAATCTGGCATGAATTTGTTATTTGTAAGTACAGTTAAGCAGTCTGTCTGGAGAAAGAATAGTTCCTGTATATGTTTTAGTAGGAGAATATATTTTTTGTAGCTAATCTGCATAACTAAAGATATCATTGATATTTTAAGTTTCAGAATAAAGAAGTATGGCATGGAGAAGCAGAGCAGTCTGTAGTATAGTGTAACAGTAGTGATGTTTAACTTCTGTTTTTCAAACATTCTAAACATTTAAAATAATCCCCTGTTTTTCAGCCTTTGGGTGAGAGTCATTTAGATAAAAGTTCTAAAATGATCAAAGAGGAGGAGGAGGAAGAAGAAAAAGAAACTGCCAAATCAAAGCCTTCCGAAACGGTTAAAAAGGTATGGGTTGTCCAATAAACTTGTATGTACAGGAAACTCTCGTTTAAACGGCACCTGAATATCCGGAATGCTCTAGTAACCGGCAAAATTCATACTCCGAAAACTCCTCAATAACCAGCAATGTTGCCAAGTCCGAGTCTCCCGCGAACGCCGAGTTAGTCAGTAGGGGTAGTTCTCCAAAGTGCCACTACTCGGCTTCCCGGCGCTGTGGGAAGTCGAACACTGCAATAACAGGAGTCTGATTCTCCCGCGCTGCCGGTAGTCTCTTCTGATCCGCCATTTTACTGTGTGTCTCCCGCGCTGCTGGTAGTCTCTTCCGAGCCACCATTTTTCTGTGTGTCTCCATCTTTATTGTGAATTATCTCCCCCATCTTGCATTATGGAATTCCCAAAAGCTGGTCCAAGCAAAAGGAAGAGAGTGGTAACTTTAAAACAGAAAATAGAGATATGCCAACGACTAGAAAGAAGGATAAGCTGCTCAAGTTTTATTCAAGCTCGGAGACATCTAAGAGTGTAGAGAAACGGCGTACGCTTCGTAAGCCTAAGCTTGAAGAGCTGGATACTGTGCTTTGAGTGGTTTTCTCTTAAGCGTTCAGAGGGTGTTCCACTTTCCAGACCCATGCTAATCGAGAAAGCGAAGGATTTCTAAGTAAGGATGGAGCTCACTGACAAGTGTGCTTTCTCCGAGGGATGGCTAACGTGCTTCAAGTTACGGCACAGGATACGACAACTTGATATTTCCGGGGAGAAGAAATCAGCTGATCAGGACGCCGCAGAAGAATACTGCGATTATTTCAATCGGATTGTGCAGCAACATGATTTGTCGCCAGCACAGATATACAATGCCGATGAAACTGTCTTATTTTGGAGGTTTTTGCCAGAATCAACGCTTGCTGGGGCTAGTGAGGCTAATGCTTCAGGTTACAAGAAAAATAAAGATCGTGTAACCGTGCTAACATGTGCGAACGCTGCTGGATCACACCGGGTTAAACTTCTTGTTATTGGAAAGTATAAAAATCCCCGTGCATTTAAAAATGTGAGGCACTTACCTGTTGAGTACAAAGATCAAAAAAATGCTTGGGTGGATAAGGAAACCTTCTTCTATTGGTTCCATCATATTTTTGTTCCATCTGAGGGAACATTTCCGTAAAATAGAGAAACCTGAAGATAGCAAATGCATTTTATTGCTTGATAATTGTTGAGCCCATCCGCATGAATCCGAGTTGGTTTCGGGAAATATTTTCACCATTTATTTACCACCAAATGTAACTTCTCTCATACAACCCATGGACCAGGGCATTATCCAAAATCTGAAGTGTCATTACAAGAAAGACTTCCTACGTAAACTCATAAACCAAGATGACAATGTTCACACATTTCAGAAGGAATACAGTATTAAAGATGCCATCTATAATGTTGCATGTTCCTGGAACTTGGTGAAAGATCACACTCTGAGGCAAGCCTGGTGCAAATTATGGCCTTCTGTCATGTTTGCTGAAGGTGGTTCTTCAGGAGGAATTTCATGGGTTCAATCTTCATCCCAAGAAGAGTACAATAATGGAAATAGCTGGCATGGTGAAAAATGTAGGCCCAACAAACCCTCTAAGTCACCTCAGTGAAAGTGATATCGAGCAGTGGGTTGATGCAGATAGAGAAGTTGGTGTTGTGCATGTGGTAAGTGATGATGAAATAATTGAGAGCGTTTTGAATCCAAAGAAAGAAAAGGAAAGTGAGATGGAAAGTGAAGAGGATGAGATTTCTGAAGAGATGATTTCTTGGGCTAAAGCTGCAGAAGGATTTTCTTCAATCCTCCAATTTTCTGAAAGGCAGCCTTGCTACTCTGCCCAAGAAGTTATGCAACTCCATATTCTGCATTCCACGTTTCTACAGAAAAGGCAAGAGTCCACTAAGCAAGCCGACATCCGCAACATGTTTAAGAAAGCTTCCAAAAGAGTCGAAGCAGCGGAAGTGCCTGAAGAATCTGTGAAAGTGCATGATCCTGATGACCCAGCTGGTATGGATATTCCTGATGAACCAGCTGACTTGGAATAAGTGTACAGTCAACTACAGTACTGTAGACAGTCGTTTATAAGTTTTGTTTTACTGTTAAGTAATTAAAGAGTTATGGATTACCCTCAACTGGCAGTACTGTACTTAATCAAGCATCTTCCACCATCCATTTAACACAACATTCTGTAGGTGAGTACCCAATTACTGTATACTGCACATTTCTTGATTTTTTAATTTTTGTTGGTTAAAAATAGCCTCGGTAGATAACCCTCTCCGTCATCCGGAATTTTTATTAAACCGGCACCACCCCGGTCCCGTCGGTGCCGGATACCAAAGAGTTTCCTGTAATTGGTTATACAGCTTTATGTTTCCATGTAAATAGAAAGGGCTGACTGCAGACCTCCTTGGTTTAGTTCAGCAAAGTAGTTTACTCTGCGGAGAGGCAATTTACAATAACTTCAAATTTTTATTGCAACATGATTGGACTTGAAATTAAAATACATATTTGGCAGAATAAAAGTTTCAATAATGTGTGCAGCATGCAAAATTTAATTGCAAGTAGTAAATGAGCTCTTGGAATCCTTAACTTTTTAAAACCTGCTCGATTTCTGTCTTCTGTTCTCCTTGGGACAACTGTGAGCTATCATACTGTCTGACATCTGCAAGGGGTGTTTTATACCTGTAGTTTGGAAGCACGAGTGCTTCAGGGACAATACTCCGATTTATATATTTCTCTCGTCCCCTCCTTTCCTTGGTGTTTCCTCATCGCACTGAGCTGAGGTTGGAAACACAGCAGTGTGTCGACTCAAATTGCATCCCACCACAATCTTTCACATACTGTGAAACATTCCGGACATACATCGAGCAGCAAGACAGTGAGCTATTTTACATAGCCTATCTTTTAAAGCACCTTGGGTGCCTCTGTTACCTAATGGCCATAACATTTGATTAGAGTATGTGACTGAGCACCATTCAGTGGTAGTTTAACAATATACACGTTACCTAGCTTAGATAGCATCACTAGGGACAGAATTCAATTGATGGATCCTTCCAGGTACCAGGATTTATGTCAGATTTATTGTAAACTTTTCAATTAGCTTCATAGTTGTGCTCCATATTTATGCAGCACATCCAAACTGAGTTGGGATCTTATTTTACAACAGTTCTGTATTATTTAAAGTGATTGAAGTCCCCTTCAAAGTTGTCAAAAAATGAAGGAAGATTCATGCAGTCAATGATTTGAAAAGAAAACAATCCTTGTGCCGAGTTACAATTTTTATAGATATATAGTATTTGGATGTGTTTAGGACAAATTATTGATGCTATTACTTGTTTTTCACTGTTTTAGCCATCGTTTAAACAGAATACTGGAATAATGAATGCTGCTGAGGTGAAAAATACTCCTGAGATGGATGATAGAAACAGAACTGTAATAGAAGATCTTAAGGCACAAATGAGTGACCTGATGATTTTTGTTGAGAAACTGAAGTCCCAGCACAAGTAATATTTCTTTTGTATTCATTAAGTGTTTTTAATAAGAGCAAACAGAATTTCTTCAAATTCATTGAATTGCAGACACTTGTTGCTTGCTTCAGACTAACAAATGAAGGGATGATGCATTGCCTCTACTTTTTGCCAAATTTACAGCAGTTACGTGCTTTATTTTTGTTTTACCTGTGACTCCCTCTACTAGTTTGTTATGCATTTAAGCAAGTTTTAATGTCAGTTCTCTGAGTATATGCTGTCTTATTCCTTTTTATTAATTGTTTTTTGACATTTCTGGTATTTCTTTCCCCATTGGCATTTTTTTCCAATCCTGCTTTTCTTTTTTCCCCATATGGTTTCATTTACTATTTTATAGTTTTTACTTCTTTCACTTTTTGATGTACTTTTACTGCCATTGTTTTATTTATTCATGTATTTTTAGCCAAATCTTCCTTTTCATATCCAGGGATCATGGCTTCTAGGCAGGTAACCAAGGACTTTTCCTGGCACTCTAATCAAGTGCCATTAGATTAGGAAATGATCAAGTTCAAACCGTAGTTGGTTCTGCTTTCCTTGGTGGATAGGCTGTTACTGCCCCTAGTAGACCCTGACTGAAAATGTGGTGGTGGGATTAAACTTTGATCTGTAACACCATGATCTTGTGCATCCCTGCCCATCAATACCACAGCTGTATAAATAAATTTGTGTATAGGAACATCAGTCCTGAACAAAGAAAGAACTGTAGGAACTTAGAATATAAATTTTAGAAAGCATAAAGATTTCACTTTGAAATATGATTGTTTCAAAAATCCTTGAATGTAGTAATGCAGCGCCTGTTTTACCTTAAGATTCATGATGCGGAGATGCCGGTGTTGGACTGGGGTGGACAAAAATGAGAAGTCGCACAACACCAGGTTATTGTCCAACAGTTTTATTTGAAATTACGAGCTTTCGGAGCGCTGCTCTTCTTCAGGTACAGTGAGGGAATACAAATCGATTACAAAGTATATATAGACAGAGAACAATGTGTCTGCAGAGATACAATCCGTCAGGGAGGCATTACATCAAAGACACAACAGAGTACAGCTAAGACAATGAGGTGGGGTCACAGGGGGTCCAACGTGTCAAATGCTGCAGTCTGCAGTTAAGCTTTTAACTTTTTTTTAAAAACTGGAAGTCACACCTGTGAACCAGAAAACGATGTCGAGTCACGTTCTGTAGCGTGACATGAAACCGAGATCCTGGTTGAGTTGTGTCACGCTACAGAACGTGACTCGACATCATTGTCTGGTTCACAGGTGTGACTTGCAGTTTTTAAAAAAAAGTTAAAAGCTTAACTGCAGACTGCAGCATTTGACACGTTGGACCCCCTGTGACCCCACCTCATTGTCTTAGCTGTACTCTGCTGTGTCTTTGATGTAATGCCTCCCTGACGGATTGTATCTCTGCAGACACATTGTTCTCTGTCTATATATACTTTGTAATCGATTTGTATTCCCTCACTGTACCTGAAGAAGGAGCAGCGCTCCGAAAGCTCGTAATTTCAAATAAAATTGTTGGACAATAACCTGGTGTTGTGCGACTTCTAATTTTTTACCTTAAGATTGACAGAGTAGGGCAGAACAGTAAATAAACACACACACATTACAGAAATAAATAACTCCTAGTGTTTATATATTTTTTCGTCGAATATTAGCTCACCATAAATTAATGTTTTATATGACTTTTATCTTTTATGTACAACAAAAATTACCAACAAGCTCCAAAAACAATTTCCTGTTTTTGTTCTATTACGTGTTCTCATCACTTCTTATTTTCTCTCGGGATCTAGCAGCATTTATTACCTATCCTAGCTGCCCCAAGGAGGAGCTGGTGGAAAACGGGGTAGCATTTTCCTCCGATGCATATTATTTCCTTCAGATGAAGCGGGAAAGTTTTGAGGCTTTTATACAAAAAATTCAGCTACCTCAGCCGTCCAAACTTTATCACTGCGCTGCAGTGGGGCAGAGATTACAAATGCAAATGCTGGCACACGGCTAATGTTCAAATCCACATCCAACATGGCAACTCAAAACAACTGCAATTTTTTTTTTTGAGTGTTTTGGTTCAACTTTTATTTGTAGCTGTTTTGATTTGAAGTTTTTGTCAACTTTATGATCGAGGGCTTTTATTCTTGGTTGCTACTTGTTTGCTAATCTGTCGAGCTGTGATTCTTGCTGATTTTTATTATGAAGTTTGACCTAATCGGGTGAAAGTGTGATACAGAAGCTTGCATAAAAACAGTGTGCCTGATACTGAAGTGGAACAGAAAACACGTTCTGATTGTAATGCCGCATTCCAAAGTAACAAGATTTACATCTAATATCCACAGGAAAGAATTAACTGAACTAAGGAATGACTTTGAAGAAGAGAAGAAACAACGTACTGCCTTGCAGGTAAAAGTGAAAAACGTGCATCTATTCATACGCTAAGGCAACCTCTATTGTTGCTGATTTAATACACAGTTAAACCAGTTTATTTACCAGTGCAAGCGCAGCATTTTATTTTAGAATCAGTCTTACAGCACAGAAGGAGACCATTCAGCCCACCGTGCCTATTCCAGCTCTCTAAAAGAATTATCCACTTGGTCTCATTCCCTTTTTTTTTATTTTTCAAGTATTTCTCCACTTCCCTTTTAAAAGCAGTCATAGATTCTACTTCTACCACTGGCAATCCATGTCATAACAATCCTTCACGTAAAACAAATAAAAATTCTCCTAACCTTTCCATGTTCCTTTGGTGAGATTTTAAATTGATGCCCTCTCGTTACTGACTCATTGACTAGTGGAAATGTTTCCCCCCCACCCCCCCAATTTACCTTATTAAAAGTAGTCATACTTTTGAACACCTATTAGATCTCCTCTTAACCTTCTATGCTCTAATGAAACATGCCCTAATTGATCTATTCACTGCTCCTGACTAGAGCCTATCATCCCTTCTGCACCCATTCTATGGCTTTGACATCCTTCCTAAAGTAAGACGCTCAAAACTGGGCACTGTATTCTAACTGCAGTCTAAGCAATGATTTGTATAGGTTTACATTACTTCTTTGCTTTTGTATTCTAAACCCCCATTTATAAATCATGGGGTACCATATGTTTTTTGCACAGCTTTATTAACTTGTCCTGAGATTTCTGAATCTGAACTAAGTTTCTCTGCTCCTCAATTCATTTTAAAGCTTACAGTTCAGATTATATTTTGTTCTTATCCCTTCAAAATATGTCATCGTATTTCTCTATTAAATTTCATCTGACATCTATTTGCCCAATTTACTAATTTGTTTGTGTCCAATCCAAAATTTGCATTGATAAACTCTGAATTCAGGAAAACATTTACAGTCACATATTAAGTACTGTTTCTAACTTACAGTACCTGATGATAAAGCTGTTCCTAAACTGCCAATTCAAAATGTTTCACAGTAACAATTAATTCAACTGATATTCTCTGCTACATTTAATGAATTACACCAGGGTAGAGTCTAAAAATTCAAACTCTCAAAATTCTTAAATATTTTAATCTTTACTGCTTTTCTGTCTGGTTCTAGGTGATTATTTTGTTAGCTACTCCCCTTTTTACAGTGGTCAAGATAAACCAGAATGCTCTCCTCTGGTTTTCCAATACTTGGCTATAGCATTTAGTTTCTGCAGCATTTATTTACAAGAAAGTTGGTGACTCCTCGTGTGTTAATAAGTTTCCATTTTTTTTTTTTCTTTTCTCTCCCATTTTCTCCTGATCACTCCCTGACAGGATGTGTTGACACTTTGCTGGAGTTCAGTATCACCAATGCTCTCGTACCTGGTCACGTGAGTCGTGCCAGCAAGTGTCAGAAGGCTGTTTGATCCCATGGGACATCAAAGCTGATGTCAGCATCTGCTGACAAGACGCACTTCTAGCACCGGGCTCTCTCTCTCTCTCTTCTCAGCTACATACTGCTAAGGCCACTTGGCCATTAGAGGAGAAGACCAGTAAACATTTTAAATACAAGTGTTCAGATGCTATAATTTAAAAAAAAAAGGTTTAAAATTAGTTCTGTATATGTCCTGCTTACTATAATTACAAGATCAATTGTACCAAAATTTGAGCAAAATCTTTTAATTTTTATTTTTTTTAACAAAACCTCTATAGCACATTAATAGTAACAACTGTTATGTGGACCTGAGTCAGCACACCAAGAATGCCCATTTAGGTATTTTTCTGCGAATCTACTAAGTTTAAATGTTCTCTAGATCATTGCATTACCAAATAATTTTTACTAACATTGTTTTTTATTTACAGCTGGAGATAGACAAACTGAAGAAAGCTGTTCAGTCTACGTGAGCTACATTTCATTCTATATTTGGGACAACTTACCAAGACTCAGTTGCTACAAGTAACCAGGAAGACCAGTACTTTGAAATACTTTTTTCCTTTTATTATAATCCTTGTCCTATTTGGAAAATGTCAAACGTTATGATGTATCTTTATAAAGATCGGTATACTTGTATGATGTAAATTTCTTGCCAATAAGAATTAACGAGGCCTTATCTGCTATTGTGCTGGACTCGCAGACTACACATTCATGAATGTTTTTGAGTTTGCTTACTGTACTACTGAATCTGTATAAAGGGGTAAGAGATGTTTAATTTTTAATTAAGATGTAGTTTAATTTTTTTAATGAATCTATGCTATTGTAGTTATGCAAAACTGTATAAGATTGACATATAGATATTTTCTGCTAAATGGGAAAGAGCTTAATAGATATTAGGTTTTTTTTCTCTCTACAGGAAAGGGAGTTTGATTTTGCTGTATACAGTTTATTTTAGCTTTCCTACCCAGGGTGAACACTATTGTGCCTGATTGAAGCCTGCAGATGCAAGTATTAAATGAATATATAAAGTTGGTGTTTTAAGGGGCAAAGGAATGTGGACTACAGACCAATTCCCTATGCAGAGTAAAACTATGTATTTTCATATAGATATTATATAATTTAAATGGTTATTTACACATTACTTGCAATAAAGGGAGCTTATGGCCCTTACAAAGGGTCTGAGGAAATGGGCAAACACCAATTGTATCTTTAATGTGTTAATTTTGATGAATTATGGTTAGAGACTAGATTATTTTTCTGTTTACCTGTGGTCCTCTCTGTTCAGTTAATATTCCAGATACAATAAGAAACCTACATTTCTGAAGGGGGGAGAAAGAACACAAGTTTATTTGCATTTACATAGTCTTTTTTTGTTTTCTGAGCCACCTGCTCCTAGTGAGGTTTTAAACCAAGTACTATTGGGGACTGATTTTCAACTGTCCTTTGCTGCAATAAAGCTCATAACATGATCAGGAATGACAATCATTTAAAAAAAAAAATCAATATTGTGATTTTCTTTCTCATCTTCTGTTACACAGCAATACAAAGACACAGTGCAATGCATTGTCATGTAAATTTCTCTCTTTATTAGCTGTTCATAGCTTTCCATTCCCTGTAAACCCATTCAATTTATAGTTTGTCCACATTACTTTATTTTCAGGTGTTACAATCAAATTTTTCTTATGAAAGGTAATACTTTTTTTATAATCCATTACTATAACCTTTTATAATTGAGGTTTCTTCACAATAACTTGTTTACAGGTGCTGTACGATAATGCATGCTTATTCTAAGTTTGTTTTTAACAAGCAAATTTAAAAAAAAAACTGATTTGACTTAAAAAAAAAAAACAACTTTTTCTTGGTATTTTTTTTTTAAACAGACCTGCAATAATCCTGAATGGTTATTTTGAATTTTGTAAATGTAAGAGCATGGATTACTTCTGGATAATAAATTACTACCTGTACTTAAGTAACTACTGCAATACAGATAATCATCCAAATGGTTTAATTAAATTTGTAAGCCTTCCCAATTAATATCATTTGTATTGGAAAGAGCAGTCATGGTCAGTAGTGGTGATTTCTCATAATTTGAAACATTAAACAATTCTTTCAGTTGTGAAACGTTTCTTCAACTGCCTGCTCCCTATCTCTCTCATCGGTGTGACTATCCTCTCAAACTCTCACCAACAATTGCTGTCCCTCCCTGATGAATCCGATTGTGTCCGTCACCTTCTCAAGTTTAAGTAATGCAAGTAGGTGACAAAGTCAACACCTGGTGCTCCAAACTCCCATATCTTGCAGGGATGACACATCATGGTCCCTCCTTATAAATAAGGTCACTGCTATTTGCTATAAAATGCAACAGCATTCCTACCATTACCATATAAATAAGCAATAAAAAGTAGAATGCAATATTCATATAAAACAAATGACTATTGCTGAGTCCCCATCAACATCCTAGGTGTGACTATCGACCAGAAGCTTAACTAGAATCATAGAATGGTTACAACACAGAAGGAGGCCATTTGGTCCGTCGAGCCCAGCTCTCCAAGAGCACTTCAGCTAGTCCCACTCCCCTGCCGTTTCCCCGTAGCCCTGCAATTTTTTTTTCCTTCAGGTACTTATCCAACTCCCTTTTGAAAGCCGTGATTGAGTCTGCCTCCACCACCCTTTCAGGCAGTGAATTCCAGATCCTAACCACTCGCTGCATAACAAAGTTTTTCCTCATGTCTCCTTTGGTTCTTCTGCCAATCACCTTAAATCTGTCCTCTGGTTCTCCACCCTTCTGCCAGTGGGAATAGTTTCTCTCTACTCTGTCCAGACCCCTCATGATTTTGAACACCTCTATCAAATCTCCTCTCCATCTTCTCTGCTCTACGGAGAACAACCCCAGCTTCTCCAGTCTATCCACGTAACTGAAAACTCATCCCTGGAATCATTCTCGTAAATCTTTTCTGCCCCCTCTCTAAGGCCTTCACATCCTTCCTAAAGTGCAGTTCCCAGAATTGGATACAATACTCCAGTTGAGGCCGAACCAGTGTTTTATACAGGTTCATCATAATTTTGCACACTCTTGTACTCTATACCTCTATTCATGATGTCCAGGATCCCATAAGCTTTTTTAAACTGCTTTCTCAACCTGCCCTGCCACCTTCAACGATTTGTACCCCTAGGTCTCCCTGTTCATGCACCCATTTTAGGATTGTGCCCTTTAGTTTATATTTCCCCTCTCCATTTTTTTTCTACCAAAATGTATCACTTTGCACTTTTCTGCATTAAATTTCATCTGCCATGTGTCCGCCCATTCCACCAGCCTGTCTATGTCCTCTTGAAGTCTATCCCTATCCTCCTCACTGTTCACTATACTTCCAAGTTTTGTGTCATCTGCACATTTTGAAATTGTGCCCTGTACACCCACATCCAAGTCATTAATATATATCAAGAATCTAGATCAGCCATGTCAACACAGTGGCTACAAGAGCAGAGTCTGGGTACTCTACAACAATTGGCTCACCTCTTCCCAAAAAGCCTATGTATCATCTACAAGACTTACTTGCCTGGATGATTACAGCAACAACAACATTATAGAAGCTCTACATCTTCCAGGACACAGCAGTTTGATTGCCATCCCTGTCATCAAGCTCAATATCCACCCCACCATCGCTATTGTACTGTGGCTGCAGTATGTACAATCTACAGGATACACTGCAATAACTTGCCAAGGTTACTATGGCAGCCCCTCCCTCCCCTCTGGCACCAAGAAGGATAAGAACATTTGGGGATACAGTATATGAGCAATTTGAGACACATGTGGTAAGGGAGGAATTAATTAATATAACAAAGTTGTTGAATAAAGACTTTAACTAATTAAATAAATAAAATAAGGTTAGACTAAGATATAGCAGAGCAGGTTATGTGTCTGGACTGCAGTATGTGGGTGTTTGTGGCCAGCAAGACTGTCCCGCGCGGGCACATATGCAGTAGATGTCTCCGTCTCGAATCTCTCCAGCTCAGAGTCATTGCACTGGAGTGCGAATTGGAGACACTTTATCACATAAGGGAGTTGGAGGAGTATCTGGACAGTTTGCTCCAGACTTCGGTCACACCTCGTAGAGAGGTGCAGGATCAGAATGAGGTTGGTGTGACCGATAGTGTGCAGAGTAAGGGGAACCTAGGTAAGAAAGGGAACGAGGAGCCACAGAAACTGATCCTATCCAACAGGTGCAATGTACTTGCTACCTGTGAGGATAAGGATTAAAGACTGTCGGAAGGACAGCCAGAATGAAGACCATGGCACTTTGGAGCAGGAGGCTGTCCAAAGGGGGGGAGGAGGAGAGGAAGCGTAATGTGGTAGTTGTAGGGAATTCTATAATTGTAAGCAAGATCGAGAGTCCCACATGGTATGTTGCCTACCTGGTGCCAGGGTGAGGGACATCTAGAACCGGCTTGAAAGGATATTGGAGAGGGAGGGGGAGGATCCAGTCGTTGTGGTCCATGTTGAGACCAACAACATAGGAATGAGTAGGCAAGAGGTCCTGTTTCAGGAGTATCAGGAACTAGGCGCCTAATTAAAGAACAGGACCTCGAGGGTTATAATCTCTGGATTATTACCTGAGCCACGTGCAAATTGGCGTAGGGATAAGGTGATTAGGGAAGGTAAAGGAGTGGTGTGGGAAAGAGGGGTTCCATTTCATGGGGCACCGGCACCAGTATTTGGACAGGAAGGAACTGTAATGTTGGGATGGGCTCCACCTGAGAACAGGGTCCTAGCGGAAAGAACTTTCAACTAGTGAAGAGAGAGTGGGGGGAGGGCTCGGGGAAACTGTAGTACAAATAGTTCAAAAACAAACGAAAGGGAGGAGAGTAGAGTAACAGTCAGAAATTGTGCTTTAGGCACTACAGGTAAAGGGAAAACTAAAAGATGTAAAGCAGAAGAGAGAAATGAGAAACATGTGAGTAAAACATCAGAGCTGAAGGACAGGCTAGGGTGTGTGGCCCAAATAAGCGTTCTTTATACAAACGCACGGAGTATAGGAATAAATTGAATGAACTGCAGGCGCAAATTCAAATTGGAGGGTATGACATAGTAGCCATTACTGAGACATGGCTGCAAGACAGTCAGCCCTGGGAATTAAATATACCAGGTTATAAGGTCTACAGGAAAGATAGGGAAAATGGCAGGGGGAGGAGTAACTTTAGTGATTAAGGATGAAATCACTTCAATGATGAGAGATGATTTAAAGAGGTAAGCAGCCAGTGGAGACCTTGAGTTGAATTAAGAAATAGGAAAGGATTTAAGACTGTAGTGGGTGTTGTGTATAAGCCCCTTGGCAGCAGCTGTAAAGTGCTAGATTGTATAAATGCAGAGATTAGACAAGCGTGTAGTAAAGGCAGAGTGGTTTTAATGGGGGATTTTAACTTTCATATAGATAGGGATAAGCAGACTAGCACCTGTCAGCAAGGTTGTGAATTTCTTGTGTGTCTGGGATAGTTTTCTACAACAATATGTCCTAGAGACAACAAGGGGGGCAAGCCATATTAGACTTAGTAATGAATAATGAGCCAGATTTAGTGAACAGCCTAACTGCTTGAACATTTATCCAATAGCGATGATAACATGATCGAGTTCAATGTAGCCTTTGAAAGGGAGAAACACGAAACAGCTACTAAGATTCTAGATTTAGGTAAGGCAGACTTCAACAGGATGAGGCAGAGACTGTCCACAATAAACTGGGCAAATCTGTTAATGGGTAAAATGACACGATCAGTGGGAGATGTTTAAAAAAGAATGTAATGTGATACAGAACCAGTTTATACCTGAGGGGCAAGAGTTCTACTTGCAAAAAAAAAAACAGCCATGGACGACTGAAGAGATAAGGGACAGCATAAAACAAAGAAAAAGCATCCAAAAATGCAAAAAATAGCGCAGATCCTGGCGAATGGGAAAGATACAAAGAACAGCAAAGGGTCACAAAACAGCAAGAGCTACAAAAAGGGAGTATGAAAAGAAACTTGCAAGGGATATCAAAATCAATACGAAGACTTTTTACAATTACATTAGGAAAAAGAGGGTAGTCAGGAGCAAAAATAACAGAAAACGCTGGAAAAACTCAGCAGGCCAGGCAACATCCATGGAGAGAGAAAGAGAGTTAACGTTTCAGGTCGAAACCCTTCGTCGGAACATGAGTTCCGACGAAGGGTTTCGACCTGAAACGTTAACTCTCTTTCTCTCTCCATGGATGTTGCCTGACCTGCTGAGTTTTTCCAGCGTTTTCTGTTGTTATTTCTGATTTCCAGCATCCGCAGTATTTTGCTATCGTCGTAGTCAGGAGCAATGTTGGCCCCTTAAAAACTGAAAGCGGTGATATTGTCAATGATAAGGAAATGGTGGACATGTTGAATAATTACTTTGCGTCAGTATTTACAGAAGAAGGAAACTAATATTGAATTGGGGACAGGGACTCAATAAAATTAATGTAAGTAAAATAACTAATGAAGAAAATAATAGCACTGAAGAGTGACAAATCCCCAGGACCAGATGGTTTCCATCCTAGGGTTTCAAAGGAAGTAGGTGAGCACATTGCAGATGCCCTAACTAATCTTCCAAAGTTCTCTAGATTCAGGAACCGTTCCTTTCGATTGGAAAATTGTGCATGTCATGCTGCTATTTAAGAATGGTGAGAGAGGGAAACCAGGGAATTATAGACCAGTTAGCCTAACATCTGCTGTTGGGAAATTGCTAGTGTCTATAATTAAGGATAGGGTAACAGAACACCTCAAATTTTCAGTTGATCAGAGAGAGCCAGCATGGATTTGTGAAAGGTAGGTCATACCTGACAAACCTGATTGAATTTTTTGAAGAGGTGACTAAAGTTGCGGACAGGGGAATGTCTATGGATGTTATTTATATGGACTTCCAGAAGGCATTTGATAAAGTCCCACATAAGAGACTGTTAACTAAGGTAGAAGCCCATGGAATTGAAGGCAAATTATTGACCTGGTTAGGAAATTGGCTGAGCAGCAGGAGACAGAGAGTAGGGATAATGGGTAGGTACTCTAATTGGCAGCAGGTGACTAATGGTGTCCCGCAGGGATCTGTGTTGGAACCTTAACTATTCACTGTATTTATTAATGACTTAGATGATGGCATAGAAAGTCATATATCCAAATTTGCCGATGACACAAAGATAGGCGGCATTGTAGGCAGTGTAGATGAAAACATAAAATTTAAAGGGATATCGATAGATTAAGTGAATGGGCAAAACTGTGGTGAATGGATTTCAATGTAGGCAAATGTGAGGTCATCCATTTTGGACCTAAAAAGGATAGAACAGGGTACTTTCTAAATGGGGAAAAGCTAAAAACAGTGGATGTCCAAAGAGACTTGAGAGTCCAGGTACATCGATCATTAAAATGTCATGAACAGATACAGAAAATAATCAAAAAGGCTAATGGAATGCTGGCCTTTATATCTAGAGACTAGACTACAAGCGGGTAGAAGTTATGCTGCAGCTATACAAAACCCTGGTTAGACCACACCTGGAGTACTGTGAGCAGTTCTGGGCACCACACCTTAGGAAGGATATATTGGCCTTGGAGGGAGTGCAGTGTAGGTTTACCAGAATGATACCCGGACTTCAAGGGTTAAATTACAAGGAGAGATTACACAAATTAGGGTTGTATTCCCTAGAATTTAGAAGGTTAAGGGGTGATCTGATTGAAGTTTTCAAGATGTTATGGGGATCAGATAGGGTAGATAGAGAGAAACTATTTCCGCTGGTTTTGGATTCTAGGACTAGGGGCATAGTCTAAAAATTAGAGCCAGACCTTTCAATGTAATTCGGAGACATTTCTACAGACAAAGGTTGGTAGAAGTTTGGAACTCTCTTCCGCAAACGACAACTGATGCTAGATCAATTGTTAATTTTAAATCTGAGATTGATAGCTTTTTGGTAACCAAAGGTATTAAGGGATATGGGCCAAAGGTGGGTATATGGAGTTAGGTCGCAGATCAGCCATGATCTCATTGAATGGCGGAGCAGGCTCGAGGGGCTGAATGGCCTACTCCTGTTCCTATGTGGCATAAAAGTTGAGTGCAGTGGTTACTGTTACTACCACAGGCTGAGCTGTTGGGGCTGATGATCTTTGCTGCAGGTTTCCATTCAGAAGGTGGCACAGCTCTCCTGTAGCCTTTTTGGTGAGGTGAACTCTTCTCAAACAGAGCTCCTTACTAAGGTTGCCATAAGTTCTGTGTGCACTGTAAGTTCTTTGGCGAGCAAGGAATATCTTGTAGGGCACATCCTCCAAATTTATTTAATTCAAATTCAAACTTGCCATGGTGGCATTTAGACTTCTAGATGGCTGGTTCGATACCATAACCATTGCACATTGTATTAATTGTTCGCGTGCTTTGTTATCAAACCAACAACCTTCAGCCGTGCAGCTGCTCTCATTTGTGAATTTAGCGCTTGCTTACACTTTCACAATAATGACAAAATATAGCTTCAGTAATCATAAGATTCTGAGGTTACTCAGATGCCTGAAGCTATGTAATATCTCACAAGTGTCCTTTAGCAAAGATATGAAATAGAATAAATAAAACATTGTTAATAAGCAGCAGGTTTTAAAAGAAGGGCTTCTTTGTATTCCAGGCCAGTGAGTGAGATTCGCCTTAAATCCTCTCGCCAGATAATTGTTTACGTCTACTCCATCCGTTAATCCACCCTCTCAAGTTGGATAGAAAGCTGTAGCTGCATCGGTCCAAAATGCGATTACACCTCAAAGATGAGTCTCATTTGTTGTGAACTTTGAGAGTAATTTTAAAATGGATAGTCAGAGAATCATGGGCAATGCCTGTCCAAATTTCAGATATGCACTCCGTGTGCCAGGCTCTCCGCCGGGTGCATGGATTCATAAAATTACCCTCTTTGTTTACAGGTTTCAATCTTTTCATCAAATTACCACTTGATGCTATCAGCCCGATTTCTGTGGATACCCCTTTTTCTCTTTTCATTGAGTTGCCCACTGAAGATTGTGCATGCATGTAAGTGCTCCATTACTGCCACAAACTGCATGGTTGAAATAGGACATCTTTGTCTTGATAATTCTTCCCATGAAGTTCATCTTCATACCGAACTGGAGAACGATATTAGATCTTCAAAAATGCAAATTGAATATTGTCTACAGGACAGGCAGGGAGATGTTTTTTATTTATTTGGTGACATGCGGTGCAGAGCATATATATCTCTCATAACCAGAAAGTTTGGCTATGAGGAATACTCATCAATAGATAAATATTAGGAAACTCCATAAAAATATTATTCAACTCCTCCATTGGCCACCGAATGCTGGATGCCTGGGGTGAACAAGGAGCTTTTGCAATCCAGCGGTCAATGACGCAAGTGCTGGGAAATACACTGGGGAGTGTCTTTCCCTTATTTACATTTTTGTGGAGACACTACCTGTTTAAGCGCTCACAGACCACTGCCTTGAAACGATGAGGACAAACCACAAACAATGCTGACAAGCCTCAGAAGAAGATGCATCAAAGTTCAATTCCACAAAAATTTCACGCTGGTAATCACCCACTCCTCCCACTTCCACATCTCTCCTCCTCCACTCACTTACCCTCACTTCACCTTCCATTTCTCCTTTCCCCTTCTCCCTTCCCTCACTTTTCTCCCCTTCCTCTTCCCTTTCTGCTCAATCCTTTCCCCTGAATCCTCTCCTCTCATTCCCCTCTCCACATCTCTCCTGTCCTCTCCCCTCTCACCCTCTCCTCATTCTCACCCACTTGCCTCCTTTCTCTCCTCTTCACTCCTTTCTCTCCTCTCCTTTCTTTCCTCTCTTCTTTCCTATCCCCTCCCCATCTTCATCCTCCTCCTCACCTCTCCCTCCTTCTTACCTCTCCCTCCTCCTTCCACCTCTCCTTCCTCCTTGCCCTCTCCTTTCTCGCCTCCCAATTGCCTCCTCTCCCCATCTCAGTTCTCTAACCCTGCTTGGCCTGAAGAGTGCCCATTGTGCTGACTCCCTGTGTACAACACCACTGGAGATTAAATGGCAGAGAATAAATTCCACATGTGATTAAACGTATACCCACATCTAAAATTGCCACAATACCACTGGTATAAAGGTAGTTTTCCACATTCTATAAAAAAAATTCTACTTTTGGAACGTGACAATAATTTTTCCTCCTTCCATAAATATGGACTGCTCACGCAAAATATGAAAGGACTGATATGCACACTCAAACAATTTAATCACAAACTAAACGCAGCACTCACAAAGTACCAAATGAGAAAGCTTAAACATTTCCAGTTAAAATAGTTCAAGTGTTTATGTTTTACTTTCTGGAGATTTGACACAAATAGTTTGAAGCAACTTAGAATTTCATTTTTTGCATTAAATAAGCAAATTGAGCTAAACTGGAAGTTGTGCTTCACCCACCCCTGAAGCAATGGATGATTAGATTAACATTCTCCATTGCTTTCCCATGGGTAAGCTGGGAAGATTAATTCACTGAATCATAGCTCTGAAGTCTAACACAATTATGTTATATTTGTCACAGCATAAAACTATTTATAACATTGGTTTGAGTCCCATCGGAGTAAAAGTTGTACAATATTGTTTGTTGTAAAGCGTCTTGTAATTTTCTGTTTTGCAGAGAAGTTATGTCATTTTATAGGAAGCCACTGTTTATGCATTGATGGAGGGACTTTGGGATCTTCCTGTTTAGATGGGTCAAATGACCTTTCTCAACTGTATCCATCTTGTGATAAGGTGTCGTCCCTTCCCTTTATCTTTGCTGCCTATCTAATGACTCCAGATCCTGCAAGACACTCAGTTAAGCACTACAGGGGTGAAGTTTCCAATCTTACTATTAGAGAGCAACAGAGGTACCCATAATATAGATCAGGGATTTCCTCAGCTCACAGGAGAGGGATTTCCCCAGGAAGATGGAGATTTTCTCAGCGGTTTTGGAAGGAAAATTTCAGATTACAAAAGGAAGGTAAATTATTTAAAGATAATGTTGGGAAATGGAAATAGGGGTGGAGAGGAGTTGAGCTGGCAGCATGCTGAAAGAAGGGACCAGAGATGGGGGTAATTCAGAGCACAAAAGGGGAAAGGGACTCTGAAGCAATCTTAATGACTCGGGAGAGAGTGACTGTTGGAATCATGGAGCAACACAATGCTGCAACTTTGAGAGATAGAGTTGGTGGCAGGGAATATGTTCTTTTCATTCCAAATTTTTAAAGGAAAACTGTCTTCACATTTGACAAGTGTAAAAATTGTTTAAATATCTTAAGAAATCATCTGCAACTTCTTAGGAGTAGTTGATTTTCACACCATTAAAAAATAATATAATCTTAGTACAGGAAACTCTTTATTAACCAGGACCGGTGTGGTGCCGGTTAATCAAAAAGTCCGGATAATGGAGAGTTATATCTCCCAACGTACGAGAGCCTGCATTCGGAGCTCCGTCTCCCCGGGGACCGCCAGCTGACCATCTGTCGTGTCCGCTGCCTACCCGGGCTGCACATTCCCCTCCCAATCTACACGCTCCGATACAAGCCAAACGCCTCGGGGTTTTTTTTAAAGTTAATTTTAAACGAGAGATGAAGGAAAACCCCGGTTACCTACTCAAGAATTTTGCCGGTTAAGAGAGATTTCCGGATATTTGGGTGCTGGTTAATAAAGAGTTTCCTGTATTCCAAAACAAAAATTACTTTTACACCTTCAAATAGTGTAGATATTGGTGAAATGTAAAAATCAAATTGACATCAATTTAACAACTAACATGAATAAACTCAGCAGAGTGAGAACCAATGCCATTTTTCACACTTTGGAGTTTGGGGTGTATTTTGCCAATAGTTTTATTTTAAGAAACAGATGTGTATCAAGTCTGAAACAGCCAATTTCAGCAGTAACAGTGGTAGGGATTCTATTTTTTTTCAAATATCTCTAGGCTTGGATGGGGGAAATCTGCCAGAGTTTCCACTCGTAGTCGCTATCAAATCATAGGCTTTTGCAGATGGCCCCTCAGTCAAATAACCTGTCCCAGATGAAGATGTCCATTGGGAAAGAAACTGGGAGCATACTAGTGCCCACGGAACAATACTAAAGTTGGCCAGCACCTTCAAAAGAGGAGGGGCTTAGCATTGCGTGCACTGGGGCCCTACCTGGACCACCGGGAAGCGGGGTGCCGTGGCAACAGCCCGGCACTCAACAGGAGTGCCGGACTGAAAGATCGAGGCTGGCACCCCACATGCAGCGGTGAGAGGGGGCAGGGGCTGGCAGCCGGCCAAAACAAAATGGCCACCGCCACCTGCCATTTAAGTAGCGCCCCCAAATGCTACCGCCGCAGAAATAAACCGCCCCCTGAACCGGTTGGACATATCGCCCGGCGATAATTCAAGGGGGCGCAAATCAAGTTTACGGGTGGGGCGCTGCATTCAGCGAAGACGTAGTCATCGCCTGCGCAGTGGCACGGGGCACTACCGACTACGGCCGCCGCTAACCTCCTGCTGAATTTCGCGGGAGGTGTTAGCGGCACCGTGCCCGGGCGCAAGGGCATTTGTCCCTGGGGGCGCTAATGAGAGGCGCAAATTAACCCAATTTCTAGCCCATAGAATCGTAGAATGGTTACAGCACAGAAGGAGGCCATTCAGCCCGTCGAGCCCGTGCCGGCTCTCTGCAAGAGTATTTCAGCTAGTCCCAATACCCCCGCCCTTTCCCCATAGAACTGCAATTTTTATTCCTTCCGGTACATATCCAATTCCCTTTTCAAAGCTACAATTGAAACTGCCGCCACCACCCTTTCAGGCAGTGCATTCCAGATCCTAACCACTCACTGCGTAAAAAAGTTTTTCCTCAATTCGCCTTTGGTTCTTCTGCCAGTCACCTTAAATCTGTGTCCTTTAGTGCTCGACCCTTCTGCCAATGGGAACAGTTTCTCTCTATCTACTCTGTCTAGACCCCTCATAATTTTGAACACCTCTATCAAATCTCCTCTCAACCTTCTCTGCTCTAAGGAGAACAACCCCAGCTTCTCCAGTCTATCCATGTAACTGAAGCCCCTCATCCCTGGAACCATTCTTGTAAATCTTTGCTGCACCCTCTCTCAGGCCTTCACATCCTTCCTAAACTGCGGTGCCCAGAATTGGACACAATACTCCAGTTGAAGCCTAACTAGTGTTTTATAAAGGTTCATCATAACTTCCTTGCTTTTGTACTCTATGCCCTCTATTTATGAATGAGAAGTCGCACAACACCAGGTTATAGTCCAACAGTTTTATTTAAAATTACGAGCTTTCGGAGCTGCTGCTCCTTCGTCAGGTAGAGGTACAGTGAAGGAATCTAATACACAGTATATGTACACAGAGCGTCTGCAGAGATACAATCCGTCAGGAAGGCACTACATCAAAGACACATCAGAGCACAGCCAAGACAATGAGGTGGGTCACAGGGGGTCCAACGTGTCAAATCCTGCTGTCTGCAGTTGAGCTCCTAACTTTTTTTTGTGTTTGTTTTTTTTTTGTGTTTTTTATAAAACTGGAAAGACAGACAACGATGTCGCGTCACGTTCTGTAGCGTGACATGAACCCGAGATCCCTATTGAGGCCGTCCTCATGGGTGCGGACCTTGGCTATCAGTTTCTGCTCGATGATTTTGCGTTGTCGTGTGTCTCGAAGGCCGCCTTGGAGAACGCTAACCCGCAGATCCGAGGCTGAATGTCCTTGACTGCTGAAGTGTTCCCCGACTGGGAGGTAACAATCCTGCCTGGCGATTGTTGCGTGGTGTCCGTTCATACGTTGTCTCAGTGTCTGCATGGTCTCGCCGATGTACCATGCTCCGGAGCATCCTTTCCTGCAACGTATGAGGTAGACAACGTTGGCCAAATCACATGAGTATGTACCATGTACCTGGTGGGTAGTGTCCTCACGTGTGATGATGGTATCTGTGTTGATGATCTGGCATGTCTTGCAGAGGTTGCCGTGGCAGGGTTGTGTGGTGTCGTGATCGCTGTTCTCCTGACAGCTGGGTAATTTGCTGGGAACGATGGTACTTTTGAGGTTAGGCGGCTGCTTGAAGGCGAGTAGTGGAGGCGTGGGGATGGCCTTAGCAAGGTGTTTGTCGTCATCGATGACATGTTGAAGGCTGCGAAGAACATGGCGTAGTTTCTCCACTCCGGGGAAGTACTGGACGACGTAGGGTACTCTGTTGGTTGTGTCCCGTGTTCGCCTTCTGAGGAGGTCTATGCGGTTTTTCGCTGTGGCCCGTCGGAACTGTCAATCAACGAGTCGAGCGTCATATCCCGTTCTTACGAGGGCGTCTTTCAGCGTCTGTAGGTCTCCATCGCGTTCCTCCTCGTCTGAGCAGATCCTGTGTATTCGCAGGGCTTGTCCATAGGGGATGGCTTCTTTAACGTGGTTAGGGTGGAAGCTGGAGAAGTGGAGCATCGTGAGGTTGTCCGTGGGCTTGCGGTAGAGTGAAGTGCTGAGGTGTCCGTCTTTGATGGAGATTCGTGTGTCCAAGAATGAAACCGATTCTGAGGAGTAGTCCATGGTGAGTTTGATGGTGGGATGGAACCTGTTGATGTTATCGTGTAGTCCTTTCAGTGATCCTTCGCCGTGGGTCCAAAGGAAGAAGATGTCGTCGATGTATCTGGTGTACAGCGTCGGTTGGAGGTCCTGTGCAGCGAAGAAGTCTTGCTCGAACTTGTGCATGAAGATGTTGGCGTATTGGGGTGCGACTTTATTCCCCATGGCTGTTCCGTGTGTTTGGGTAAAAAACTGGTTGTCGAAGGTGAAGACATTGTGGTCAAGGATGAAGCGGATGAGTTGTAGGATGGCGTCTGGAGATTGGCTGTTGTTGGTGTTGAGTACTGAGGCTGTCGCAGCGATGCCGTCATCGTGGGGGATATTGGTGTAGAGTGCCGATACATCCATCGTGGCGAGGAGTGTTCCTGGTTCAACTGGTCCAGAGATTACTATCTTTGAGGTCTTGCCTTTTAATCTCTTTCCTAGCTCCCTAAAATCTGCCTGCAGGACCTCATCCCTCTTTCTATCTATGTCGTTGACACCAATATGGACCATGACCTCTGGCTGTTCACCCTCCCCCCTCAGAATGTCCTGCAGTCACTCAGTGACATCCTTAACCTTGGTACCAGGGAGGCAACATACCATTGTGGACTCATGTCTGCGGCCGCAGAAACGCCTGTCTGTTCCCCTAACTATTGAATCTTCTATCACTATTGCTTTCCCGATCTTCCTCCTCCCCCCTTGTACAGCTGAGCCACCCGTGGTGCCGTGGACTTGGCACTGGCTGTACACGCCAGAGGAACCATCACCCTCACCCGTATAAAGTGAGATGCACTCAGGGGACTCCTGCAATACCTGACTGGTCCTCCTTGTCTGTCTGGCGGTCACCCATTCCTTCTCTGCCTGCACACTCTTACACTGCGGGGTGACCACCTCCTGAAATGTGCTATCCACGTTGCGCTCAGTCTCACGGATGCAATGCAGTTACACCAGCTGCTGCTCAAGGTCCGAAACACGGAGCTCGAGCTCCTCCAGCTGATGACACTTCCTGCACATGTTGTCCAAAACACAGGGAGCATCCTGGAGTTCTCACATGGCACAAGATGTGCATTCCGTGAGACTGAGGTGTGTCCTGCCATGCCTCTACTTAATAGACTATTAACTTACTGAACAGAAATAAACTGAAGACTTAAAAAAAAAAATCACCAGCTACTCACCAATTTTTTTTTCTTTTCAGCTCCTTCCCTTGTGCTGACGTCACTTACCTCGCTCCCTGACGCTCGTGCTCCCTTCGGGCTCTCGGGCCCACCTTTATCTCTGGCCATTTCCACTCGTTCTCTCCTTCCCCCTCTGCTCCGAATTCCCATTCTCTCCAAATTCCCACTTTAGCACTCTGTTTAGAAGCACGCCGTTTAGGATCACTCTGTGCAGACGACTCACAGGTGATTTAATTTTCTCAGTAGCAGTGTTTTTGCTCTGCGCTAGGCTGCCTGAAAAGCACTGTTGAAATAGATTTGATTTGTAAACTGCTGACTGGCAAATAATTTTCTGGCTCCACTGATTGGAAACGGTTTGACCACTGTTTCAGTATGTTATGAAAAGGTCGGGGTATATGACAATTATGTTCACTACTGGCAATATATTGCTAGAAAAGTGAATGTTATATAAAGTTATCAAGGAGGTTTTATTTCATATTGCAGTAACAGATGGATTGTTATTCCTTGCTTATGAAAGTGATACGAGAATACCGTGACGATGGGAATATCCCAGGACATATATGGAGGGACAATGTGGGAGAATTTTGTACCAGTTCTGAGGGGGATAAAATCCCTTGTATTTTTCACTTTATTTTTAAGCATGGTAGCATTAAACAAATCCACTAGTGGGTTCATGTCTTTTACAGTAGGAAAATAAGTCATCCAATTAGAATTCAACCACAATAAGTGGATTTAATTGACTTAACAACCAGAAAGCATTCAGTCACTTGACCAGTGCAATTGAGTTTAATGTCTATTCCACATAGGCAGCACACAGTGCAAGAATGTTTTAGAGCCTAATTAAATAGCAGTAACCAATGTGACATTAAAAATGCTTGTTAAATGCCAAGAGTTATATCTGCTGAAATTCATTTGAATGCTTGTGTGTACTGATGCAAAGGTGATTAACAAGTTCCTAAAGTTAGTAAAAACAGGAGCTAGATTTTCATCACTTTTTTAAAAAAAGGAGAAATTTCTGTTTTTTATAATTTCTTACAAGAGTATGTGATTTTAAAATGTGTGATGGCTGAGAATGTTTTTGTTAATAGCAATGAAACATCACAGCCACTCACAATGCATGCATAATTCTTCCTCTTTCTCTTCCGTGCCTAGTGGTACATGAGGCAAACCATTTCTTCAACTGCTTTTACTTCCAGCAGATCATGCTCTGGGTCGTTTCCGTAACAAAGACCCATTTTTCTGTGGTTGTTAGCCTGATCGGGGGGGGGCTAGCTTGATGCGATGGTGGTGGGGGGAGGAGGGGGGCTGAGGGCGGTGGGTGTCGCCATTCCACTCCCTTTGGGCATGAGTATCCCACCGGATGTCAACCCAGTATTCAGAACTCTCGTCCCCTCTCGCTGGAGCGCACCCATAATAATGATCCTTTAATGTTTCTCAAGCAGCTACTGAGCCACTTAACCAGTATAAATGTCAAAATGTTTGTTAATTCAACTGCAGAATGCTTATTAATTGCACAATAGAAGCCATGTAAATTTTGATTTAATGGCCAGGTACTTCGATATACTGTTAAGTTCAGTTATGGAGAAATGTGAATCGATTTGTTTTTGGTGCAGGGAGGGTAGTCCCTAAACATACTAAGGAGACAACAAGCTTGTTAATGAGTTGTATGAGACGGCATCTAGTGGTGAGTCTTTCAATCAGTGTGTAGCCGACAGGGAAGAAGCCTTCAAAGAAAAAGATGCCAAATGGCTCATGATGCAGATATTAGAGGGTGTTGCTTTCTTGTACAGAAATAACATAGTCCACCTTGAGTTAAAACCACAAAATATTTGGAGGACCTGGCGGAAAACACAGATGGATTTGCACAACTTAAAGAAGAGAATAAAGGTAAGGTGTGAATATTATTATTTGTGTAGTAGCTCATGACATATATGGGACAGAAAGAAAAGCAGTTCAGGTATGTTCATGATAATTTTTTTTTAGCTATAGTTATGAAGTAAAAATATGCTGCATTATTTTTTATTCTATTCATTATTAGTGGACCAAGGTTACTATTGTGGTCTTGACACTGTGTGTACTTGTGAGTTGAGTTTGTGCTATACTGTAAGCTTAGATCATTAACATAACTTAGTTATTGTGTTAATTAGCCAGGTTAGATTTGACCTGCTCTTTATAAAGAAAGAAAGACTTGCATTTATATAGCGCCTTTCACAACCACCGGACATCCCAAAGCACTTCACAGCCAATGAAGTACTTTTGAAGTGGAGTCACTGTTGCAGTGTGGGAAATACGGCAGCCAATTTGCGCACAGCAAGCTCCCACAAACAGCAATGTGATAATGACCAGATAATCTGTTTTTGTTACGTTGGTTGAGGGATAAATATTGGCCAGGACACCGGGGATAACTCCCCTGCTCTTCTTCGAAATAGTGCCATGGGATCTTTCACGTCCACCTGAGAGAGCAGACGGGGCCTCGGTTTAATGTCTCAGCTGAAAAGCGGCACCTCCGACAGTGCAGCACTCCCTCAGCACTGCACTGGAGTGTCAGCCTAGCTTTATGTGCTCAAGTCCCTGGAGTGGGACTTGAACCCACAACCTTCTGACTCAGAGGCGAGCGTGCTACCCACTGAGCCACAGCTGAACACATAGGATAGGATATGCCTGGGGAAATAAAACCGTATAAATTTTTTTATGGAAAATCTAAATAGCAAAAAAATTAGCAACAGCATTCTATGGATAGCATGAGCATTCCTATAGGAATTGCCCATACTCTTCAGAAGATGGAGCATGAAAATAAATTTTATAGCCAGGAATAGAGGCAGATGCATCTGGAAGGCTCAGTGGACACCGGCCTTCCAAGGAGCTGTGTGTACAGATCACACTATATTCTTCGCTACTTGCTTTTCAACAAGAAGGTAGTCATGGAACTTTGCTGCTTCCTGCAGCTGGACAGCCAAGTCCCCTCTAGGGCTGGTACTGTCCTGCCTGTGGTGATGAAAGAACTTGCATTTATGTAGCGCCTTTCTCATTCTCAGGATGTCATGAAGCACTTCACACCCAATGAAGTACTTTTAAAGTGGAATGACTGGTGTAATGTAGGGAAATGTAGCAGCCAATTTGTTCAGAGCAAGGTTTCACAATCAAAGAAATGATCAGAGAACCTGTTTTTGTGATGATGGATGAGGGATAATTATTTTGCCAGGACATCAGGAGACTGCGGCTTTTCCAACTCCACTTGAGTAGTCCAGGAAATCTGCCAATAGCCACTGAAGAACTAATTTACTTAAAATTGGCAAGCCCCTCCACCCCACCACAGGCATTAAAAGAAAAGAAAGACTTGCATTTCTATAGCGCCTTTCACGACCACCGGATGTCTCAAAGCGCTTTGTGGCCAATGAAGTACTTTTGGAGTGTAGTCACTATTGTAATGTAGGAGACTGCAGCAGCTACCCCATGAGCTGTCACGTCAACCCGATATAACGTCACGATCACGACCTCATACTATATTCACCCATTATAAATGCATATCTAGTCACTTGCTTAAGCAGTAAGGTTCAACAACACAAACAAAACCCCAACACCAAGTTCAAGTGCAAATGTGTCAAATTTATTGAATGCGAAGACATGCGTCTTGTATTGTCTAATGATTCTTCCTCTGGTGACAATGTATAGTGAAGTTCTGTTGCTAATTATCCCAGCGCTCCTTCTAAATACTACCTTAGAGGGAGGAGGAAATAAGATGGGTATCTGCTGACTGTCCCTGAGGGTTTAGTAAGATGGGATGGCTTATTGTGTCTCTCTGCAGGGACAGAAGCTGCCCCTCAAACTAAAGACAGCACTTGAACTGATGTGCTGGTTGCCTGGGCCTGTTTGCCTTCTGGCTCTGCATGAGTCCTTTAAGTCGGCTGGCTGTGCGGTGTGGATGATGGGATGTCCTAATAAACACCTCCTTCATCCCTGCTTCTGCCTGCCACGCTGCAGGTCACTCTCTTAGTATCCTATCTATATGGGGGCAGACTGCAGAGCTGCTGTGAGGTTGTGGAAGCCCGGTGTCAAGGTCCTTTTTTTGATTATTCGTTTATGGGATGTGGGCGTCGCTGGCAATGCCAGCATTTATTGCCCATCCCTAGCTGCCCTTGAGAAGGTGGTGGTGAGCCACCTTCTTGAACTGCTGCAGTCCGTGTGGTGATGGTACTCCCACAGTGCTGTTAGGTAGGGAGTTCCAGGATTTTGACCCAACGACGATGAAGGATCAGCGATATACTTCTAAGTCAGGATGGTGTGTGACTTGGAGGGGAACTTGGAGGTGATGGTGTTCCCATGCGTCTGCTGCCCTTGTCCGTCTAGGTGGAAGAGGTTGCAGGTTTGGGAGGTGCTGCCGAAGAAGCCTTGGCGAGTTGCTGCAGTGCATCTTGGAGATGGTACACACTGCAGCCACGGTATGCCGGTGGTGGAGGGGGTGCCAATCAAGCGGGCTGCTTTGTCCTGGATGGTGTCGAGCTTCTTGAGTGTTGTTGGAGCTGCACTCATCCAGGCAAGTGGAGAGTATTCCATCACACTCCTTACTTGTGCCTTGTAGATGGTGGAAAGGCTTTGGGGAGTCAGGAGGTGAGACACTCGCCGTAGAATACCCAGCCTCTGACCTGCTCTTGTTGCCACAGTATTTATGTGGCTAGTCCAGTTAAGTTTCTGGTTAATGGTGACCCCCCAGGATGTTGATAGTGGGGGATTCGGCAATGGTAATGCCATTGAATGTCAAGGGGCGGTGGTTAGACTATCGCTTGTTTGAGATAGTCATTGCCTGGCACTTGTGTGGCGCGAATGTTACCTGCCACTTATCAGCCCAAGCCTGAACGTCGTCCAGGTCTTGTTGCATGCGGGCATGGACATCTTCATTATCTGTGGAGTTGCGAATGGCGCTGATCACTGTGCAGTCATCAGCGAACATCCCCATTTCTGACCTTATGTTGGAGGGAAGGTCATTGATGAAGCAGCTGAAGATGGTTGGGCCTAGGACACTGCCCTGAGGAACTCTTGCAGCGATGTCCTGAGGCTGTGATGATTGACCTTCAACCACCACCCTTTGTGCTAGGTATGACTCCAGCCAGTGGAGCGTTTTCCCCCTGATTCCCATTGACTTCAGTTTTACTAGGGCTCCTTGATGCCAGACTCAGTCAAATGCTGCCTTGATGTCAAGGGCAGTCACTCTCACCTCACCTCTGGAATTCAGCTCCTTTGTCCATGTTTAGATCAAGGCTGTAATGAGGTCAGGAACCGAGTGGTCTTGGCGGAACCCAAACTAGGCATCAGTGAGCAGGTGCCGCTTGATAGCACTGTTGACGACACCTTCCATCACTTTGCTGATGATTGAGAGTAGACTGATGGGGCGATAATTGGCCGGGTTGGATTTGTCCTGCATTTTGTGGACAGGACATACCTGGGCAGTTTTCCACATTGTCAGATAGATGCCAGTGTTGTAGCTGTACTGGAACAGCTTGGCTAGAGGCGCGGCTAGTTCTGGAGCACAAGTCTTCAGCACGATAGCCGAGGATGTTGTTGGGGCCCATAGCCTTTGCTGTATCCAGTGCGCTCAGCTGTTTCTTGATATCACGTGGAGTGAATCGAATTGGCTGAAGACTGGCTTCTGTGATGGTGGGAACCTCGGGAGTAGGCCGATATGGATCATCCACTTGGCACTTCTGGCTGAAGTTGGTTGCAAACGCTTCAGCCTTGTCTTTTGCACTCACATGCTGGGCTCCACCATCATTGAGGATGGGGATATTCTTGGAGCCTCCTCCTCCCGTTAGTTGTTTAATGGTCCACCACCATTCACGACTGGATGTGGCAGGACTGCAGAGCTTTGATCTGATCCTTTGATTTGTGGTTCGCTTAGCCCTGTCTATAGCATGCTGCTTCTGCTTTTTAACATACATGTCATTCTGTGTTGCACCTTGTTTTTAGGTACACCTGCTGCTCCTGGCATGCTCTTCTACACTCGTTGTTGAACCAGGGTTGGTGGTAATGGTGGAGTGAGGTTACAGATTGTGCTGCTGCCCCACAGCACCTCATGGATGCCCAGTTGTGTTCTGAATCTATCCCATTTAGCATGGTGCTAGTGCCACACAACACGATGGAGGGTGTTCTCAGTGTGAAGACGGGACTTCGTCTCCACAATGACTGTGCGGTGGCCACTGCTGCCAATGCATAGATGCATCTGCGACAGGTAGATTGGTGAGGACGAGGTCAAGTAGGTTTTTCCCCTCATGTTGGTTCACTCACCACCTGTCGCAGGCCCAGACTGGCAGTTATGTCCTTCAGGACTCGGCCAGCAGTGGTGCTACTGAGCCACTCTTGGTGATGGACATTGAAGTCCCCCACCCAGTGTACATTCTGTTCCCTTGCTACTCTCAGTGCTTCTATCCAAGTGGTGTTCAACATGGAGGATTACTGATTCATCAGCTGAGGGAGGGCAGTAGGTGGTAATCAGCAGGAGGTTTCCTTGCCCATGCTTGACCTGAAGCCATGAGACTTCATGGGGTCCAGAGTCAATGTTGAGGACTCTCAGGGCCACTCCTTCCCGACTGTATACCACCACCCCTGGTGGGTCTGTCCTGCCAGTGGGACAGGACATACGCAGAGATGGTGAAGTTCAGGACATTGGCTGAAAGGTATGATTCTGTGAGTATGACTATGTCAGGCTGTTGCTTGACTAGTCTGTGGGACAGCTCTCCCAATTTTGGGGCAAATCCCCAGATGTTGGTGAGGAGGACTTTGCAGGGTTGATTGGGCTGGGTGTGTCGTTGTCGCGTCCGTAGATGGGTGGTCCGTCCGGTTTAATTCTTATTATTTTGTTTCGTAGCGGTTAGTTAAGAGTCAACTACATTGCTGTGGGTCTGGAGTCACATATAGGCCAGACCAGGTAAGGACGGCAGATTTCCTTCCCTAAAGGACATTAGTGAACCAGATGGGTTTTTACGACAATCCAATAGTTTCATGGTTACCGTTACTGATACTAGCTTTTTATTCCAGATTTTTATTTAATTAACTGAATTTAAATTCCCCAGTTGCCGTGGTGGGATTTAAACTCACGTCTACTGGATTATTAGTCCAGGCCACTGGATTACTAGCCCAGTGACATTACCACTATGCTACCGTTCCACTAGCTGAATCTGACAAGATGAACCCAAGCATTTAGAATTCCATTAAAACTGACTCCATAACATCAGTTATAGCGTTCCTGGGAGAGTCCACAGTTGTGCTTAGAACCTCTGTTAAGGAGGCCCCCCTTCAAATGCACCTGCAGTTCTATCATGCAGTCAGAAATAACTGCTCAGCTATGGGTAGTGGATTCCCCCATATTAGCTGTCAGTGTGCAAGGCTTTTTGAAATTTGATGGTGCTCAGAAATCAACCTTTTATAGCAGGTCCTGGTTGGCACCAATCCCAGAAGTCAGCATCTCAGGGTGGTCTCTAGCTGACCCTCCAACTTACTTCCTGCTGCTCCTCCTGGTCTTGACCTCTTGAACTTGCTCTTCTTGGACTTGTTCCTTTGGACTTGTGCTGTGTATTTCACCTGGACCACCCTGCTCTAACTCCATCTTGCCCCCAGAGTGGATATTCCTGGGCTAATGCTTGTGACAGTTGGTGTGAGTGATACAGTGCGGTGGAAAGTGGATTGACCCTCTGCTTTGGATCTACAAGCTGCTATTCCTCGGGTACCCCTACAGAAACACAATGGGAAGAAAGCATATATTGGAAGCTGGCAGGTACTCCATAGAGCATGTTTTCAGTAGTGACCAATATGATGTGGTGGTGCCAGGTAAGTTACCTATTGGCAGAATGTGTAAGTGAAGGACTAATTCCTTGAGGAAAGGGAAAGAGATGGGTGATTGCTTGCAGTTTCAAGTTCATCACCCGCATGCCCCTCTCCATTGTGGGTCGTGGATGGCAGGCCCCCTATGTCCAGGGTTAGTTCCTTGAGGCGAATCACCATGTTCAAATTTGCAGCAGGCCCCTCCAGTTTTTAGGCTTCCCCTTCTATTGCGGGCTTCCTTTGCAATGATAAAGATATTGATGAAGCGCTGACTTCATCTGCAACTGTGCTTCCCTAAGCAAGAGAGCAAGACTCTGTGGCATACAGGTGGGTATTCGGGGATTGTGTCTTGGTCCCATCCTCCATTAGTGAGAGGTTTACAGGGAGATGAAAGCTGTGGCAGCCTGGATTTGGGTTACCTCATGCTAGTGTCAGAAAGGGAAGAGGGGTGTGTGAAAGTTAGGAAGTATCCCACGTGAATAGGCAGCTGTTTGCGGAGAAAGGCTGTTATCAAGTTGTTAAATTTCTTCCTCAGCTGGGAGGACAACCCCTTTATTGCAGAAACAGATACAAATGCATGGAGCGTGCACCGTGCATGCTCCCCCCATTTGTACCAGGCATTGAGCAACTTTACCAGCAGTTCTTAAAGAGATTTCTGTTGGCCGCTCCACCAAAGGGCCCCACACTTCTCTTTCTTTAAGTTTTGTGGCACCAGGAGAGCAGAAGTGGCCCCTCCTGGCTCCATGAAAATAGCACAGCCCGCTACCAGCCCGTGCTTCCTCCACCCGGCCCAACCTGCTGGTTGGTTCAGCATAAGAGCTGGCTGATTTTCTGCTTTGGACTTCATCTGCCCAGTGCTGCCTTCAGGCAGACAGGGCAGCAGCTCCACCAACTTCACGCGCATTTTGGGGATGTGAAAATAGCTCTTTTTTGTGCTTTCTCAACATCCAGAACATTAATTCTTTTTACAGCTCAAGTGGATAAGGAATGAACAGTGGCTTTTAGTCTATCTGTTAAAATGTTTCTTCATGACACCTGTCCAGGGCTGAAAACAAATCCTACTGAACTCCTGTCTGATCTGACCTTCCACAATGTACTCTGGGTGGGGGACTTCCATGTCCATCACCAAGAGTGGCTTGGTAGCACCACTACTGACCGAGCTGGCCGAGTCCTGAAGTACATAGCTGCCAGTCTGGGCCTGCGACAGGTGGTGAGAGAACCAACACAAGGGAAAAACCTACTTGACCTCGTCGTCACCAATCTGCCTGTCGCAGATGCATCTGTCCATGACAGCATTAGTAGCAGTGACCACCGCACAGTCATTGTGGAGACGAAGTCTCATCTTCACATTGAAGACATCCTCCATCATGTTGTGTGGCACTACCACCGTGCTAAATGGCATAGATTCAGAACAGATCTAGCAGCTCAAAACTGGGCATCCATGAGGCGCTGTGGGCCATCAGCAGCAGCAGAATTATATTCCACCACAATCTGTAACCTCATGGCCCAGCATATCCCTCACTCTACCATTACCACCAAGCCAGGTGACCAATAAGGAGTGTTGAAGAGAGCACCAGGCGTACCTAAAAATGAGGTGCCAACCTGGGGAAGCTGCAACACAGGACTACATGCATGCTAAAAAGCGGAAGCAACATGTTATAGACAGGGCTAAGCAACCCCACAATCAACGGATCAGATCAAAGCTCTGCAGTCCTGCCACATCAAGTCATGAATGGTGGTGGACCATTAAACAACTAAAGGGAGGAGGAAGCGCCATGAATATCCCCATCCTCAATGATGGTGGAGCCCAGCACGTGAGTGCAAAAGACAAGGCTGAAGCGTTTGCAAACATCTTCAGCCAGAAGTGCCGAGTGGATGATCCATATCAGCCTCCTCCTGAGGTACCCACCATCACAGAAGCCAGTCTTCAGTCAATTAGATTCACTCGACGTGATATCAAGAAACAGCTGAGTGCACTGGATACAGCAAAGGCTATGGGCCCCGACAACATACCGGCTGTCGTGCTGAAGACTTGTGCTCCAGAACTAGCCACGCCTCTTGCCAAGCTGTTCCAGTACAGCTATAACACTGGTATCTATCTGACAATGTGGAAAACTGCCCAGGTATGTCCTGTCCACAAAAAGCAGGACAAATCCAACCCGGCCAATTACCGCCCCTTCAGTCTACTCTCAATCATCAGCAAAGTGATGGAAGGTGTCGCCGACAGTGCTATCAAGCGGCACTTACTCACTAATAACCTGCTCACTGATGCCCAGTTTGGGTTCCACCAGGACCACTCAGCTCCAGACCTCATTACAGCCTTGGTCCAAACATGGACAAAGGAGCTGAATTCCAGAGGTGAGGTGAGAGTGACTGCCCTTGACATCAAGGCAGCATTTGACCGAGTCTGGCATCAAGGAGCCCTAGTAATACTGAAGTCAATGGGAATCGGAGGGGAAAACTCTCCACTGGCTGGCTCATACCTAGCACAAAGGAAGATGGTTGTGGTGGTTGGTGGTCAATCATCACAGCCCCAGGACATCACTGCAGGAGTTCCTCAGGGCAGTGTCCCAGGCCCAACCATCTTCAGCTGCTTCAACAATGACCTTCCTTCCTCATAAGGTCAAAAATAGTTAATGTTCGCTGATGACTGCACAGTGTTCAGTGCCATTCACAACTCCTCAGATAATGAAGCCGTCCATGTCCCGCATACAACAAGACCTGGACAACATTAAGGCTTGAGCTGATAATTGGCAGGTAACATTCGCGCCACACAAGTGCCAGCCAATGACTAGCTCCAACAAGCGAGAATCTAACCATCGCCCCTTGGCATTCAACGGCATTACCATCGCTGAATCCCCCACTATCAACATCCTGGGGCTCACCATTGACCAGAAACTTAACTGGACTAGCCACATAAATACTGTGGCAACAAGAGCAGATCAGAGGTTAGGTATTCTGTGGCGAGTGTCTCACCTCCTGACTCCCCAAAACCTTTCCACCATCTACAAGGCACAAGTAAGGACACGACAGCCGGTATGTTGTCGGGGCCCATAGCCTTTGCTGTATCCAGTGCACTCAGCTGTTTCTTGATATCACATCGAGTGAATCTAATTGACTGAAGACTGGCTTCTGTGATGGTGGGTACCTCAGGAGGAGGCTGATATGGATCATCCACTCGGCACTTCTGGCTGAAGATGTTTGCAAACGCTTCAGCCTTGGATGAGTGCAGCTCCAACAACACTCAAGAAGCTCGACACCATCCAGGACAAAGCAGCCCGCTTGATAGGCACCCCATCCACCACGTTAAACATTCACTCCCTCCACCGCCAGCATACCGTGGCTGCAGTGTGTACCATCTACAATATGCACTGCAGCAACTCGCCAAGGCTCCTTCGGCAACAACTCCCAAACCTGCGACCTCTACCACCTAGAAGGACAAGGGCAGCAGGCGCAATGGGAACACCACCACCTCCAAGTTCCCCTCCAAGTCACACACCATCCTGACTTAGAAGTATATCACCGATCCTTCATCGTCGCTGCGTCAAAATCCTGGAACTCCCTCCCTAACAGCACTGTGGGAGTACCATCACCACACGGACTGCAGCGGTTCAAGAAGGTGGCTCACCACCACCTTCTCAAGGGAAATTAGGGATGGGCAATAAATTCTGGCCTTGCCAGCGACGCCCAGATCCCATAAACGAATAAAAAAAAACAATCACCGGTAACAGGTTCTGTTTTCTCCCACAGTTGTAAATTTGCATACATAATCATTTCAAAAGCCGTAAGTACTAGTCCAACTAACTTGATCAAACTTGATTAGTTCTGATCAGACAGTCGCATCAATAACATTATGGGGCTAATTTTCCTGTGTCCTCCTTACTCAGCTACTGAAGTGCAGTACAGTTGTCCTGTCCTCAGTATGGCTGAATTTGGTTGGCCAGCTCATTTGCATAGCCCAGTCACTCATCTTTCTGGAATCTATGGAGGAAACTGAGGCAGGAGAGCCAGGAACGCCTCCTTCCGCCTCACCTCCATCATCGTTCTTGGGCTATGCCTGTTGTAGGCACAGGTCCATATTTACCACTTTGGGGAAGCCTGGAAATCCCTGGACTATGTAAAAGAGGGTGGTCAGTATAATAGCTGTCCTGTGCGTACACTCAGGGAACAAGCATTCCTGGGCTCAAATCACGGGAAAATTGGCCCCTATTTATGCAGTATCCCTCTTACCCTGCACAAAGGAACTTATTTTTTAAAGAATATAGCTAACAGAAGTCCTTTTTAAATTTGCAATATTTTTGTCCACTTCAAGTTTCATGTGAAGAAGAAATTCCACTTGACGGAGCTCTGTTTTCATCATGAACTTAAACCACACTTCCTAAAAATGTACAGGAAAAGAACTCTCTTTGCTTGATCTGTATAAATCCCCCTGGCGAGGGGGATACCTATGGTTGGATCAAAGGTCACCTGATATGCATATATGCAGAGGCAGATTTTCAGCAAAAAATAAAATTTTAAAAATGCGCATAAAAAAATAAAAGTAGCACATCAATGACTGAAGAAGAAAAGTAAATGGCAAATTGAAAGCAGGCAGAAAATAATTGATTAAACAGCAGAGAAAATAATGGGGAAAATAGAGGCCGAAGCACAAATAAGCAGTTTGTGTTTTTTAATACGAAGGTCATCTTTTTCCTGCAAACAGACTCTGTTGTCAGTCTCTTTTTTCTGCAGAAAAGTTCTTTTTTTTTTACATAGAAATAAACTCTGCTTCCTGTCGTTTATAACACAAAAGTTTATTATTCTTTTCACAAATAAGCTCCATTGTCTGTCTTATTTTAGGACAAAATGCATGTTTCTTTCCACTAACAAGCTCTGCTTGTCTGTCTATTTCTACACAGATGCTACATACAGATAAGCTCTGCTGTGGTTTATTTATACACAAAAGTTCATATTTCATTTTTGTAACAAACAAGATTTTTTTTGCCGCAGGTACTTTTGACGAAGGTCAGGGCAGGTAGCAGAATGGATTGAAGGATGGCTACAAAGCAGAGGGTAGGATTTAAGGGAAGTTTCTCAGCCTGGCAAAAAGTGGAAAGTGGTGGGACCACTGTTGTTCATGATATTTACATATATGTAATGAATTGGAGGTACAATATGAATATTTGGAGATGATACCAAATTGGGGGATATAGCTAATAATGTTACATCGAGTCTACAGCACTGAATCAGACCATTCAGCTCAACTTGTCTATGCCGGCGTTTAGGCTCCACAAGATCCTCTTCCCACTCCCTCTTCATCTAACCCTATCAACATACCCTTCTATTTCTTTCTCCCTCATGTGCTTATCTAGCTTCCCCTTAAATGCATCTTATGCTATTTGCCTCAACTATTCCTTGTGGTAGTGAGTTCCACATTCTCACCACTCTTTGGGTAAAGAAGTTTCTCTTGAATTCCCTATTGGATTTATTAGTGACTATTTTATATTTATGGCTCCTAGTTTTGGTCTCCCCCACAAGTGGAAACATTTTTTCCATGTCTACCCTATTGAACCCTTTCATTATCTTAAAAACCTCTATCAAGTCACCCCTCAGCCTTCTCATTTCGAAAGAAAACAGTCCCAGCCTGCTCAGTCTTTGGAGGACTGCACCAAAATGCAAGAAGACATAAACAGGCTTGCAGAGTGGGCAGATCAGTGACAATTCAAATTCAGTATAGTGAAGTGTAAGATGGTTCATTTTGGTAGGAAGATTTAGGAGGCCACGTACTTTCTGGAAGGTAAGAAACTAAATAGGGTAGTGGAGCAAAGAGATCTGAGAATACAGATCCATAAATTGCTAAGAGTAGGAACACAAATTTATCAGGCTATAAAGAGTGCAAATAAAGTACTGGGGTTCACTTCTAGAGGAATAGAATACAAAGGCAGGGAGGTAATGTTAAATTTATATGAAACTTTGGTCAGGCCCCTTGCACGGACTGATTCCACCCCAACTTAAAATCAGGGAAATGGTTTCAGTCTTCCCAATGTTTAATTGGAGGCAATTGAGGCTCATCCAGGACTGGGCTGCAGCTCAAGACACCCATGTGCCAGTCACAAATAGAAGCAGAAGCAGATGCAAAAAGCTTAAGCTATAACCAGAATAATTCTCAAATATACCATTGGTACCTTGAAGCAATACTCGTTTATAGTAAAATTTCATCCCTTGGGTTTCCAGAATAATTGTTGACTGCTGCATGCTCCATAACTTCACCCTGCAAAGACATTTCAACATACATCTCGATGATGAGGAGAGCAAAGTCTAGACAAAGTAAGAGGGTGAAAATGCCAATGAGGATATAACAGTAGTACCAGAAAGGAAGACACGTACTATAGGTTTTATATAGGTTTAGCATAACTTCTTTAGATTTTAAATACTTAAAATTAATATCAGGTTTAATTTATACTGGGTTCTTAGTCAATTTTTGGTCTATTTTTGTGGTGACGCTGTTAATGTAGATGTTCATTCCTGGTGCACTGTGTGATGACATTTGTACTGCTAGACTGAGGTTTAGGAAAGTTTATAGGCACTTTGTATTATAACCTAAAAAAATCTTACATTAAATTGCGTCAATAAATAAAAACAAATGTGAAGAACATTTTCAAAACCACTGAAAGGAGAAGAGCTATATGTTTTGTACTTGATATGGGGAAAGTTTACTTTGAAACAAATTTAGCTGTGTTGCTGTTCCTCTTTGCCCCATGTCTGGGGTTAAGTACTCTATCAACAGTATCAACAGTCACATATCTAAGGTTTTTAACAGATAGCTGCTAAAAGTGTAAGTGGAAAATTGTGTTACCTAACACTGAAGCAAAATTTCAAACATTTTTACAATGATGCAAAGGGAATTTACACTGCAAAAACTCTCCTGTTGTTTAGTGCTGAGTGCTTTAGCCGTTAGTAGTTCATTGTAGGTGCAAGGATAAGGGAATTGGAAGTATTCTGTTTATATAATGAGGCAAAACCTACTTATGGCAGCTCTTTATTGGGTGTTTACTTCCTAAGAATGCTTCAGAATGATCAAACTATTATCTAAATGTATTTGGGGAAGTCTATGCTCTTTGCTTTTCCTTTGGAAGGATATACTAGTCTTGAAGAAAGTCTTGGGTCATGATGCTGCTGAAAAGTTGCTTCAGACAACAATTTGGAGGAGAAGCTGATGGATCTGTCGAACTGACAGACCTGAGAGCCAGGAGCTAATTGAAGAAATGGAGATTTTGGCTCTTGGAGAATCAAACTTGTGTGGTTAGCTCTGCAGAAACTGTGTTGATATGCCTGCAGAGTGAAGGTTGCTCCAAAGCCAGTTCCTTCAAGGGCTCAAAGACACGATCCTGGCAGATCAGGTATATGTTGATACCATGCCCTCCTTTTCCTTTTAAAGAGGAGGATATCTAAAGAGTAGACAAAGAAGGCAGGGACTAGGAGGTACGGAAAGCTTCTGAGCAACAGATTTCAGCACTCTGGCCTCCCTGGCAGGAGCAAGCAGATGTAGCCCAGTCCTCAGGAGGATGGTCAGTCCAAGAAGCTGTGGAGAAAGTGCACTGTGAGATAGCAGAAGATATAGAAGAGTTCTGCAAGAAGATAAGTGAGTCCATCGCTATGATAGCAATAGGACTACAAGAGGAACGGAGCAGCTCCCAATTCATGAGACAGGCCTAGGCAATGGGCTGGAAGCCAAAGGACTAGTCTGATGGGTGGAACAGACCTATCTGCCTGCCGATATCAGGGACAAGATCACATGGAGCGCTAGTGTCTGATCTCATATCGCCAATTATCAGATCCCACTTTACAGCTGTTAAGGGCAAGACAGTGGGCTGTGACGGAGACCTACAAAATGGTAATCCTACAAGAGCTTTCCTGCTAACAGAGTGCCCGGTGGTGTTATAGTAATGAATTAAGTCAAATGAAAGTGCTGGTGGTGAGGGAGAGCAGGGTATCATCAGCGTAAATGTGGAACTTGATGTTGTGTCTTCGGATGATGGCGCCGAGGAGCAGCATGTATATGAGAAAAAGGAGGGGGCCAAGGATAGATCCTTGGGGGACTCCAGAGGTAACGGTGCGGGGATGGGAAGAAAAGCCATTGCAAGAGATTTTCTGGCTACGACTGGATAGATAAGAGTGAAACCAGGTGAAGACAGTCCCACTCAGTTGGACAATGAAAGAGGCATTGGAGGAGGATTGTGCGGTCAACCATGTCAAAGGCTGCAGATAGGTCGAGAAGGATGAGGAGGGATAGTTTACCACAGTCACAGTCACAAAGGATGTAATTTGTGACTTTTATAAAGGTTGTTTCAGTGCTGTGGCAGGGGCAGAAACCTGATTGGAGGGATTCAAACATGGAATTGCAGGAAAGATGGGCACGGATTCTGGAGGTGACAACACGCTCAAGGACTTTGGAGAGGAAAGGGAGGTTGGAGATAGGGCAGTAGTTTGCAAGGACAGAGGGGTCAAGGGTGGGATTTTTGAGGAGGGGGGTGATGATGGCAGATTTGAAAGGGAGGGGAACAGTACCTGAGGAGAGGGAACCGTTAACAATATCAACTAACATGGGGGCCAAGGAGGGAAGTTGGATGGTCAGTAGTTTGGTGGGAATAGGGTTGAGGGAGCAGGAGGTGGGTCTCATGGACAAGATGAGCTCGGAGAGGGTGTGAGGGGAGATAGGAGAGAAACTAGAGAAAGATGTGAGTTCAGGGCTAGGGCAGAGAGGAACCTTGGTAGAAGTTTGGCTTGGTGGGCTAGGGGAAGGGAAGGAAGTGGCAGAGACAGCTGAATGGATGGTTTCAATCTTAGTGTTAAGGAAGTCCATGAGCTCGTCTGAGAAGTACCATTTTGAACAATGTACACAATCATTTCCCTTTTGCACACACTGCTTCATTGTGCCCAAGCTGGATGGCACATTTCTCTTGCAGGTGGAAGTGGTGAACATGAAAGCAAACAGATGCTCAGGCTTCCATTCAATGTCCCCCTCTGCTGTTAGGGGTTTCTCAGTGGAGTCAACTGACATGGATGTTAAGGTTAACCCTAATCTCCCGAAAGCCATCTAGGCGTCAGCTGTGGCTCAGTTGATAGCACTCTTGCCTCTGAGTCAGAAGGGTGTGGGTTCATAGTCCCACTCCAAGAGACTTGAGCACAAAAATATAGGTTGACACTCCAGTGCAGTACTGAGGGAGTACTGCACTGTCAGAGGTGCTGTCTTTCAGCTGAGATGTTAAACTGAGGCCCTCTCAGGTGGACGTAAAAGATCCCATGGCACTATTTCGAAGAAGAGCAGGGTAGTTCTCCCCGGTGTTCTGAACAATATTTATCCCTCAATCAACACCATTAAAAACAGATTATCTGGTCATTATCGCATTGCTGTTTGTGAGACCTTGCTGAGTACAATTTGGCTGCTGTGTTTCCTACATTACGACAGTGAATAGACTTCAAAAGTTCTTCATTTGGGAAGTGCTTCAGGCGCTTTGGGAAGGGCTGTGTTTGTGAAAGGCACTATGCAAGTCTTTCTTTTCCTCTATTGAGAGCATGGAAGTCTTTGCTGCTAATGTAGTTTTTTTAAATTTGTTCCTGGGATGTGGGCGTCGCTGGCAAGGCCAGCATTTGTTGCCCATCCCTAATTGCCCTTGAGAAGGTGGTGGTGAGCTGCCTTCTTGAACCGCTGCAGTCCGTGTGGTGAAGGTACTCCCACAGTGCTGTTAGGGAGGGAGTTCCAGGATTTTAACCCAGCGACGATGAAGGAACGGCGATATATTCCCAAGTCAGGATGGTGTGTGATTTGGAGGGGAACTTGGAGGTGATGGTGTTCCCATGCGCCTGCTGCCCTTGTCCTTCTAGGTGGTAGAGGTCATGGTAGAGTTAATGGGGTGCTCAAAGGGAGCACATATGGCCCCAGTTGATAACATGGGTGCAATCAATAATTCCGAATGCTAACTCACAATGGTGCCAGGGAATCCATGCAGAAGTTGATGTATAGGCTAGAAAAAAAGAAAGTCTTGCATTTATATAGTGCCTTTCACAACCTCAGGACATCTCAAAGCTCTTTACAGCCAATGAAGTACTTTTGAAGTGTAGCCTCTGTTGTAATGCAGGAAACACGGCAGCCAATTTGCGCACAGAAAGCTCCCACAAGCAGCAATGTGATAATGACCAGATAATCTGTTTTTGTGGTATTTATTGAGGGATAAATATTGGCCAGGACACCGGGAATAACTCCCCTGCTCTTCTTTGAAATATGCCATGGGATATTTTACATCCACCTGAGAGCAGTCGGGGCCTCGGTTTAACGTCTCATCCAAAAGACAGCACCTCCGAGAGTGCAGCATTCCCTTGTTACTGCCCTGGAGCGTCAGCCTAGATTTTTGTGCTCAAGTCTCTGGAGTGAGACTTGAACCCACAACCTTGCTGACTCAGAGGCGAGGGTGCTACCAACTGAGCCATGGCTTTGGCTAGCTCTGTCAAATAATAGATCTGCCACTTGCTTGATGCATCTGGGCATGGCTAATGTTACAGTTATTCACAGATGCAGCTTGATGTGACCCTAATGCATTAATAATCAGGCTGGGAAGGCAGTGTACGTGGTGGAAGGGGTGTGCAGGTTAAGTTCCACTATGGGGCACAACTCAAGGATGTCTTGAGTGCTCCTCAAGGAATGATGGCTTCTATTGTGAAGCACAGCCTCCAAAAACATTGCCTTTGAGTCAGGTAGAGGTAGTAGAACCTTAGTCTGTAGGGGCGATTTTAATTTTGCCCACTCGACGGTCCTTCTGTAAATATGCAGATCATGCTCCGATGACATCACTGTGACCTGCTGCTATTTTAACCAGTAGCCTGAGTGGGGAAGTCGTTGTGGCTTCCCCAGCAGGTGAAGTGGAGCTGGGGCCAGGAAAGGCCAAAGAGGTGTTTTTTTTTTAAATTTTAAATTTGACTTTCTTAGTGCGGCTGGGAGGAGCAGCTCTGGGCTTCTCCTTCCCAATCATGAGGCCCGCCTGGGGGCATTAGGATGAGTCCAGTGACTTAAAATTGCCGGTTCCCACACTGTTGATGTCAGAGGCTTTGCCTTCCTCCTTGATGTATCTTGATGTGGCTGCCTTGAAATGCTTCACACCTGTTTTATAGGAGCATGCTCAGCATTGGGTGTCAAACAGGTGTCCAAACCACAAAATTGGTTGTCTGACTTCAGGACCTCATTTACATGTTACCTGAATTTGGGTGGGCATTTTCTCTCATTGATGTAAGTTTTGCTAATATAATTTTCAGTGGCGGGGATTGGGTGCAATGGCTGTATACCCCAGTTTGCACTCTGACCTGCACTAAAACCACTGAAAGGTGAACGCTAAAAATATTGCAAAATCCAGCCCATACAACTCCATGTTTTCTATTTTTTAAATCTACTTCTTATCCAATTTCAGGCTCTATTCTGGACTCTTTGGCTGGAATTTTCCCACTGCCGTGCGTACGGGTTTGGAGCCGGGGCAGCAGTAAAAGTTGCAGAAAATGGGAGTGAGTCAGGAACGGGCCATCATCCCGCCTCCTCGCGCCTTTAACTCGGGCGCGTTTGCCAGCACGCCACAGACCCGAACGGCAGAGGCGGGCAACCTAATTAATCTCATTGAATCCTTGTTGTGAGACCATTAAGAGGGATTTTAACCAGACCTTTTGAATTTCACTGGATGACCAGGGGAATTACGCTGCTCAGGGACCACGTCTGTCAAGCTGAGGCAGAAGCTCAGTGGTCATTGATCGAGGTCATTACTGCAGCGCATGGAAATCCCAATAAATACTGCCACATGTCACCTCATTACTTGCCTAAGGGAAAGGGTCTTGCTGACTCCATTTTGAGCATAGATTTAGGTGTGCAGAGTTTGCAAGTCTTTTCTGCAACCTCAGAAGCCACTCTCACCACATTGCTAGTAACTATCACAACATTGACAGATTGCTCCTCTGATCTCTACTTGACCTGCCATCTATTACATGAGCATGGGTGCCGCTTATACTGTCTCACCTTGGTCCTCAGAATCAGTCCAGGATGAGCCCCAACACTAGCAGCAACAACAACAACAACCTTCTCCTCAACGACCTGATGCTCCACACGAGAGAGGGCATCAGCGCAGGGTTGCACCACACCGGAGGCGATACCCCCAACACAGGGTATACAGGCAGAGGATGAGCTTCCTCAACATGACTGAGCAGCAATGCCAAAGGAGGCTCAGGCTGTCGCGCAAGGTTGTCTCCGACATTTGCACATTGCTGGAACAAGACCTGAGCCCAGAGGACCTGGTGGACACGCCTTACCAGTGGCTGTCAAAGTCACCAGCGCCCTCAACTTCTTCGCCTCAGGCTCCTTCCAGGGATCTGCAGCAGACATTTATGGCGTCTCCCAGTCGGCCGCCCACAGATGCATCACACAGGTCACTGATACCATGTTTAACAAGTCAGCTAAATATGTAAACTTTGCCACTGATGAAGCCAGTGTTACTGAGCATGTGCTTAGCTTTGCTGCTCTGGCTGGCTTCCCACGGGTGCAAGGCATCATCGACAAGGCCCCCCCACATCACCCAGGAAGGTTTGTGAACTGCAAGGTCTCCCACTCCCTCGATGTCCAGCTCCTCTGCAATCATAGGAAGATCATCATGCATATGTGCACCAAATTCCCAGGCAGCTGTCATGACTCTTTCATCCTGCGCCAGTCCACCCTCCCTCAGCTTTTCGCACCGCCAAACAAACTTACCGGCTGGTTGCTTGGAGGCAAGGGCTATCCACTAAAGACATGGATCATGACACCCTTGAGGAGGCCAAGCAATGAGGCTCAGGAGCATTATAATGAAAGCCACATGTCCACCAGATGTGTCCTAGAACAAACAATAGGCATGCTAAAGATGCGCTTCAGATGCCTTGACAGATTTGGAGGAGCTCTACAATACGTACGAGCCAGGGTCTCCAGAATCGGCATCGTATGCTGCGCCCTGCACAACAGAGTGCAGCAACAAGGATTAGAGCTGCATGAGGAGCAAGGTGCAGAGCGCACAGCCTCTTCAGGGGAGGAGGAGGAGGAGCATCAGCTGGAAGACAAGGAGGAGGAGCAGGAAGAATCTGAGGTGGAGATGGCACCAACACCGGAGCACATTACTGCCCGGGAGGCCAGGGATGGCCTCATCATGGCCAAATTTACTTGACTTCTTGCATTGCACCCATATGGCTGTCACATGCTGTGCCAAGATCCCCCCCCCCCTCCCCAACAATACCATAAAGCATCCCTACAATGAACAAATCATTCCTTTTCCCAGTGTCAGCTGTGGCTCAGTTGGTAGCACACTTGCCTCTGAGTCAGACGGTTGTGGGTTCAAGTCCCACTCCATGGAATTGAGCACATAAAGCTAGGCTGACACTCCAGTGCAGTACTGAGGGAGTACATGTCCTGTCAGAGGTGCTGTCTTTCAGGTGAGATGTTAAACTGAGGCCCTCTCAGGTGAATGTAAAAGATCCTATGGCACTATTTCGAAGAAGAGCAGGGGGGTTATCCCCGGTGTCCTGGCCAATATTTATCCCTCAACCAACATAACAAAAACAGATTATTTGGTCATTATCACATTACTGTTTGTGGGACCTTGCTGTGCGTAAATTGGCTGCTGCGTTTCCTACATTACAACAGTGACTCCACTTCAAAAGTACTTCATTGGCTGTAAAGCGCTTTGAGACATCCGGTGGTCGTGAAAGGCGCTATATAAATGCAAGTCTTTCTTTCACACTGACCCCCATGGCTGGAGGTTACGTTATGTCTCACCATTCACTTCAACTTCCAAAGTAGCCGACAAAAACGGGCATGACCGGAAAGTGGTGAAAATAAATAGATATATACACCCATGTGCTTACCCTTGTGCATCTACTTCTGTGTCATTTTTCTTTTACGAGTGCTTCTATGAGGTGCACCCCTTGTGGCTTCAGCAGGGGTAGAGGCAGGCTGCTCACTTCCCTGCTGCGACTGCGTAGACACTTTTGGTGGACGTCCTCTGGGTTTTGGAGCCTCTGGTGGCCCCGCCAAAGTCTGCTCCTCCTGCGACTGTGCAGGGGCAGACTCGGCCATCGAGGAAGCATCTGGGACTCTGATTGGGGTGGGGTGGGGTGGGGGAGGGGCGCGCAACAGAGGAATAGTGTGGGCGTTTTGAGAGGAGCCCCACTTCCATGTTCCCTCTCACCATCATCCCTCTCATGGGCCACCCGCACTTCCCTGCCAGCAAGGAGCTGGAGAGCACCTTGCTGCACAGCAGTGGGGCCATGAGGACCCAGATCTATGTTTAGATCCCTCCTTGAGAGGAGGTCTATGAGCCTCTGCCATCTGTTCTCCATAGCTAGCATGTGCTCATGTGAGTGGCGCATTTGCTGCTCCAGGCAGGTGGCCATCCTTTCCATGGAAGAGCACATCGTCGCCATCGCCTGCGACACGGTGGTGCTCATGTTGGAGATGGACTCCTCCATTCTCTGCACATTTGCACACATCGAGGCTGCCAAACCTGCCAGAGCCTCCTGCAATTGTTGCTGCCCCTCCAGGATTGCCCTCTTTCTGGATGGCCCCCCGAGGCTCAGCGTCTGCATGCAGCTGAGCAGAGCTTGGAGCATCCTGCGCCCTCCTGTTCCTGTCAACACCATCTGCTCTTGCGCACTTGTGAATTGAGAGACACCAGTTCACAACACTACTCTATCTCGCATTGCACCCACCGAGGTGCGCATATCTGTGTTGGTGATGGGTCTGCTTAGGTCTGCTGACGATGCTGCCTCAGAGGCTGGAGGCTGCACTGAGGAGTTGTCTTCCTCCTCCAGCTGGACAGTGTGTGTGGAGGGGTGGGGGGGGGGGGTGCTCCTTATGGACCTGGGGGAGAGTAAAGAGATGATTTAGAAATGTTATATTAAGAATGGGTAACAATACCATTATGCAAATGATGAACATTCACTGGCTGCTGACATCAGTCACCATATGAGTGACTGCTGTATGCCATGTGGCTGTATGAGATGTAATTTTGTTACTAGGTTGCTGAGTGGTCCCCCTCTCTCCATCTCCCACTGCCAGTAGCTCTCCAACTCTTGAGACCTCCAGGGCCACCTCCTCTGCTGGAGTTAATGTGCTGAAGGAGGGAGGGCCAACTCTAGTTCTCTCCCTCTCCCTGTTGTTGTGCGCTCTCTTCTCCTACAAGGAGGGAAAGAAGAGAAGTTTGAGTGAGAGTGATGGCATGAGTGTAAGGATTGTGTGGGTTACATCTTTAGAGGGTGACTATGAGGGAGTGTGGTGCCAGTGCCAATGCCAAATGGCCTTGTGTGGTGTTAGTTGGTATGATTGCATTAGGATGAGAGTGAGTGTGAGGGTGGCATTTGATAAGGTGCCACATCAAAGGTTATTGCGAAAAATAAAAGCTCATGGTGTAGGGGGTAACATATTGGCATGGATAGAAGATTGGCTAGCTAACAGGAAACAGAGAGTAGGCATAAATGGGTCATTTTCTGATTGGCGAGATGTAACAAGTGGTGTGCCACAGGGATCAGTGCTGGGGCCTCAACTTTTTACAATTTATATAAATGACTTGGATGAAGGGACCAAAGGTATGATTGCTAAATTTGCTGATGACACAAAGATAGGTAGGAAAGTAAATTGTGAAGAGGACATAAGGAGGCTACAAAGGGATATAGATAAGTTAAGTGCGAGGGCAAAGATCTGGCAAATGGAGTATAATGTGGGAAAATGTGAAGTTGTCCATTTTGGCAGGAAGAATAAAAAAGAAGCATATTATCTAAATAGTGAGAGACTGCAGAGCTGTGAGATGCAGAGGGACCTGGGTGTCCTAGTGCATGAATCGCAAAAGGTTACTATGCAGGTACAGCAAGTAATTAGGAAAGCTAATAGAATATTATCGTTTATTGCGAGGGGAATTGAATACAAAAGTAGGGAGGTTATGCTTCAGTTATACAGGGCATTGGTGAGACCACATCTGGAGTATTGTGTACAGTATTGCCCTCCTTATTTAAGGAAGGATGTAAATGCGTTGGAAGCAGTTCAGAGAAGGTTTATTAGACTAATACCTGGAATGGGCGGGTTGTCTTATGAGGAAAGGTTGGACAGGCTAGGCTTGTATCCGCTGGAGTTTAGAAGAGTAAGAGGTGACTTGATTGAAACATATAAGATCCTGAGGGGTCTGGACAGGGTGGATGTGGAGAGGATGTTTCCTCTTGTGGGAGAATCTAGAACTAGGGGTCACTGTTTTAAAATAAGGGGTCGCCCATTTAAGACAGCGATGAGGAGAAATTTTTTCTCACAGAGGGTCGTGAGTCTTTGGAACTCTCTTCCTCAGAGGGCGGTGGAAGCAGAGTCTTTGAATATTTTTAAGGCAGAGGTAGATAGATTCTTGGTAAGCAAGGGGGTGAAAAGTTATCGGGGGTCGGCGGGAATGTGGAGTAATTGGATCAGCCATGATCTTATTGAATGGCGGAGCAGGCTCGAAGGGCCGAGTGGCCTACTCCTGCTCCTAATTCATATGTTCGTATGTTCGTTAGTCAGATGGGGATGTGATAATGTAGATAGAGAGAGAGGGATGGGTGAACGTGCAAGGTATGATGGTGTGAGTAATGATGTGCAGCAGCAGGGTTGAGAAGGCAGAGTGATGGGGATGTGATGAGAGGCACAGCAGGATGAAGGTGAGTGTGGCTTTGTACTAACTTTTCCTGATCTAATGAGATCATTGAAATGTTTCTGGCACTGCACCCAGGTCCTCCTCACCACATCTCTGCTGTTCACCTCCTCAGCTGTTTCAAGCCAGGCTCCTTTTGTCTCCTGGGGAGGTCTCTTCTGCCTATCAGCAGGGAAGAATATATGGGGAGTCATTGGAAAACCCTCTGTCTTTCGGAACTGATGTTTAGAAATCTCAGCCATAACAAAATCCTCCAATATACTCTATCCACAATCCTACATGAACCTTCAAATACGATGTGGCCAAGGCTGCTGTAAATATCCCCGCTGGAAATGAGTCATCGATGACGTCATCAGACACGCACCATTTAATAGGGCCTGGAAAACGTGCAAGTCTACCTTAATAGTGGTCATTATGCTGAAGTCGCTCTGATGAGCGGGCTGATCAATACATCGCGGTACCTACCCGCCATGCGGCCTGCACGCACCCGACCTGACTCGGTAAGGAAAATTCCAGCCAAAATCTTTCTGAAAGTCCAACTCATTTGTACCATAATGAGTTCCATTATCTGCTTTATTTGTAACATCTTCAAAGAAGTCAAGGAGGTTTATTAAGCAATATATCCTCTTTCTAAATCCATGCTGGCTGTTTCTTATTAAGTTATTGTTATACAGGTACTGCAGTCTGCTAAGAATGGCATTCATTATTTTAACCATTATCAATATTAGGCTAATGGGCCTATTGTTATTTAGAACAGAGGTTAACCCTTTAAAAACATTTTCCTTGCTTCCCATCATGCAGAACCTCATCAGTTCCCAATGTAACCTTTATAACAAAAATCAGTGCCCCACAAACCTCCTCCTTAGTTTCCTTCAGCACTCTAGCATATATGACATCTGGATTAATTGACCAAGTACACATATTTGGACAGATTTTCTTCTCTTGCACTTAATTATTAAATAATCGCCTGCGCACGAAAGAAGATCAGGCAAGTAAATCTCACACCTGTAAAGGCGCCCCCAATTTTCCATCCACTAAGACGTAAAGTTGTGTGGGCTCCGTTATGGGAATGCGAACCTTCCTCTCTGATTTTGCTCTACACGCTCTGGTCAGGGAAGTATTTAATGCTATTCATGGTCTCATTATCTCCCCTGACCTGTAATGAAACTCCCCATATCTCCTCCATTACTGAAGCTGCCTGTAAGAAACCCGGTTTCCTGTTTTTTTGCGAAACATCTCTTTTCTCCTCAAGAACACTTAACTATTTATAAAGCCCGGCGCTCTGAAACTTAAATGTTGTTCTCATGTTGACGTGGCCCATCTAACACCTCATTCACACTCCAGGACAGCGAGCAAGGAAAAGCTTTTCATTTAATAGGTAATCTACCTCTCACCTTCAACGCCTCTCTAAGGTATAACCTTTATTTTTTGTCTGTTTTATCAATAATGCTATCAGTGCCCCACTGCACTTTCTTATTCTTTTCACACTTCAAATATACTACTGAACCCATTCTTTGTCCATGTTACCTTCTGATTTTATTGAATTCATAACTCATTGTACAATGGCCTACTTTAGCTCAATCTTTTCCAGATCTGAAGATCTTTTCACCTCTCTTAGCCTTTCTTTCCCGTCTTATAAAATCATTAATTTTTTTGGGTGGTTGGGGGGTGGTGGGTGGTGGTCCTGTGTGAAATTGTGTGGGATCATGCTGGAAAGGGCTGAGAAAAGGGGTTGCAAGGCCTACTGCTGTCCGCACCGCCCTGACCAAGATTCCGCTCCCCCGCCGGGACTGGAGCCACCTGCTCTTCCCTGCGGGGTGCAGGGCCTGGATACCAGGCCCCGGCAAAATGTTCTGTCTTTCTACCCTGTTACCACAGCTTTCTGAAGCTGGCAAAGGGAAGGTGGTGGGGTGGGGGTGTGGGGGGGGGGGGGGGGGGGGTGGTGGCGGGAAGCAGCAGTAACTGCCCTGGGATGCCCCATGGAGAGAGAGGGCCTTGTAGTGGCCTCCTTTCTCTCCATTCTATTCCCAGTGACTTACCTGTTGAAGACCCAGTCTCTGGCGAGTCCTTCAGTGGGTCTTGGTTTCAGATCTTTTGGGCGTTTCTGCCCCTTTAAGGTCCCCATTGAATCTCCTGATGCTGCTGTAGCATGTCTTCCTTTGCACTAGTGGGCTCACTCTTGATAGCAGGAATGTGAAGCCACTTTATTCTCTGTAACCTCTCTATCAAATAAGAAATAAAAACAGAAAATGCTGGAAATACTCAGCAGGTCAGGCAGCATCTGTGGAGAGAGAAACAGAGTTAGGGTTTCAGGCCGATGACCTGATGAAACGTCATCGACCTGAAATGTTAACTGTTTCTCTCTCCACGGATGCTGCCTGACCTGCTGAGTATTTTCAGCATTTTCTGTTTTTATTTCAGATTTCCAGCATCCGCAGTATTTTGCTTTTCTATCAAATTAGAAGGTGATGGGAAAATCTCTGCGTACAAAAAAGTTTTCATATGAAAAAAAATTGATCATTCTGGTGGACTGTACAAAAAAATGAAAACGCACAGATATAAAGATTTTGAGCTAAGTTGAAGACTTTCCTTTATGAGAGACAGGTGGCATATGAAAAATTGAATGAGAATTGAATCTTTTGTCATTTTTACGGCGTTGAAAATTTCATGAAAAACTCCTTGAGGAAAGAAAGCTGATGGATGGCCAGCGCACAATAGGCATTCTGCTCCTTTTATTCAGTTTTAATCAAAGTTTATTCAGGGGAAAAAAGCTTTGGTTAGGGATGATGGCTGTGGTTTTATAGATCCATTTGTAGGGGGTGGTGGTTTGTGTCAGCTTCACCTCTGACTTCTGAGCGGTTCGAATCGCTCCCACTCCCTTGGTTCTAGACCTTGGACTTATTTGGGGGTTGTGACAAAAGTGCAACAGACAACTGGTTTTGATGCAAGACTTTGATCTTTATTCAAGAGAGTAAAACACAACACAAACACTCTTAACACTCTAATAAAGTGGGGAACAAACGAGGGAAATAACATTAGAAGAATACTTCACCCCTCCAAATCCCACTTCCCTAGCGAGGTTGGACTCTAGAGGACCAGGGATGATACCAGAATCCTTGACAGTTGGGCTGGTTCGCTCTATATGTTGGTTGGTGTCTGCCGTACCCCATATGTGGTAGAGGACTTCAACTGCGTAGCTGGTCAGTCTTCGCGAGTCCGCTGATGCGGTAGGGTGCGTATTGGATCTATCAGGTGAGTACCCACTTTTCTTTGGTTTAGAAGTAGGGTTTAGAGTCTTTTGGGGAAAATCTTACCCAGGGGTAAGTCAGGAGTAGGTTGTAGAGTGGAAACTTTGCGGATCTTTGGTTTTTCTCCGAGTCGGTTTTCTTTGGTCGCGGTGGCCCAATATTGGTGGTGATGTTCGGTTGGTTGTTTTCGTGAGGCCCTTGTTGCCGCGAGGTGTCCGATGGTCACTGAGGCGGTCGCTCTGGTTTCTTCCACGTGTTGGCCTACTTCGGGAGCTGTTGGCCTCCTTTGTTGAGTGGTCTGGTTTTCGAGCTGTCGACCTCCTGGCTGGACACGGAATGTTGAATGGTGGTGCTGGAGAATTGTATTGCGGTGAATGCCTCCGTGGATGAACTTGTCCTTCTTTCTTCTTTTTCCCAGGTTGAGAACAGGCCTTCAATTATACTAATTGAAGCTTCCTTATCTGCACGCCAAATCAGATCCCGGTCATTGTTAGATTTTGGCGGGCTCGTTAACGGTAACTTGTTTGTTAATGTGTGAAGTTTCGGGATGGCTCCATCCTGTCGATCTGCCACTTAATCATGGTTGATTGTTCCCAAGTTTTGAGTTTCTTGACTGGGCCTGGGATTTCTATAGAGTAGGCCGAAGTGATCTGTTTTATGCATGTTTTGATGGGCTCTGTAAATTTGGGTGGAGACTGCTTTTCCTCGGGTTTAATTGTAAGGATGTTAATGTCTGATAGGGGCCGATTTAACTCCCAGCGAGGTCATGCGGTTCCCTAGACAGTTTCCATTAACTCCAATACCCAAATTGTCTTTACAGAGGTTGATCCCACCTTCCTTCACAGCCTTTTCTCCCTTACAAGTCCAGACATGTCTTTTAAGATACCAAATCTTGGTTTTTGCTCTAACATGTCCTTCGGTTAGGCCCAATGCATTTCTCCACCCTGAAATAGTTAGAAAAGAGTCCCAAGTCTTTTTTTCCTTAGGGTTTGTCTTCGAGTTTTGGGGGATCTGTGAATTTTGAGAATCTTACACATTAGAGGCTCATTTCCCACCAAACCATTGTCAATATTTGAAACTCTCATTGATAGAAGGTGAATTCAAATGGACTGTATTTGAAACTAAATAGAAAACAAGGTCTTTGGGATTATAGACACCCAGAAGATATTACCACTTTCTAGAATACCATAATTCTGGAGTTGTACAAGGAAGCTACTTTGCTGCTCATCAATCCTTAGATGTGTACATATAGCACACATTAGTAGTTAAACTGAGCTGGAACAGTCTGGTAATGTGTTCAACTCTTAAGCAGATATCTGAGGACTGATGACTCATTAGGCAGCACGGGGGCATTGCAGTATTCGGCAGGTAAGCAAAAGCACTGACAGCACCACACTCCTGATTCTGTGACAGTAATGTCCTGAAGCTTTTTTGAGACCAAGCTGATAGTGCATGCAAGTCTCATTGTACCCCGTCACATTTCTGGATTTTTTTGACCATTTTTCCATGGAAAAAATTAGAGAAAGGAGTTTTTTTTTATCTTGGGTTTTAACACCAATCTGTATTCTCACTGGTTTAAAACAGAGTCTCCCTGATAAAAAAAAAAGTGGTTAATATGCTAAATAAATGTTGCTTCGCTGATTCGTTAGGTTGTCTGAGTATTTGGAAAGACTCTTCTCACCGTTGTGCTGGAAAGCCTTTTGATCTCTGTTAGTCTGCGAGACAGTTGGGCTTTTTGACAGAGTGAGAGGCTTTTAAGAACAGAACACAGACACTAAAGAAAGCAGTCTGGCTTTCGGAAGCTGGACGCTGCATAGGCAGGCAAGCAAGCAGCGGTAGCGGTGAGAGGATAAAGAGCGACCCGAGAGCGGACCTGAATTAAAGTGGTGGCAGCAGCGAGGGGATAAAGAGCGGCCCGAGAGCGGACCTGAATTAAAGTGGTGGCAGCAGCGAGGGGATAAAGAGCGGCCCGAGAGCGGACCTGAATTAAAGCAGCGGCAGCGGCAAGGCTCCGATTCAAAAACAACATCAAAGACTGACGTCACATGAGAGCGGGTAGGTGATTGGTTGGTGAGTATTACAGCTCTTTTTTGTTCCCTAAGTTAGGGAAGGGGGTTAAATTAAGAGCTGAGAAACTAACTTGCTAATACTTATTAAATTAATAACTTAAATGAAATAAAATAATCAAACAATAAACCTAAAATATCGATTGAATAAAATCATTAACTAATTTCTTCTTAGGCAGTCCCTCGGAGCCGAGCATGACTTGCTTCCACATTAAACATGAGTTCTCAGGTGACCAATGCGGGACCTACAGTCTCTGTCACAGGTGGGGCAGACGGTGGTTGAAGGGGCTGGTGGGTGGGGTGCTTGGGTTGACGTGCGCTCCTTGCGCTGCTTGCGCTTGGCTTCTGCTTGCTCCCGGCGAAGAGACTCGAGGTGTTCGGCGCCTTCCCGGATGTTTCTCCTCCACTTTGTGCAGTCTTGGGCCAGGGATTCCCAGGTGTCGGTGGGGATGTTGCACTTTTTCAAGGAGGCTTTGAGAGTGTCCTTGAAGCGTTTACTCTGCCCACCTGGGGCTCTCTTGCCGTGTCGGAGCTCCGAGTAAAGCGCTTGTTTTGGGAGTCTCGTATCGGGCATGCGGACGATGTGGCCCGTCCATCGGAGCTGATCGAGCGTGGTCAAGGCTTCGATGCTGGGGATGTTGGCCTGAGCGAGAACACTGACGCTGGTGCGCCTATCCTGCCAATGGATTTGCAGGATCTTGCGGAGGCAGCATTGGTGGTACCTCTCCAGTGCTTTGAGGTGCCTGCCGTACATGGTCCATGTCTCTGAAGCATACAGGAGGGCGGGTATCACTACTGCTCTGTAGACCATGAGCTTGGTGCTGGGTTTGTGGTCCTGGTCTTCAAACACTCTCTTCCTCAGGCGACCGAAGGCTGCATTGGCACACTGAAGGCGGTGTTGGACTTCATCATCGACGTCTGCCCTTGTTGACAGTAGGCTCCCAAGGTATGGAAAGTGGTCCACGTTGTCCAAGGCCTCGTCATGGATTTTGATAATCGGGGAGCAGTACTGTGTGGCGGGGGCAGGTTGGCAGAGGACCTTTGTCTTACGGATGTTTAGTGTAAGGCCCATGCTTTCGTACGCTTCGGTGAAGGTGTTGATGATGGTTTGGAGTTCGGCCTCAGAGTGTGCACAGTCGCAAGAGTCATCTGCATACTGTAATTCGATGACAGAGGTGGGACAACCTTGGATCTGGACTGGAGGCGACGGAGGTTGATTTAATTAATAAATAAAAAACAAGGTTAGAGATGGCAGGGCAGGTGGTGTGTCGCACCTGCAGCATGTGGGAATCTGTGGAGAGCATCGCGATCCCGAGCGACCACATCTGCAGTGTCTGCAGCTCAACGAACTTCAGCTCAGAATTGTTGAGCTGGAGTACAAGCTGCAGACATTGCGATGCATCAGGGTGGGGGAGAGTTAACTGGACTATTTGTTCCCGGAGGCAGTCACACCCTTTAGGTTAAGTAGTACTTTAGAGTTCGTCAGTGGTCAGGGACAGGAGGGTGTGACTGCGAGTCAGGAAGGTATGGGGACCCAGGATGTAGTAATGGAGGAGCCTCAGCCCTGGACCTTGTCCAACAGGTACGAGGTACTTTCTACCTGTATGGATGAGGAAAAGGACTGCAGGGAGGATGGGCAAGCTGACCACGGCACTGTGGTACAGGGGGCCATCCAAGTGGGGGGAGAAGGAAGGAATGTGGTAGTAGTAGGGGACAGTATAGTCAGGGGGATAGATACTGTTCTCTGCAGTCGCAAAAGAGAGTCCCGAAGGCTGTGTTGCCTGCCAGGGTTAAGGATATCTCCTCGCGGCTGGAGAAGAACTTGGAGTGGGAGGCGAAGGATCCAGTTGTCATGGTCCATGTAGGAACCAACGACATAGGTAGAACTAAGAATGAGTCTCTGCTGAGGGAGTTTGAGGAGCTAGGGTCTAAATTAAGAACCACAAGGGTAATAATCTCTGGATTACTACCTGAGCCACGCGCAAATTGGCATAGGGTCAAGCAGATCAGAGAATTAAATGCGTGGCTCAAAGGGTGGTGTGGGAGGAAGGGGTTTCAATTCATGGGGCACAGGCACCAGTACTGGGGAAAGAGGGAGCTGTTCTGTCGGGACGGGCTCCACTTAAACCGGGCTGGGACCAGCGTCCTGGCAAATCAAAAAACTAGGGCTGTAGATAGGGCTTTCAACTAAAAAAAGGGGGACGTCAGCTGAGGGGAAATTTAGAAATCTAAAGAGAAAGGTCAAGGCAATAGAGCAGTGTAGCGATTTGGGTAAAAATAAGCAGAGTGTGACAGGAAGGGACAGAGAGTTTAATGGTAGCAGTGCAACAGAGAATAAGGTCAAAGCAGGGAATAATGGTAAAAAAATTAAATTAAAGGCCCTTTATCTGAATGCATGAAGCATTCGTAACAAGATAGACGAATTAGTGGCAGAAATAGAGATAAATGGGTTTGATCTAATAGCCATTACAGAGACATGGTTGCAAGGTGGACAAGGTTGGGAACTAAATGTTCCAGGGTACTTGACATTTCAAAAAGACAGGCAGAAAGGAAAAGGAGGAGGAGTAGCCCTGATAATAAAGGATGACATAAGGACAGTAGCAAGAAGGATGTTGGCTCAGAAGATCAGGAAGTAGAATCAGTATGGGTGGAGATAAGGAATAACAAGGGGCAGAAAACACTGGTAGGAGTAGTATATAGGCCCCCTAACAGTAGCTATACTGTTGGACAGAATATGAATCGAGAAATAGTTGGGGCTTGCAACAAAGGTAATGCAATAATCTTGGGGGACTTTAATCTTCATATAGACTGGACAAATCAAATTGGCAAAGGTAGTCTGGAGGACGAGTTCATGGAATGCATTCGGGACAGTTTCCTAGAACAATATGTTATGGAACCAACCAGGGAACAGGCTATTTTAGATCTTGTATTGTGTAATGAGACAGGGTTAATTAGCAATCTCATAGTAAAGGATCCAATGGGGCCGAGTGATCATAATATGATAGAATTTCACATTAATTTTGATTTAATTTAGAGTGCAGTTTGTCACGGAGTGCAGCTCGGAACAGAGTGTTAAGCTGCGAGTTTGGTGAGTGAGGGAGTTCGGGGAGGGATGTGTTCCTTTCTTTTTCTATCTTTGTCAGCTTCCAGGACCTGGTGAGCATTTCTACAGTCCAGTCGTTAAAGTAAAAGTATGGTCTCTAGTTTAGAGTAAGTAGTGTTTAAAGGGAAGTAAGGTCCCTAGTGTATTTAATATTCTTTAATTTAAAGGAAGTAAAGGGAATAAATTAAGGGTAAGACATGGCAGGGCAGCTCGGCAGCGTGGAGTGCTCCTCCTGTGCTATCTGGGAAGTCAGGGACACTTTCGGTGTCCAGGGCGAACACATGTGTAGGAAGTGTCTCCAGCTGCAGATACTCGAAATCCGCATTTCGGAACTGGAGCTGCAGCTGGAGTCACTGTGGAGCAACCGCGAAGCTGAGATCTTTGTGGATAGCTCATTTAACAAGGTGGTCACACCGCAGGTAAAGAGTCCACAGGCAGACAGGAAATGGGTGACCACCAGACAGAGTAAAAGAACTAGGAAGGTAGTGCAGGAGTCCCCTGGGTCCATCTCCCTCTCCAACAGATTTTCCGTTTTGGATACTGCTGGGGGAGATGGTTTCTCAGGGGAATGCAGCAAGAGCCAAGTCCATGGCACTACGAGTGGCTCAGCTGCACAGGAGGGGAGGAAAAAGAGTGGGAGAGCAATAGTGATAGGGGATTCTATCGTAAGGGGAACAGATAAACGTTTCTGTGGCCACAGACGTGACTCCAGGATGGTATGTTGCCTCCCTGGTGCCAGGGTCAAGGATGTCACTGAACGACTGCAGGGCATTCTGAAGGGGGAGGGCGAACAGTCAGAGGTCGTGGTTCACATTGGTACCAACGACATGGGTGGAAAGAGGGATGAGGTTCTGCAACAAGAATTTAGGGAACTAGGTAGCAGATTAAAAAACAGGACCTCAAAGGTTGTAATCTCTGGATTACTCCCGGTGCCACGTGCTAGTGAGTATAGGAATAGGAGGATAGAGCAGATGAATGTGTGGTTAAAGAGTTGGTGCAGGAGGGAGGGCTTTAGTTTCCTGGATCACTGGGTCTGCTTCTGGGGAAGGTGGGACAAGTCGGACGGGTTGCACCTGAACCGCAACGGGACCAACATCCTTGCGGGGAGGTTTGCTAGTACTGTTGGGGGGGGGTTGAAACTAACTTGGCAGGGGGATGGGATACAGAGTGGAGCTATAGTCGGGGGTGATGCACAGCAAATACAGAGGAAAAAACAAGTCAGCCTGGAAGGCAGAGCAAATATGTAATGGCACAAGGGAGTATGGCAAGGCTGGATGGCATTTATTTTAATGCAAGGAGTCTTGCGAGTAAGGCAGATGAATTGAAGGTGTTGATGAACATATGGGAGTATGATATTGTTGCTATCACAGAGACATGGTTGAGGGAGGGGCAGGACTAGCAGCTCAATATTCTGGGGTATAGAATCTTCAGGCGAGACAGAGGGGGGTGTAAAAGAGGAGGGGGTGTCGCAATATTAATCAAGGAGTCAATTACTGCTGTAAGGAGGGATGATATCTTAGCAGGTTCCTCTAATGAGGCCATATGGGTAGAACTTAAAAACAAAAAGGGGGCAAGCACTTTGCTGGGAGTGTACTATAGGCCCCCAAACAGTCAGGGGGAGATAGAGGAACAGATATGTAGGCAAATCTCAGAGAAGTGTAGAAATAATAGGATAATAATAGTAGGGGATTTCAACTTCCCCAATATTAATTGGGATAGTCAGAGTATGATAGGCTTAGAGGGTGCGGAATTCTTAAAGTGCATCCAGGAGAGCTTTTTGAGCCAGCATGTAGAAAGTCCTACAAGAGAGGGGGCGGTACTGGACCTAATTCTAGGGAATGTAGCCGGGCAAGTGGTAGAAGTGTCAGTAGGAGAGCATTTTGGTGACAGTGACCATAATTCGGTGAGATTTAAGGTAGTCATGGAAAAGGACAAAGATGGACTGGAAATAAAGGTTCTAAATTGGGGGAAGGCCGATTTTAATATGATAAGGACTGGGATCAGCTACTTGTAGGAAAATCCACATCAGAGCAGTGGGAGTCTTTCAGAAAGGAAATAGAGAGAGTACAACGCCAACATGTTCCCGTAAAGGTCAAGGGTGGGACCAACAAGCCCAGTGAACCCTGGATGTCAAGGGATGTACAAGAATGGATTAGGAAAAAAAGGGAGGCTTTTGGCAGATACAAAGGACTAAAAACAGTGGAAGCCCTAGAGGAGTATAGAAAGTGCAGGGGGGTACTTAAAAAAGAAATTAGAAGAGCGAAGAGGGGGCATGAAAAAACACTGGCGGGCAAAATAAAGGAAAATCCCAAGGTGTTTTATAAGTATATTAAGGGCAAGGGGATAACCAGGGAAAGAGTAGGACCCATTAGGGACCAAAGTGGCAATCTGTGTGTAGAGCCGGAAGATGTGGGTGAGGTTTTAAATGAATATTTTGCATCTGTGTTCACTATGGAAAAGGACGATGTAGGCATAGAAATCAGGCAGGCGGATTGTGATATACTTGAACAAATTAGTATTGAGAGGGAGGAGGTACTAGCGGTTTTAGTGGGCTTAAAAGTGGATAAATCCCCAGGCCCAGACGAGATGTATCCCAGGCTGCTGTGCGAGGCAAGGGAGGAGATTGCAGGGGCACTGACAACAATTTCAGAACCTCTCTGGCCACAGGGGAGGTGCCAGAGGACTGGAGAACAGCTAACGTAGTACCATTATTCAAGAAGGGTAGTAGGGATAAACCAGGGAATTACAGGCCAGTGAGCGTAACATCAGTGGTAGGGAAATTATTGGAAAAAATTCTGAGGGACAGAATTAGTCTCCACTTGGAGAGGCAAGGATTAATCAAGGATAGTCAGCATAGCTTTGTCAGGGGGAGATCATGTCTAACCAATTTGATTGAATTTTTCGAGGGGGTGACTAGGTGTGTGGATGAGGGTAGTGCAGTTGATGTAGTCTACATGGACTTCAGTGAGGCTTTTGAGAAAGTCCCACATGGGAGTCTGGTTTAGAAGGTAAGAGCCCATGGGATCCAGGGCAATTTGGCACATTGGATGCAAAATTGGCTTAGTGGCAGGAGGCAGAGGGTGATGGTCGAAGGTTGTTTTTGTGACTGGAAGCCTGTGTCCAGTGGTGTACCGCAGGGATCGGTGCTGGGTCCTTTGCTGTCTGTAGTGTACATTAATGATTTAGATATGAATGTAGGAGGTATGATCAGTAAGTTCGCAGATGACACGAAAATTGGTGGAGTGGTAAATAGCGAGGAGGGAAGCCTCAGGCTACAGGACGATATAGACGGGTTGGTTAGATGGGCAGAACAGCGGCAAATGGAATTTAACCCTGAAAAGTGTGAGGTGATGCATATTGGGAGGACTAACAAGGCAAGGGAATACACAATGAATGGTAGAACCCGAGGAAGGACAGAGGATCAGAGGGACCTTGGTGTGCATGTACATAGATCCCTGAAGGCAGCAGGACAGGTAGATAAGGTAGTTAAAAAGGCATATGGGATACTTGCCTTCATTAGCCGAGGCATAGAATATAAGAGCAGGGAGGTTATGATGGAGCTGTACAAAACGCTAGTTAGGCCACAGCTGGAATACAGTGTGCAGTTCTGGTCGCCACACTATAGGAAGGATGTGATTGCATTGGAGAGGGTGCAGAGGAGATTCACCAGGATGTTACCTGGGCTGGAGCGCTTCAGCTATGAAGAGAGACTGGACAGGCTGGGGTTGTTTTCCTTAGAGCAGAGAAGGCTGAGGGGGGACCTGATTGAGGTGTACAAAATTATGAGGGGCATAGATAGGGTAGATAGAGGGGAACTTTTCCCCTTGTGGAGGGGTCAATAACCAGGGGGCATAGTTTCAAGGTAAGGGGCAGGAGGTTTAGAGGGGATTTGAGGAAAAACTTTTTCACCCAGAGGGCGGTTGGAATCTGGAACTCACTGCCTGAAAGGGTGGTAGTGGCAGGAACCCTCACAACGTTCAAGAAGCATTTAGATGAGCACTTGAAACGCCATAGCATACAAGGCTATGGACCAAGTTCTGGAAAATGGGATTAGAATAGACAGGACTTGATGGCCGGCGCGGACACGATGGGCCAAAGGGCCTCTTTCTGTGCTGTATAACTCTATGACTCTATGATTGTGACTTGTCTAAGTCCGAAACTAGAGTCTTAAACTTAAATAAAGCCAATTACATAGGTATGAGGGGTGAGTTGGCTACGGCAGATTGGAAAAATAGATTAAAAGGTATGGCGGTAGATAAGCAGTATTTAAAGAAATATTTCATAATTCTCAACAAAAATACATTCCATTGAGAAACAAAAACTCCACGGGAAAAGTGATCCAACATGGACTAACTAAAGAAGTTAAGGATAGCATCAGATTGAAAGAAGAAGCTTATAATGTTGCAAAGAATAATACTAAGCCTGTGGATTGGGAGAGCTTCAGAAACCAGCAAAGGTTGACCAAAAAATTGATAAAAATGGAAAAAATAGAATATGAGAGAAAACTAGCAAGAAATATAAAAGCAGATTGTAAGAGTTTCTACAAGTATGTAAAAAGGAAGAGAGTAGCAAAAGTAAACGTTGGTCCCTTAGAGACTGAGACAGGAGAAATTATTATGAGGAATAAGGAAATGGCACAAACTTTAAACAAATATTTTATATCTGTCTTCACAGTAGATGACACAAAAAGCATACCAAAAATGATGGGGAACCAAGGGTCTAATGAGGGTGAGGAACTTAACGTAATTAATATAAGTAGAGAAAAAGTACTAGAGAAACTAATAGGACTAAAAGCCGACAAATCCCCTGGACCTGATGGCCTACATCCTAGGGTTCTAAAAGAGGTGGCTGAAGACATAGTGGATGCATTGGTTTTGATCTTCCAAAATTCCCTAGATTCTGGAATGGTCTCAGCAGATTGGAAGGTCGCAAATGTAACACCTCTATTCAAGAAAGGAGGGAGAGAAAAAACAGGGAACTACAGGCCAGTTAGCCTGACATCAGTCATCAGGAAAATGCTGGAATCCATTGTTAAGGAAGTGGTATCAAGTCACTTAGAAAATCATAACATGATTAGGCAGAGTCAACATGGTGTTATGAAAGGGAAATCGTGTTTGACAAATTTATTAGAGTTTTTTGAGGATGTAACTAGCAGGGTAGATAAAGGGGAACCAGTGGATGTAGTATATTTGGATTTCCAAAAGGCATTCAATAAGGTGCCACATAAAAGGTTATTACACAAGATTAGGGCTCATGGGGTTGGGGGTAATATAATAGCATGGATAGAGGATTGGTTAACGGACAGAAAACAGAGAGTAGGGATAAACGGATCTTTTTCAGGTTGGCAGGCTGTAACTAGTGGGGTGCTGCAAGGATCAGTGTTGGGGCCTCAGCTATTTACAATCTATATTAATGACCTAGATGAAGGGACTGAGTGTAATGTATCCAAATTTGCTGATGATACAAAACTAGGTGGGACAGTAAGCTGTGAGGAGAACACAAAGAGTCTGCAAAGGGATATAGATAGACTAAGTGAGTGGGCAGTAAGGTGGCAGATGTAGGGAAATGTGAGGTTATTCACTTTGGTAGGAAGAATAGAAAAACAGAATGGCCCGTATTTTCCGATGCCTATGGGTGTGTACGAGCTGTGTACACACCCGTAGGGACATCGCAAGTGCCGGTTTCAGGCATGCGAAACGCATGCGCTGAAAACCGGCACTTCCGATCTGTCAAGAATCCTCTTGACAGATCGCACGCCTGCCCGGGAGAAGGGCCTCTGCGGGGGGGAGAGTTCCGCTTTCTGCAGAACCTCTGCCCCCTGAAAACCCTTAAAAATCTTACGCCTGGTAAAAGCAGGTGTAAGGCCTGCTTTTACCAGCATAAGAGTTTAAAAAAGTAAAAAAATATTTTTTTTCACTTATTTATAATTTAAAAATACTTTTAAAAAAGGTAAGTTTATTTTTAGCCCTGTAAAAAGCTTTAATTATTTTTTTCAAAAAATTACATTTTTGTTTAAAATATTTAATTTAATGTAATTTTAACTAATTTAAAATACGTGATTTAAAAAAATATTATTTAATGTTTAACTTTTTTAAGTGATCCCCATTCATACTTTTGACAGGTCTAAGCTGTCAAAAGTATGAAGGGGGATTCCCTTCTTTCATTGGTTCCCCATGGCCCACGTGATCCCAGGGACGCTTGCGAACTGCATGCGCCCCTGGGATACCTGGGCCCTGTGCATTTCGTAGAGCAAGGCCCAGGAGTGGAATAGTCCGGACCTCCGGAGCCCTCAGGTAAGGGCGTAGATTTTTTCCAGATCAGAGGCCTCCGCATGCAGGAAGCCTCCGATCGGAAAATACGGGCCAATATTTTTTAAATGGTGAGAAACTTTCAAATGTTGGTGTTCAGAGAGATTTGGGTGTCCTCGTGCAAGAAACACAGAAAGCTAGCATGCAGGTACAGCAAGCAATAAGGAAGGCAAATGGCATGTTGGCCTTTATTGCAAGGGGGTTCGAGTATAAGAGTAAGGAAGTCTTGCTACAATTGTACAGGGCCTTGGTGAGATCACACCTGGAGTACTGTGCACAGTTTTGGTCTCCTTATCTAAGGAAGGATGTACTTGCCTTGGAGACGGTGCAACGAAGGTTCACTAGATTGATGCCTGGGATGAGAGGGCTGTCCTATGATGAGAGATTATGTAGAATGGGCCTATACTCTCTGGAGTTTAGAAGAATGAGAGGTGATCTCATTGAAACATACAAGATTCTGAAGGGAATTGACAGGGTAGATGCTGAGAGGTTGTTTCCCCTGGCTGGAGTGTCTAGAGCTAGGGGACAAAACCTCAGTATAAGGGGTAGGCCATTTAAGACTGAGATGAGGAAGAATTTCTTCACTCAGAGAGTTGTGAATCTTTGGAATTCTCTGCCCCAGAGGGCTGTGAATGCTGAGTCTTTGAGTATATTCAAGACTGAGATAGATAGAGTTTTGGACTCTAGGGGAATCAAGGGATATGGAGATCAGGTCGGGAAAGTGGAGTTGAGGTCAATGATCAGCCATGATCTTATTGAATGGCGGAGCAGGCTCGAGGGGCCGTATGGCCTACTCCTGCTCTTCTTTCTTATTTCTTATTTCTTAATACTCTGGGTGTTTTTTAAAAAGAGATACTGGGCTCGATTTTAATTCCTGAGGTGGGTTGGAGTTGGGTTGTGTGGTGGGTGGGTTCCGGAGCCGCTTCCGGCGGGATCAGCTGCTGATGTCCGATTTTGATTCAATGAGCTTGTTGGCTTCATTGGGGCGTGCTGGCTGGTCCAATGAGTGCGATCGGGTCGGCTGGCTGTCTCTGATGACGTCATCTTTGGTACTGCTTTTAAAGCCTTTCTCTTGTGGATTCCTGGACTCATTGAAATTGATTTTAACGCAATGACTTCTTCCAGAGGCAAGGCAGTTCTTCGTTTTAATAATGACTCCCTGCATGTTCTTGTGGATGCTGTCCGAGGGCGCAGGCAGATTCTGTTCCCTCCTGATGGCCGGAGGAAGCCTCCTCAGCAGAACAAGGCAGCCTGGCTGCGCATTGTTCAGGAGGTGAGCGCAAGGTGCATTTATGCACGCACCTGGATCCAGTGCCGAAAAAGTTTTAATGATCTTGTGCGAACATCAAAAGTGAGTATCCCATCTCACTTGCCTTCAATCTGCTTCCCTTCTCTTCTCATCACCAGCACTCTGCGTTGTAAGCCTCCTCCTTCACATCCCACCTTACCCTTACTTCCCTTGCACCCTTACCTATCCATCTCTGTCTCTGCACTGAATCACTTCAGCATCCTGCCTATGCACCCTTTAGACTCACTCTCACTGACATGCAGTGACAACAACTAACAACGCACAGGGAGCTAGCTTCCTCTTGGCACCTTACCTCATCTTTGTCTCCCTCAAAGCTTTTATGGTAGGGATTATTGACCCTCACTCCATCACTGTGGCTGAAACATCGCTTGTGTCCCTCCTTGCAGGAAAAGATAGCCCACAATAAGAGGGAGAAAGCAATGACTGCAGGAGGAACACCTACCCTAGCCACATTGACCAGTGCTGAGGAGGCGGCAAACAAGATTGTTGGTGGTGGCGAGGACCTGGAAGTGGGCGATGGAGAGACAGGCACCCTAGAGGAAGCTGGTGACATAATAGAGTTTCATCCCTCTCAGAATGCAATGGCATATGATGTTCATAGAGAATCGCATTGTATCATCTGCTCAGAAGGATGTGTCGGCTACATCAATATCAGATGTCTAAATCATGCCTTTACACTCTCACAGGACCATCAGGCTCCCCCCTCCCCACGATCCAGGATGAAAAGCCGGACAACTCCTCAGAGGAACCTGAAGCCTCTGAGGGAGCAGCGTCACCAGGACTCAGCACACCCAGCACCAGAGCAGCAACGCACACCTCGGTGGGGCCATCGCGAGTTAGAGTAGTGTTGCCACCTGGTCTATCACAGCGCACAAGTGAGCATCAACAGATGGTGGAGACAGCGACAGCAGTGGAGAGTCCTCAGCAGAGGTCGCAGCAATCTCCTAGCTCTGCTGAGGTGCATGCAGATGCTGTGCCTCTGGGGCCATCCAGAAAAAGAGCGTCTCGTGAAATACAGGAACAAGTGCAGGTGTCTCTGGAAGGGTTTACCTCCAGGGTTAATGCAAGTGTGGAGAGAATGGAGGAGTACATTTGTAACATCAGCACTGCCGTGGTGGAGGCAATGGTGCATGAATGCACCACCATGGATAGGATGGCAACCTCCGTGGAAAGGCTGGCTACCTCAGTGGAAAGGATGGCTACCGCCATGGAGGAAATAAGTCGCCAGAGTCAGGAAAACATGGTGACTTTTCAAAATAGAATGTCATCTCTGGAGGCAGCGATGGGCAGCTATTGAGCAGAGAGACCAGAGCTTCATGGATGTCCTTTTGAGGAGGACTGCCAGTGCAGATATGGGTCCTCATGGTATCCCTGAAGTGCAGCAAGGTGCTCTCCAGCCACTTGCCAGCTCTGAGGTGCGGCTGACCCATGAGAGGGATGTTGTTGGCAGGACAGAAGGAAGTGTGGGCTCCTCTCAAAGCGCTCACATGACCATGCCACTGCGGAGCCCTCGGTCAGAGACCCACTTTGCAGAGACAACTGAGATGGCCATTTCAGCCCTTGCACAGCCGCAGGAAGAGCAGACTGTTGAAGAGCCCTCCCAGGCTCCCAAACCCAGAGGACGCCCGCCAAAGGCATCTAAGCAGGCGTGGCATCCTAGTCAGCAAGGTGCCTCTACATCTGCTGAAGCCACAGGGGAAGCACCACGTAGAAACACATGTAAGAGAAAGATTAAGCACCTATAGTCACAAGGGGATTCACTTGGGTGATTTATCTTTTTTTTCTGACTGTTGGTTTATTATCCTTTTGTAATGTTTAAAAGAAAAATTATGTCAAACAGTTGATTGTGTGGCCTGTGTGTTATGGGAAATGGCAAAAGCGCATTGAGGGCTCAGGGCGACTTGGTTTTGTAATGCTGATGGTAAAAGTGATTGGAAATAACAGGGTATAGCAGAGATGATGTATGATGGACAAGTGTCGCAGAGCCATATGGTAGCCACCTATGGTTGAAGAGTAAGCTTATGCTAATGTGGCATGGCAGTGTGCATACCCTGCTTGATTGCATTGGTCACAACAGGGCATGCAAGGCGCCCTCGTCCTCCTCCTACTCCTCTTCCCAGGAAGATTGAGGCAACAAGCTTACAAGTGCACAGTCGAAGTGGCCTGAAATTATTCCATTCATGTCACACTGCTTGTCAGCTTGAACAGCCACAAGGTCAGTAGATGTGCAAAATCTTATCCCATACCTACAACAACAAAGTTGTCGCATTTGAATGTCAGCCATGTTTCAGGGGCGCTTTTAAAGTGCTCCACCAATGCATACAAATCATATCCTCCAGCAACTCGTCTCCTTGAGCCTGGCCTGTTTCTGACAAGTCGGGAAACAGGAGCCAGAAGCCCAAAAATGGGAAACCACTATGAAATTAGGATTAGCAAGGCAGTTAACAGGCTGCTAACTGCCTTAAGTACCTGTCCCACCGGTTCCAGGCGGGTCAGTTTGGGAGCGGCTAAACAGACACTCACGAAAACTGGGTGGGGGCGGGATGGAGGCGGGTTGGGTGTCTGAAGCCATTTTTTCCGATTTTCGCTGCTCACCTGCCTCCAAACCCGCCTCCTCAGGGCTGTTAAAATCAAGCCCACTGTGTGTGTATGAAAACCTTTGTTTAATTTTGAATTAGAAATGTTCTGTTTTTTTATTTTTCATAGCGGAAATGTCAAATTGCATTTCTATCCATAACAGTTTGTGTGTTTTTCAAAAGTTTTAAATACAAACTGATCAATAAATTTGAATAGGTTTTCTACTAAACTTTTAAATAAAAGCTATTCAGTTTTTGCTGCAGAATGTCAATTTGAGAGACAGACAATTGGGGTGAATTTTAGTGTTCAGTATCATCTGATTTCAGATACAAATAGGACGGTGAATTGAGGTGGCAAGGATTGCTGCTGAATCTCAGCCTCACTATTTTTTTTGTTGGATCTGTGGTATATGTTGGGAGGTATCACCTGAAGCAGGCAGAACCTTCATTTGTATATGTACCTCACTCCAGTTCTGCCAAACCCTGGGACTATCCCCCCCAGTACCAAAGAATTGATTGCAATGCTACCAAAGCCCAGCTCCCTCCACCCACCGCGCCCCTCCCCCCACCCCAGCAGCTAAACCTCACTCCTCTTCCCACTACTGTTAAAAACTATAAGGTAGATCTCTCACTGTAACTTTGGTGGAAGATCAGTAGCACCCCAGAGAAATGGCATAAACGGCCATTTTCGCATTTCTTGGGGGGTTTCCACTGAACTTCCACCAAAGTTACGGCAGAAGTTCGGGAGAACCTACGCAAAATTCCAGGCAAGTATCTACGTCCAGTTGGTATAACTCACAGACCATCTGTGTATTTTCACCTTTAAAATGGTCAGAGATAAAAATTAAATACATAGATAAAGGAATATTATCGAAAAATATTAAGGCCACTCATTTACAGATTTCACAGGACAATGGACAAAGTTACAGAATTTGATCCCAAAGCATTGGTAAAAAAAAACAAGAACACCATATAATAAAAATGGAACTTGACTTATTCATCTAATGCTTTTCTCACATGATATAAATACTCCTATTGTTATAAAACAGTGTATCCACTAACTCACCCTGAGCACTGTTATGGAGATCCACCTGTGTGTAAGTGTATATATATGTGTGTGTATGTGTATACTGTGTATATACATATACCACTCACACCTAAGGTTTCATTTTTTTAAGACATCTGGAATTTCAATAATTTAAATGTCTGTTGAATTGGCTCCCCAGTAACAAGGCAAACTTATCAAGAATAAATTTCCTATAATTTCCAGAGACTTGAACACATAGGCCCAAAAATTTGTGTTGATACGCGAGAGTACGCACTTGCCGGTTTTCTGCATGCACTGCGCATGCGCTGAAAACCGGCACTTGGTGAATGGAAAAGGGGGCGGTTCCTAGGTGAACCGCGTGCGCGCTACAGGCTGCGCGCATGCAGTGCACTTAGTGGTTTCAACGCGCAGGTAAGTATGGAAGATTTTACACATAAAAAAAGGAGGAGTAAGACCCACTTTTAACAAGGTAAGTAGTGAATTAAGTATTATTTTGAATTTTTTTTAACAGGTATATCTTTTTTAGAGACTTTAAAGACAGGTAAGTTTATTTTTATAACTTTTTAAAAGATTAAAAAATTTTTCAAAAATTTAATTTTTTATTTAAAATGGTTAATTTATTTAACTATACTTATTTTATTAATGTGATGGTTTTTTAAAAATTTAATTGAGGTTTAGCTGTTCTTTTGGGGGGCTATAGTATTCATAGCTTTCACAGCACTTATGTGAAAGTTATGAATGGAAGATGGTGTGCTGCCATTGGCTCTAACTGAGTCACGTGATCCCACAGCTCGCACGAATTAACTGCGCCTGTGGGATACGAAAGCCCAGCACAGCAGCTGTCCAGAACATCAAGTTCGTGCGAGCTGGAACTGAAAAAGCCAACGCGCAGTGAGAGATCGCGGGGAAGCCTTACCCTCGCACGAAGGCTTCCTCACGAATTTTTGGGCCATAATCTCGGCTGATACTTCAATGTAGTACTGAGGGAGTGCTGGACTGTCGGAGGTGTCATCTTTGGTTAAACCTCTCAGGTAGATGTAAAAGATCCCATGACACTATTTAAAGAAGAGCAAGAGAGTTCTCTCACTGTCCTGACCAACAATTATCCTTCAACTAATAACACTAAAACAAATTAGGAATAACTTTCAACTTCGGCGGCGGCAGAAAACTGGTGCCATCCTGCCTGATTTTTTTTTCTATTGAAATCAGTGGAAAGGGAAATTGGGCGGCCCATGTAACCGGCAGCTGATCCGATACTGCCAGTTTTGCACCCCCCGCTGAAGTTGAAAGTTACCCCCATAATCTCATTTGGTGTTGTGGGATCTTGCTGTGTGAAATATGGCTGCTTCATTGACATACAAAACGACAGTGACTGCAGGTCAAAAGTACTTTATTAGCTGTGAAGCTTTGGGAGGTCAGGAGGTGGTGAAAGATGTTATATAAATGCACGTTCTTTCATGAGAGACAAGATAGTTCAGTTTGCCTTAAGAGGTCTGGCAGCATTAATTTCCATGTGACATGTGATTTAAGAGTGAATGAAGATGTCATTGTTGGGTATATTGCACGAACGCAGTTTGAGAACCTACTGTGCTGGAACATTTGAGCTGGGAGCATCTGCAGTGAGTATCAGGGCGACTCGGCCAGTCAGTGTCATTGATCTGTGAGTGGCGATCAGTGGTAGCAGGTGATGAGTGCTTATGTCAGATTAGACGGCATTGAGTGCGCTGGCGCGGTCGGGTTTCTGCACGGTGGAGACTCCGAAACCACCACGTCGCTGATCTCCAAGGGACACCCAATATTTTTTGTTGGAGCTGCTCTGAGACCAGGCTTCAAATGCAATTGGCAAAGTTGTGAACTCCAGGATAGAGTTGAGTGTTTTATCGATCTCGTGTTCAGAATCTTTCAGTTCTCCGTTTTTAAATGTTTAATCCATATTTTTGTTTTCTCTTTTTGTTTCTCACCACAGCCTCGGGTTCTTTGCTTTATACATTTGTTCGCTCTTGTTCCTGTCATTAAAAAAAATCTATTGCATTGAATCGACAGCTTAAGATATTTTTAGGCGCCTTTTAGTTTAAATAATTTACTTGTTAATTCATACAGATTTACCAGGGTCTGTGCTTCTGAAATATCTTTGCGACTCTTACAATGATGTCTTTGTTTTAGTTTATTGTAAGATATAGTGAGATTGTTGTAGTAACACTTTTCGCGCGCGTTTAGGTTAAGTGGCGAGAAGCGCAGAATTCGAGCTGTCCCCTCAGTATAAAGGCGAGGCGCTGGTGAATCCAATTCCTGATCAATAACTTCTCATGTGTACTGCATGCTCAGTTTATCCGTTTATTGCTGTATCATGAGCGTGATCTGAAAATAATTCAGTTTGGGCGCGAGAAGCAGCGCCTCGATTTTTCTGCAGGATGATTAAACTGCTGTCAAATCATAATCATTTGTGCGATTTTCGAAGGGGGTTGCAAACCCGGGTGGTAGGGTTCGGGCTGAGATAAGGGGCCAATATCAGCCGCAGAAGGCTCACAGCGCTTCGATTGTTTTCCCAATCTTGTTGGATAAGAGGAGACCTGCTAGAGGTTTTTAAAATGATTTTAAAAAGTGATGGATAGGGCGGATATGGTGAAACTGTTTCCACTTGTGGCTGAGTCCAGATAAATATAAAATAGCCACTAAAAGCATTTAGGAGAAATTTCTTTACACAGAGTGGTGAGAATGTGGAACTCGCTCCACATGGAGTGGTTGAAGCAAATAGCAATTATCCATTTAAGTAGAAGCATGGTGCATGGATGAGGGAGTAGGGAATAAAGAGATACTAGTAGAATGTGGGAAGGAGTAATTAGAATGGGAGGAGGTTCCTGTGGAGTATAAACACCAGCATAGACCAGTTGGGCTGAATGGCCTGTCTCTGTGCTGTAGATTCTATGTAAGTGCTGCACTGATCACCCATTAAAGGGTCCAAAGAGCAGAGGAGCTTGAACGTCTTGTATGGTATATCAGGAGTGTCCAAACTATTTTCATTCGTGGGTCGGTTAGGTTCATACTACTGTTCTTTGAGGCCGTATAAAGTTTAAAACCATATTCCTATTAGTTTTCATATATCTGAAATTGCTTATGCTGATAGATCCTGGTGTTCTGATTTAGGATTTATACATCAATGAAGCAACAGTGCCAAGAACAACTCTTTCCTAATCTCTGGACCCGCAAAGTTAAAACAGGTCAAAACAACAAAGATATAAATGTAAATAGAAGAGAGTTGTCTAGGTTTTGTGAGTTGGATTGCTCCGACATGGTGGTCTGTATCCCAGGGGGCCATAGTTTGGACTTCCATGTTGCATACTCGGTGATGGTTTGTTCAGGGAATGTGGAGTTGGGAGAGATTGTTGCTTGGAAAAGACAGCAGTTGGAAAACACTAGAGGAAAAGATATTCTACAGATAACTGGAGTAATGGAGAACACATCAGAATCAATCAGAAAGTAACATCGAAAGGGAAGCACAAAGGGGAGAGCAGCAGAGACAAGGGGACTGAATAACAGATAAAAACACAGACAGGAAGAAGGAAAGTAACAGAAATGCAGAGAAGGGGTAAATGAAAAAGAGAAAGGCCGGAATCTTTACCTTGGAGTCGGATTGTGTGTGTGCGGGGCGTGTAGCGGGTTGGGAACGCGATGTTCTGAGCAGCGCGTTGTTCAGAGCGACTTTAACTTAATGGCCCTAATTGAAAGACTCGTGCGCATCTTCCAGCCCAATTAAATGGAGCGGGTCTGATGATGTCATCGATGACCTGTTTCCAGCGCCAATATTTAAAGGAGGCTTGCACACATCTCATTTGAAGGTTGATGGAGTGTGGAGAGTCATTTGCAGAGCTCTGGCTACTATTACCAAGGTGAAAAAATTGTCGCTCGTGGATGGAAAAAGGCAGAGGGCCGCACCAAGATTTAGCGAGGCCTCCCTCGATGTTCTAGTGCAGTGAGAGCACGCAGGGAGGTCCTGTTCCCTGCTGATAGGAGTAAATGACCACCTAAAGTAAATGACCACCTAAAGAAACCGAAACAGCATGGTTGCTGATCGCAGAGGAGGTCAGCAGCAGGGATGTGGTCAGGAGGATGTGGATCCAGTGCCGCAAGAGATTCAATGATCTCATGAGGTTAGGAAAGGTAAGTACAATGCCACAATCACCTACATCCTGATGTGCCTGTCACCACATCCCCCTCACTCTGCCTTCTCAAGCCTACTCCTGCACATCACTCCTCACACCAACCTACCTTGCAGGTACACCCATCCCTCACTGTCTGTGTACATACTCACATCCCCATCTGACTAACCACCCCTGACACTCACCCTCATCCTGATGCAATCACAGGAAGTAACACCACAGAAGGAGGCCATTTGGCAATGTCAGCCCATTCCCTCATAGTCACCCTCTACAGATATAACCCATCCATTCCTTACACTCATTTCATCACTCTCACTCAAAGTTCTCTTCTTTCCCTCCTTGCAGGAGAAGGGAGCCCACAACAATAGGGAGAGGCAGAGAACCGGAGATGGCCCTCCAGTATTCACACAATTGACTCCAGCAGAGGAGGAGGCCCTGAAGATCTCTCAAGTTGCAGAGCTGCTGGCAGTGGAAGATGGAGAGAGGGGGACATCCCAGCAACCTGGTGACAGAATTATATCTCATACAGCCACATGGCATACAGCAATCACTCATATGGTGATTGGTGTCAGCAGCCAGTGAATTTTCATCATGTGCATAATGGTAACAACCCATTCTTAATATAACACTTCTGAATCAGCTCTTTACTCTCCCACAGGTCCATCAAGTGCTCCCCGCTCCACTGTCCAGCCGGAGGAAGAAGACGACTCCTCAGAGGAAGCTTCAGCCCTCATCAGCAGACCCAAGTGCACCCAGCACCAGCGCAGATTCGCACACCTCGGGTCCTGTGCGAGATAGATTAGTGTTGTCACCTGGTGTCTCTCACTGCACAACTGAGCAAGAACAGATGATGTTGACCGGGACAGCAGTGGCAACTCCTCGTCGGAGGGCGCAGGACGCTCCAAGCTCTGCTGAGCTGCATGCAGATGCTGAACCTCGGGGGCCATCAAGAAAGAGGGTGATCTTGGAGGGGCAGCAACAATTGCAGCTCAGCAGAGCTTGGAGCGTCCTGCGCTCTCCAACGAGAAGTCTCCACTGCTGTCCCTGTCAACATCATCTGCTCTTGCTCAGTTGTGCAGTGTGAGACACCAGGTGACAACACTAATCCATCTCCAACATGAGCACCACCGTGTCGCAGGTGATGGTGACGATGTGCTGTTCCATGGAAAGGATGGCCACCTGCATGGAGCAGGAAATGCACCACTCACATGAGCACATGCTAACTGTGGACAACAGATGGCAGATGCTCATAGACCTTCTCTCCAGCAGGGCTATAAATGTCGACTTGGGCATTCATCGCCCCACTGCTGTGCTGCAAGGTGTTCACCAGCTCCTTGCTAGCAGGGAAGTGCAGGTGGCCCATGAGAGGGATGATGGTGAGAGGGGGCATGGAAGTGGGGGCTCTTCTCAAAGTGCTTCCACTTCTCCCCCGTTGCCCCCCCCCTTTAGTCAGAGCCACACATGCTGCCTCGATCCCGATGGTCGAGTCTGCCCCTGCACAGCTGTAGGAGGAGCAGACTTTTGCGGGGCCATCAGAGGCTCCAAAACCCAGAGGACGTCCGCCAAATGTGTCTAATGAGTTGCCGCAGGGAAGTGAGCAGCCTGCAACTACATCTGCTGAAGCCAAAGGGTTTGCACCCCGTCGAAGCACTCAGAAAAGAAAAAAGACACAAAAGTAGATGCACATGGGTGTATCAAAAATGTTACTGTTAGTAAATTTCAGCTATTTTTATAACATAGATAAATGTTTTTCTTTGCAACACACATTTTTGCCTTCTACCTTAGAAGTGGCTTTGTCACTTGGAGTGAATGGTGAGACATTACTTAACCTTGCGCACTGGGGGTTTGGGTGAGAGGAATGGCTTGGTCATTGTAGAGATGCTTTATGGTGTTGTTGGTGGGGGGGAACTTAGTACAGCATCTGGGAGCCATATGGGTGCACTGGAGCAAGTTAAGTAAATCTGGCCATCCTGGGCCTCCCGGGCAGCAGTGTCTTCAGTGGATAGCCCGTGGCTCATGACACCCTTGAGGAGGCCAAGAAATGAGGCCGAGGAGTGTTATAATGAGAGCCACATATCCACCAGATGAGTCATAGAGCAAGCAATCAGTATGCTGAAGATGCTCTTCAGATGCCTTGACAGATCTGGAGGAGCCCTTCAGTACGCACCAGCCAGGGTCTCCAGAATCATCATTGTTTGCTGCGCGCTGCACAACATAGCGCAGCAGCGAGGATTGGAGCGGCAGGAGGAGCAAGGCACAGACTGCACAGCTGGTAAGTCTGGAGGTGGGAAGAGCTGAGCGAGGGTGGACTGGCGCAGCACGAAAGAATTATGACAGCTGCCAGGGAATCCGACACACACATGCATGATTATCATTTTATGGTTGCAGACGAGCTGCACATTGAGGGAGTGGAAGCCTTTGCGGTTCACAAACACTCCTGGGTGATGATGGGGTACCATCATGGCCACATGTGTGCAGTCGATGATGCCCTGCACCCGTGGGAAGTCAGCCAGAGCCGCAAAACCGAGCGCCCGCTCAGTAACACTGACTTCATCAGTGGCAAAGTTGATATAATTGGCTGACTTGTCAAACATGGCATCGGTCACCTGGGTTATGCATCTGTGGGCGGCCGACTGCGAGATCCTGCAAATGTCTGCTGCAGATCCCTGGAAGGAGCCTGAGGTGAAGAAGTTGAGGGTGCTGGTGACTTTGACAGCCACTAGTAAGGCGTGTCCACCAGGTCCTCTGGGCAGCAGGTCTTGTTCCAGCAAGCTACAAAGGTCTGCGACGGCCTGGCGTGATAGCGTGAGCCTCCTGAAGCACTGCTGCTCAGTCATGTCCAGGAAGCTCATCCTCTGCCTGTATACCCTGTGTTGGGGGTATTGTCTCCAGCATGGTGCAGCCCTGTGTTGACCCTCTCTCTCCTGTGGAACTTCAGGACGTTGAGAAGTCTGCTGTAGTGGTTGCTGCTGGTGTTGTTGGTGCTGGGGCTCATCTTGGTCTGATTCTGAGGTCCAAGGTGAGACCGCATAAGCGGCACCCATGCTGATGTAATAGATGGCCGGTCAAGTGGAGATCAGAGGGCCAATCCCTCATTGTTGTGATATTGACTAGTGATGTGGTGAGAGTGGCTTCCGAGGTTGCAGAAATGACCTGCAAACTCCTGCCAGCTAAATCTCTGCACAAAACGGAGTCAGCAAGAGCCTTTCCATTAGCCAAGTAATCAAGCTTAATGTGGGACTATTTTATGTGTTTTTCCCAGCTCTCAATTACTGGACTCGCACAATGGCCACTGAGCTTCCGCCTCCCCTTCACGGGCGAGGTTCCCGAGGTGCGTGAATCCCGTGCTCCTGAAGTTAAAGCCAAAAGCTGGTGTTAAAAAGCATCTTAAGGGTCTCTCAACTTAATTACTTGAATGAGGTCACCCGCCTCTCCCGATCGGTTCTGTGGCACGCTGGGAACGCGCCCAAGTTAAATACGGAAATCGGTGGGATGATGGCGGGTTCCCAACACTCTGGCAATTTTGGCGATTTTTACTGCTGACCCGCCCCCAAACGCTCGGCCACGGGAAAATGCCAAAGACATTACAGGGAGGAAATACTGCTTCATTATCAAGTCTATTTTTTTCTAAAATTTGTCAAATTAGAAATTTCAGCCAAAAGGAAATGAGTAAAAGAGAAAAAAAGCACTGAGAAAGGGAGGGCAACTAAGACAGACAGAGAGAGAGAAATTAGAAGAGGAAGATACTTTTGAATCCATAAAAGCCAGAATTGAGATAATGTTCCATTCAGATCTCAGTAAGATGAATGGGGCAATTGGACTTGTATCAATATAGTGGGGAACTCCTGCCGTACTGATTATATTATACCCCTGAAACAAAAAGCACTCTAATATGGGAATGTACTTTTTGCATCTTTTACATGTCGATTTCTGAATCTGCTAGGAGGATGAATGCTCCAAATCCCCATGGAAAACAACCTAAACTTTTGATACTTGACTATTACAATTCAGGTGGTAGGGAGTTCTTCAACCTTCTTGAACAGACCCTGCTTTTGAAGCACAATAGTCCAGCACTTTTTGAATATTAAAAGAAAAGAAAATTATGATTTTCTTGCCTACTGCTAGAGTTTACTAGAACATTATTGTATTAACAGCATTTGCATTCATTTTTTGCCTTGATAATTATCATTTTTTCGGAGTCCCCATAGATGTGTTAGAAAAAAGATTTTACTCCAATAATAGCAAGGAATAGATCATGAATTAAAATATGTCTATTGATGTGTGTAAGTTCTACACATTAGTGAAGCAATTACTTTTATCAGGTTTTTTTTTAATTCGTTCCTGGGATGTGGGCGTCGATGACAAGGCCAGCATTTAATGCCCATCACTAGTTGCCCTTGAGAAGGTGGTGGTAAGCCGCCTTCTTGAACCGCTGCAGTCCGTGTGGTGAAGGTACTCCCACAGTGTTGTTAGGGAGGGAGTTCCAGGATTTTGATCCAGCGACAATGAAGGAATGGCGATATACTTCCAAGTCAGGATGGTGTGTGACTTGGAGGGGAACTTGGAGGTGGTGGTGTTCCCATGCGCCTGCTGCCCTTGTCCTTCTAGGTGGTAGAGGTCGCGGGTTTGGGAGGTGCTGCCGAAGAAGCCTTGGCTAGTTGCTGCAGTGCATCTTGTAGATGGTACACACTGCAGCCATGGTACGCCGGTGGTGGAGGGAGTGAATGTTTAAGGTGGTGGATGGGGTGCAATCAAGCGGGCTGCTTTGTCTTGGATGGTGTCAAGCTTCTTGAGTGTTGTTGGAGCTGCACTCATCCAGGCAAGTGGAGAATATTCCATCACACTCCTGACTTGTGCCTTGTAGATGGTGGAAAGGCTTTGGGGAGTCAGCAGGTGAGACACTCGCCACAGATACCTAGCCTCTGACCTGCTCTTGTTGCCACAGTATTTATGTGACTGGACCAGTTAAGTTTCTGGTCAATGGTGACCCCCAGGATATTGATGGTGGGGTATTCGGCGATGGTAATGCCATTGAATGTCAAGGGGTGGTGGTGGTTAGACGCTCGCTTGTTGGAGATAGTCATTGGCTGGCACTTGTGTGGCGCGAATGTTACCTGCCACTTATCAGCCCAAGCCTGAATGTCGTCCAGGCCTTACTGCATGCAGGCATGGACTGCTTCATTATCTGAGGAGTTGCGAATGACACTGAACAATGTGTGGTCATCAGCGAACATCCCCACTTCTGACCTTATGATGGAGGGTAGGTCATTGATGAAGCAGCTGAAAATGGTTGGACCTAGGACACTATCTCGAGGAACTCCTGCAGTGATGTCCTGGGGCTGTGATGATTGACCTCTAACCACCACAACCATCTTCCTTTGTGCTAGGTATGACTCCAACCAGTGGAGAGTTTTCCCCCCGATTCCCATTGACTTCAATTTTACGAGGGCTCCTTGATGCCACACTCGGTCAAATGCTGCCTTGATGTCAAGGGCAGTCACTCTCACCTCACCTCTGGAATTCACTCTTTTGTCCATGTTTGGACCAAGGCTGTAATGAGGTCTGGAGCTGAGTGGTCCTGGCGGAACCCCAACTGGGCATCAGTGAGCAGGTTATTGGTGAGTAAGTGCTGCTTGATAGCACTGTCAACGACACCTTCCATCACTTTGCTGATGATTGAGAGTAGACGGATGGGGCGGTAGTTGGCTGGATTGGATTTGTCCTGCCTTTTGTGGACAGGGTGTACCTGGGCAGTTTTCCACATTGTCGTGTAGATGCCAGTGTTGTAGCTGTACTGAAACAGCTTGGCTAGAGGCATGGCTAGTTCTAGAGCACAAGTCTTCAGTACGACAGCTGGGATTTTGTCGGGCCCATAGCCTTTGCTGTATCCAGTGCGCTCAGCTGTTTCTTGATATCACGTGGAGTGAATCGAATTGGCTGAAGACTGGCTTCTGTGGTGGTGGGGACCTCAGGAGGAGGCCGATATGGATCATCCACTCGGCACTTCTGGCTGAAGATAGTTGCAAACGCTTCAGCTTTGTCTTTTGCACTCACGTGCTGGGCTCCACCATCATTGAGGTTGGGGATATTCATGGAGCCTTCTCCTCCCGTTAGTTGCTTAATGGTCCACTGCCATTCATGACTGGATGTAGCAGGACTGCGGAGCTTTGATCTGATCTGTAGATTGTGGGATTGCACAGCTCTGTCTAAAGCAAAAATACGATAGCAAAATACTGCGGATGCTGGAAATCCGAAATAACAACAGAAAACGCTGGAAAAACTCAGCAGGCCAGACAACATCCGTGGAGAGAGAAAGAGAGTTAACGTTTCAGGTCGAAACCCTTCTGTCTAAAGCATGCTGCTTCCGCTTTTTAGCATGCGTGTAGTCCTGTGTTGCAGCTTCCCCAGGTTGGCACCTTGTTTTTAGGTATGCCTGGTGCTGCTCCTGGCATGCTGTTCTACACTCCTTATTGAACCAGGGTTGGTTCCCCTGGCTTGATGGTAATGGTAGAGTGAAGGATATGCCGGACCATGAGGTTACAGGTTGTGGTGGACTGCAATTCTGCTGCTGCTGATGGCACACAGCACCTCATGGATGCCCAGTTTTGAGCTGCTAGATCTGTTCTGAATCTATCCCTTTTAGCACAGTGGTAGTGCCACACAACACGATGGAGGGTTTCCTCAGTGTGAAGACGGAACTTTGTCTGCACAATGATTGTGCGGTGGTCACTGCTACCAATGCTGTCATGGACAGATGCATCTGCAACAGGTAGATTGGTGAGGACGAGGTCAAGTAGGTTTTTCCCCTTGTGTTGGTTCTCTCACCACAGGCCCAGACTGGCAGCTACGTCCTTCAGGACTAGGCCAGCTCGGTCAGTAGTGGTGCTACCGAGCCACTCTTGGTGATGGACATTGAAGTCCCCCACCCAGTGTACATTCTGTGCCCTTGCTACTCTCAGTGCTTCTTCCAAGTGGTGTTCAACATGGAGGAATACTGATTCATCAGTTGAGGGAGGGCGATAGGTGGTAATCAGCAGGAGGTTTCCTTGCCCATTCTTGACCTGAAGCCATGAGACTTCATGGGGTCCGGAGTCAATGTTGGGGACTCCCAGGGCCACTCCTTCCCGACTGTATACCACTGTGCCGCCACCCCTGGTGGGTCTGTCCTGCCGGTGGGACAGGACATACCCAGGGATGGTGATGGAGGAGTTTGGGACATTGTCTGAAAGGTATGATTCTGTGAGTATGACTATGTCGGGCTGTTGCTTGACTAGTCTGTGCGACAGCTCTCCCAACTTTGGCACAAGTCCACAGATGTTGGTGAGGAGGACTTTGCAGGGTCGACTGGGCTGGGTGTGCCGTTGTCGTGTGGTAGCTGGTGCCGAGGTCGATGCCGGGTGTTCCGTCTGGTTTTATTCTTATTGTTTTTCGTAGCTTTTTTTACAACTGAGTGGCTTGCTCGGCCATTTCAGAGGGCAGTTAAGAGTCCACCACATTGCTGTGGGTCTGGAGTCACATATAGGCCAGACCAGGTAAGGATGGCAGATTTATTTCCCTAAAGGACATTAGTGAACCAGATGGGTTTTTATGACAATCCAATAGTCTTTTATCAGAGCTACGTTTTAGGACTCCTGCTGTTTGATTTATCAATCACTTGTAATCTTTGAAATCAATATTCCTCTGGATTTTTCAGTCGACTCCTCTCACTGATAAGCAGTCTAGCCTTCAGAAGACTGGAGAAACACACACATGGTGGCATGCGAGTGATTGCAGTTCATTTAATGTTGGGTGCTATTGTAATGGCCCCAGGTTACACTATCGTATAACTAGTTATTGGGCAGCAAAGGTAAACTCCTGATTTTAAGGAACATGGGTCTGATGATGTGAAACTTGAGAGAATGCGCAGAGCTGATCCAAAATATGTAGCAGTCAGCAACACTTCTGTTTTTAACAGTCCTTGTGTGTGTACATAATATTTACATTTTATTACACTGTACCACATTGACAAAGTGCCTCAAAGTGCTTAATGCAATCAATTATTTTTGAGGTGTAGTGTCTGTTGTTCAGCGCACAATCGTGGCTGCCATTCTTGGTCAGCCAATTCTTAACTGCACGATACACGCCTGACCCCTCCATGGCTAATATAGTGCAGATGCCCTGTGGTAGGCTGGAAGGACACGGAGTAGTAAACGTTGAGGCCTGCTGTCACTTTAATAACCACAGACAGTGTAGTTGTGGCAGTGTAGTGAGTCTGCAAATCTTTGTGATGAAGTTGGCAGAGATGCCCAATGGCATTCTTGGAGGGACGCATCCAATGCTGCCTGATTCTCCTGGCCTGGACATGTTGCTGCTTCAACTCTTCCTCTATTATGCTGGCATAGAGTGGGATGCTCATGGGAAAAGCCACCCCTTGTCCGAGTGTGGGTTTGGGAAGAAAGAACTCTGGGGTACCTTATTTTCTGGAAAGAGAGGAAAGCATTGCAGTAAAATGAAATACAGGCATCAGTGATTTAAAAAAAATGTGAAGGAAGGGGTTGAAAAAACAGTTTCTCAGAATCTTGTAATCAGTAATTGAAGTTGGTGCTGTCTTGAGCTTGCCAACTCTTCACTTACACTTGTTTGAAGCGATAGGGGAAGTTGTTAGATTTTTTTTCTTGTGTCTAAAGTTACGCCGATTGCAGGAGTGGCATAAACCCAGGAGAAATCTTTGCAATTGAACAGTGCAGATATGCAGATGAGCTCTGAGGATTTTTCATGGGTGTAACATTTGCAATGTTAAAAAGATCACGGAAACTTGTGTTTAACACAATACCAATGTAAATGTACCCAAATTCTGACACAAGGTCATCGATCTGGCTGCGAATTTGCTGACCTCGGCGGTTCCGTGGCGGGCAACGTTGGTGGCGGGTTCTGAGCCCGCTGCTGGCTCCATCTGTGAAATGAATTTCCCTTGATGGGGCTTGTTAAGCCTGCCCAGTGTGTTTCCCGGCCAATTAGAGGAAGCGGATCTGGTGACCCGCTATCATATCATGACGCGTCATCAGCCGGTTTCCTTAAAGGGACCATATCCAAATTAATTTTGACATTTGTGTTGTCAGTGTTCTACAGCATTGAGGTGCTGCAAAACTGACAATAACTGCACAAAGGCACAGGGCTGCACCCAGGCTCTCCCATGACTCCCTCCATATGGAGGGTGTATGCTCATAGAGGGAGTCACAGCACGCAGGAGGTTCTCTTCCCTTCCAATGGGTGGTAGAAACCTCCCCAGGAGATCAACACAGCCTGCTTGTACGTTGCAGAGGAGGGCACAAGCAGGGATGTGGTCAGGAGGACCTGGCTGCAGTGCCGCAAATGTTTCAATGATCTCAGTAGATCAGGAAACGTTAGTACAAAGCCACACTCAACCTCATCCTGCTGTGCTGCTCATCACATCCCCATCACTCTGCCTTCCCTACCCTACTCCTGCACATCCTTACTCACACCAACTTACCATGCACCTCCACCCATCCCTCTCTATCTATACTATCACATTCCCATCTCACTAGGCACCCCTCACACTCAACCTCATCCTAGTGCAATCATACCAACTAACAACACACAAGGGTAGCCACTTGGGTGTTTTATGCAATGTTCATGTAAAGTTTCTGTTAATGTGGTGTCAAACATTGAAACCTTCATCTTCAATACTTTGCGTTCTTGGACAGATTTGTGTGCACCTTTGGAAGTGGCTTAGTGAGTTGCAGTGAATGGTGAGACATAACGATACCCCCTGCAATGGTGATGAGTGTGAAAGGAATGGCTTGGACATTGTAGGGATGCTTTATGGTGTTGGTGTGGGGTGGTGCCAACCTGGCGCATCAAGTGGTAGCCAGGGTGTACAGCGTCAAGTGAAGTAAATCTGGCCATGGTGAGGCCATCCCTGGCCTCCCGGGCAGCAGTGTGGTCGGGTGCTGATGCCCTCTGTCATGTGCAGCATCAGGTGATTGCGGAGAAGGTTGGTGTTGTTGTTGCTGCTGGTATGCCTGGTGCTGCTGCTGATGTGGCTGATTGTGCTGGGATTCTGAGGACCAGGGTGAGACAGTATAAAGGGCACCCATGCTGATGGAATAGATGGAGGGTCAAGCAGAGATGACAGAAGTGATCTGTCAATGGTGAGTGAAGTAATGAGTTCAGACTGTATGGAGACTTGTGTAAAGACTTGCAGCATGGTGAATCTGTTGTGGAAATGCAGTGAGGAAATGCTTGTGGTTGAGGGAAGATATCTCTGTAAGGTGGGAGCTTTTACTGTACATTTGAAGCTGTCAACTAATCAGCAATGGCTACTGAACTCCTGTCTCAGCTTGACCGACATGGTCCACGACCAGCGAGGACTCCGTGGGCGAGCTGTCAAATGCAAAAGGTAATCTGAAAATCATTCTTAAGTGGCTCTAAACAAGCCACTAATTACCTGAATTTGGTCTGCTCAGTGCTGACAGACCCGACATCGGGAAAGGCGCATGGGAACGAGTTGACAGTGGGTTCCCGACCCGCTGTCAAAAATATCAAATGTCCCCCCAGACCCGCCACCAATCCTGCCCGCTGACCCCCCGGGAAATTCCGGCCATTAACTCTGTTTCTCTCTCCACAAATGCTGCCTGACCTGCTGAGTATTTCCAGCATTTTCTGTTTTTATTGTGCTAAAACATAGATTTCCTTGATCTTTTTGGTCCAATAATAGCATAACAACAGCATAAGTGCTTGTGATAACGGGGAAATTAATGTCCATAGTTAATATTTGATATTAAATTTGCAGAACAGTGCTTCTAAAGGTTAGGTATGTTGTTTTCTGTTTCTGAGCCTGAAATAAGGTCAGTTATGTAATTACACAATACCTGATCAGCATTTTGCGGTTTGAACAACTGCGAGTTGGGTGAGTCAGGGAGTCGAGGGAGTCAGGTGAGGAGTGGCAGGACGAGCTCCCTTGCTTCGCCTTTGTTGGAGAGACACAGGCTGTGAGATTCTCAGCTCAGCTCGATGCTGTGTGAACGGGACTGAGTGCAGTTTGACCAGAGTGCTGAGAAGAGGAGAGGAGAGGAAAGGTCTCTCTCTGTGCCTCGGAGAAGAAGACAGAGCCACGAAGGGCAGAGTGGAGACCATTTCCACCTCCACCACGCCTGCAGCTACTACTACTATTACTGCTGAGGTGCCAGAAGAGGAGAGGAGACCAAAGCAACAACAACAACAGAAGGAAGCCATTACATCATTGCCTCCCCAACTGGTCTCCATTACAGGAGAGGGAAAGAGGGGAGAAGAAAACCAAGACCAACATCTGCTTGGAAGGAGGGAGAGCCATTGAGAAGAAAACAACATCTTGAGGTTGGTGTTAATAAGGGCACTCTCCAAAAGACTTTGTAGTTTAGGTGGGGGGAGGAAAGAAGAAGGAGCAGACCGGGACAGCAAGGGGTGTGTGTGGCTCTTGCTAACAACTAGGCCACACACACCATCAACAAGCACCCCTTGCCTATTGCTTGACCTGGGACAGCTGGAGCTGCCCAGGCGAAGTCATCAAACTATTTCCCCAATCTACAACATCGTTAAGACCTGGTGGTGGACTGAGCCTGGGCACCTCCAGCTTTATTTTCCCAGGTGAAGACATCTTCTCCCCCCCCCCACCAGAAGAACAGAAAAACAACAAAGACTATAGTTAACATCGGAGAGTGCCCGCCCACTATCCAGAGTGGCGAACAGGCCCCTGCGGCCTCCCTCCTTCCCACCCCCTCTCTCTGCCTCTGCCTCTCTCTCTCTCTAACGAGGCACCTCAATACTTTACCTATTAATTACCCCTTTGAGCAGAGGGGAGAAGGCCCCTCTCCCAATTCCAATCATCAAAGGGAGAGGTGTGCCTTCATTTTTTTTTTAAAACAAACCCCTCTGCTCAGGGAAGAGACAAAAAAAAACTACTACCTAGGCCATTTCAACCATCACCCGGCCTGTGACTTGGGGTGAGTGTAACCCTTTATAACACCTCATTATGGCGAGCACATCTTCGCCGGCGACGGGGCCAACAAGGTCGTACGCGGGTGTGGCAGCCACGGCCGCAGCCAGTCCCGCTGCTTCTGCTGCCCCGTCGCCTTTCAGGTTACTGACAAAAAAGCTAGGGGTGAAGAGCTACACTCACCCCAACATGACCATAGAGGCTTGCGTTAAAGCCATGGCTGGGGTAGTCGGCCCCTCAGCCATCGTAGCGGCCTCTAAAATGTACGGCAAGGCTGTGTTCTTCCTGGGGTCGGAGCGGGCAGTGTCCCTGGCCGTCACCGAGGGGCTCACCGTGGGCGGGACCTTCCTGCCGGTGGATCCGCTTGAGGCCACCGTGCAGCGAATCGTCCTTTCAAACGCCCCGCCCTTTGTTCCGGTTGAGCTCCTCCTCCCCCACCTACGTCAACTGGGGGCGGTGAGGTCGGGGATTAATCCGATCCCGCTTGGCTGCAGGGAGGCCAGCCTCCGGCACGTCTTCTCCTTCCGGCGCCAGCTGTTTATCCGGCTGGTGCGGGAGGAGGACACAGAGGGTGCGTTTGTCGTCCAACACGAGGGGTCCGCCTACCGCGTCTTCTGGACGTTGGACGGTGTGCGGTGCCACGCCTGCAAGGAGGTGGGGCACATAAGAAAGAACTGTCCCGCCTCCAAGGCCGCAAAAACATCTGAGGTACCCGAGGCTGGCGCCGCCGCCGCTCCTCCCCCCGTTTCTGTCCGCGCGTCCGCGACACCCGATGCGCGGTCGACGCCGGAGGTCAACGCCGTCGCGGCCTCCGGCGGAGGGGAGGGGGAACGTCCGATCGGAAGGAGGGCACGGAGGAAAAGTAAACACCTTCAGGCGGGTCCCCTTGACGTACAGGATGAGCTACCCGGGCTTACGCCCCCATGCCTTGCGCAGGTGGCGGCGGTGCTCGAGAGTGCGGGGGGCCTTGTGCCCGGGCCTGTGGCCGCAACCGCCGAGGCAGCAAAATCAAGACCTGCGGCCGGGCCCGAGAGACCTGAGCAAACTGTTCGACAGGAGGGAGCGGAGGTGGAGGCCTCGGTACACATGGAGCTCTCCCAACCTCCGTGTCCCTTCACACTGAAAAGGAGGCGCAGCGCCCTGGAGGAGGACCGTGAGGAACAGGGTCCCCCCCCTCGCAAGGGGAGTCGTCGCTCGCCGCGGGTGCTGCCCCCCCCCCCCCCCACCGACACTGTCACCGACATCCGGCAGGAGTCGCCTGTCGCCCGGGAGGCTACGACAGATGAGTCTGTCCAGCCTGTGCCTCCCGGGGATGGGGAAGAGACCCTGCTTGTGGGGGGGGCCGCGGAACTACCCGCGGAGGAACTATATATTGAACCATTGTTTCTCGCCAGGTCGGGCATCCTGGGGACCGAGGCCGAGTCCGCCGTGAACGGTCAAGACTACTCCCAGGTACTGCTCGACCTGGTTGAGCAATATAACCAGGGTACCCGGTCCGCTGGGTCAGAGGATGGTGGCGGTGAAGGGGAAGGCCCCCTGACTCCGTCTCCGACGCTGGCGCTGGGGGTGTTGGGGGAACTGGCATTAATGTACGCCCCGGTTTCCCCGTGCACCCCGGTGCCGGGGGTGGAGGGGGGCCCCGAGCCACCGCCGCCGCTTCCTGACCCGGCGCCTCTGGAGGAGCCCGGGGAGGACGACTCTGCCGCCGATCCTGGGGGTGGGATCGGGGCAGAGGTAGGGCCAGCTGATGGCGACCCCCCGGAGGAGGACGGGGACCCGGCGGTGGACACTGAGGATGACCTGGACTCCGTCGCCAGCGAGGCGGCGGATACCCTCGTGCCCCCCTCCGGGTCCCCCCTCATCCCCGTTGTGGAACTCCAGGACTTTGTGGCCATGGGCCAGGGTTGCCAAGATATAATCCGGCTGGCCATTGATAAATGGTTGGATCTGGCGCTGCTTGTTTGCTCCGTCCACGCTGCTGTCAAAACCATGGGCGCGGACGGGGGTGTGGGCCCGGCAGAGCAGCGTCGGATCCGGAAGTTCCTTGCTGGGCTGAGAAGGGAGTGGCGATCGCCTAGCGTCTGCGCTCCCTCCTCCCGTTAGGGTTAGGTAGAGGTTGCACTATGCTCTTGTCACGAAGATAACCATAGCCAGCCTCAACATCAACGGCAGCAGAGAGGCACGCCGTAGATTTAATAACTTCTCGGTCCTTCGGGAAGGGAGGCATGCGGTGTGCTTCCTGCAGGAAACTCACACCATTTCGGGAGACGAGGCCACGTGGCTCCTGGAGTGGCGAGGAGGGGTCAACATGAGTCACCTCTCCAACATTTCCGGCGGGGTGGCTATCTTGCTGGCCCCGCATTTTCAGCCGGAGATCTTGGGGGTCAAGGAGCACGTGCCGGGACGCTTGCTCCAGGTCACTGTTCACCTGGGGGGGGCGTGCCGCTCCATTTAGTGAACGTGTATGCCCCCCAGGCCGGGGCGCAGCAAGTGCGCTTCTTCGAAGAAGTGTCCGCTCTTCTGGGCTCCATCGACGTCGGCGAGTGCGTCATCCTCCGTCCAAAAATGTGCGGGTTAGGTTGATTTGGCTATGATAAATTGACCCTTAGTGTTAGGGGGGGATTAAATATGTGGGGTTACGAGGATAGGATGGGATATGTTAGGGGGAATTAAATACGTGGGGTTACGGGGATAGGGTGGGATATGTGTCGGTGCAGGCTCGATGGGGATTCTGTGTGAGAAAGCAGGGACAGGGTAGTGGATTTGGATGATCAGCCATGATTGTATTGAATGGTGGAGCAGGCTCGACGGGCCGAATGGCCTACTCCTGCTCCTAGTTTCTATGTTTCTATCCTCGGGGGGGGGGGGGGGGGATTTTAATTGTACCCTCGAGGCGAGGGACCGTTCGGGTCCTCCGCGAAGCCCGGCGGCGATGGAGAAGTTGAGGGACCTGGTCGGGTCCTTCGACTTGGTGGACGTCTGGCAGAATCTCCATCCCGGCTCCAGCGCCTTCACTTGGGTGGGGTCTGGAGGAGGAAGGTCCAGAATCGACCGCCTTTATATTTCCCGGGCGTACATCTCCTGCGTTCCGGCGGCTTCCCTGCCGCCGGTGCCGTGCACAGACCACCACCTGGTGTGGGCGGAACTCGCTTCTTAGCGCGCGCCGGGGGGGTCCGCGTACTGGCATTTTAACAACCTGCTGCTGGAGGACAAGCGGTTCCGGGATTCATTTCGTCTGTTCTGGGCCGACTGGAGAAGGAAGCAGGGGGGCTTCCCCTCCTTGAGGCTATGGTGGGACGTGGGCAAGGCTCACATCCGTCTCTTCTGTCAAGAGTACGCGAGGGGGTCGACCAAGAGGCGGGAGGCCCAGGTCGGGCGGTTGGAGAGGGAGGTGCTCGACCTGGAGTCCCGTCTCGGTCAAGTCGTCGAAGACCCGGCCCTGCGGAAGGTGTACGCAGAGAAGAAGGGCGCGCTGAAGGACCTGCAGCTGGTCGGGTCCCGAGGCGCGTACGTGAGGTCGTGGATCCAGTACCTGCGGGACCTGGACCGCGGCTCCCCCTTCTTCTACTCGCTGGAAAAAAGACGGGGGGGTCCGTAAGCAGTTCTTGGGGCTGCTGGCCGACGACGGATCTCTGGTTTCGGAGCCGGAGGGGATCAGCGCAGAGACCCGGGCCTATTACGGGGCTCTGTTCTCTTCGGATCCATCCAGCGAGGATGCGCGCAGAGTTTTGTGGGAGGACCTGCCGAAGGTCGGCCCGGAGGGCGCCGAGAATTTAGAAGCTCCGCTAAGTCTGGCGGAGCTGACCGGCGGCCTGCGCCAGCTCTAGAGGGGAAAGTCCCCGGGGCTGGACGGGCTGACCGTGGAGTTCCACAGGGCGGAGTTCCACAGGGCGTTCTGGGACGTTTTGGGGGGCGACTACGTGCGGGTCCTGGGGGAAAGTCTGGCGACTGGGGAGATGCCCCTCTCTTGGCGCAGGGCAGTCATCGTCCTGCTGCCCAAGAGGGGTGATCTCCGCCTCTTAAACTGGTGCCCGGTCTCCCTCCTCAGCACGGACTATAACATTTTTGCCAGGGCCATATCTGCCCGCCTTGGCACCGTGCTGGCCCACATGATCCACCCCGACCAGTCCTACACGGTCCCGGGCCGGTCCATCCATGACAACATCCATCTGGTCCGGGACCTGGTCCACCTTTCCCAGAGGGCTGGTCTGTCGGTCGCCTTCCTCTCCCTGGATCAGGAGAAGGCGTTCGACAGGGTGGATCATGAGTATCTTTTCGGAACTCTGCGCGCATTCGGGTTCGGGACGCATTTTGTCGCCTGGATCCGACTTCTGTACGCCGCCGCGGAGTGTCTGATTAAAGTTAACGGGTCTTTGACGGCGCCCCTTCACTTCGGGAGGGGGGTACGTCAGGGATGCCCCATGTCCAGTCAGTTACACGCCGTTTGCGTGGAGCCTTTCCTGCGCCTCTTGCGGAAGAGGTTGACGGGACTGGCTCTGCGAGGGCCGGGTGTGGAGGTCATTCTCTCGGCTTACGCCGATGACGTGCTCCTCATGGTCACGGATCCCGTCGACTTGCGGAGGATGCGAGAATGCCAGCAGATTTACTCGGATGCATCCTCCGCCAGGATCAACTGGGAGAAATGTTCTGGACTCCTGGTGGGCCAGTGGCGGGTCGACTCCTGCTGGAGGAGTTCAGGCCCTTCGCCTGGAGCACAACGCACCTCCTCTACTTGGGAGTCTACCTCGGCCCTGCCGAGGACACCTGGCCGGCGAACTGGCGGCCAAAGTCACCGCTCGCCTAGGACGCTGGACAGGACTGCTCTGAGTGTTGTCCTGCAGGGGTCGAGCGCTGGTCATAAACCAGCTGGTGGCCGCCATCTTGTGGTACCGGTTGGTCACTTTGATCCCTCCTCCTGCGTTTGTCGCCATGATACAGAAGAAGCTCATCGACTTCTTCTGGGACAAAAAGAAGCACTGGGTCTCTGCCGCGGTTCTGTGTCTCCCGCTTAGGGAGAGCGGTCAGGCGCTGGTGTGCCTTCGCACCCAGGCGGCAACTTTCCGTCTTCAGACGCTGCAGAGATACCTTTACGTCGATAATCCTCCCAGATGGTGTGCGCTGGATTTCTTCCGCCAGATGCACGGCCTCAACTATGACACACCGCTCCTGTTTGTGGAATTGGGCCGTACGCGTGCCTACCTGTGGGAGCTGCCTGTCTTCTACCAGGAACTGCTATGGGTCTGGAACCAAGTTGCCTCCAGGCGGCGTTCTCCCCCGTCAGGAGTGGCGGCTCTCCTTTGGGAGCCGCTGCTCAGGAATCCGCACCTCCATGTCCGACGGATCGGGTGGCTGGCGGAGGGCAGGGCTGTGCCTGGCAAGGTGACCAGAGTCGGGGACCTGCTCGATGGAGGAGCGGGCTGGATGGCGCCGGAGGAGTTGGCGCGGCGCCTCTCCTGGGTCGACATCTGGCGCGCGGCCAAAGCCATCGAGTCGCTGAAAGTGGCACTGGGCCCCAACTCCACTAGGTGTATCGAGGAGGCTCAAGCACGTGGGGCGATCCCGTCCGAACTGACCCCCGTTCGGACGGAATTCCTCATCAGCGCCCGGCCCCGAAGCCCCTCTCGGGAACTGGCACCTCACAACTCGGGAAATTCCCTCCGTGCCCTTTAGTTCTGTACGGAGGGGTTTCCTGTACGGGCTGCTCCTGCACACTCTCCACTTTGCCATCTTCGCCTGCCATCCGGACACGCCTTGGCGTGCCAGCTTGCCGTCCGGCGGAGGCGAAGGTCCCCAATGGAGGGCTCTCTATGCGGGAGTCCTCCCCTTTTCTATTGGGGACTTGGCCTGGAGGGTGTTGCACGGAGCAGTCCCGTGCAATCAGCTTTTAAGTAGGTTCACGGACTCCCAGGCCGCCTGTCTTTTTTGCGGCCTGGAAGAGTCCGTGTTCCACGTGTATGTGGAATGTGAGAGGTTTCAGCCCCTGTTCTATTATTTGAAGGGGCTGCTCCTTGATTTTTGGCTGCACTTCAGTCCCACGCTCCTGATCTGCGGTCACCCGGTGCGGAGGGGAGAGGGCAGGTCGGAGGACCTCCTTGTAGGACTGCTCCTGGGCCTGGCCAAAGTGGCCATTAACAGGTCCAGGCAGCGGGCGGTCGAGGGGGTCGTTCGGCCCAATTGCCTGCCTCTCTTCTGCGGCTATGTTCGCGCCCGGGTGGCCCTGGAGATGGAGCATGCAGTGTCCGCCGGCACACTTGAAGCCTTCTGAGACCAGTGGGCGCCGCGGGGACTGGAGTGTATCGTCTCCCCGGACAACTTAATTTTAATTTAATGTGATAAGTTTTATTTGAAGTTCTGTCAATTTACAGTAGTTTTATGTTTACTCAAAAGAGTACAAGGCCTACAATTCAGAGCAGCTGAAGGCAGTTAATTAGGGAAACTAGATTAAGCTGGTTCTCCTGTAGCTGGGCTCAGCAAGTCTCCTTTGTTTCAGGGCCTATAAAACAGGCTTTGAAGTGCGATTTTGCACTGAGTGTGGTTTAAATAGAGTGCTGTGAGATGGGTGAGTCGGAGTCAGGTCAGGTGAGGAGTGGAAGGAGGAGCTCCCTTGCTTCGCCTTTTGTTTTTCCTAACTTTTCACCCTGTAGGAAGAGGCTGGTGTCGGGAGCAGCAGGAGAGTACAATGAGTATTTAAACTCACTTTCGTGGGCCTTTTTTTCAAAGGCTGGTCAATCTCGCAGACCGGCGGTGGCGTTCCAGAGCCGCGCCATGATTCAAAAAGTGATGCAGGCAAGAGGAAACAGTTGATTGGGTGAGTACGGCCAGGTGAGTATTTATACTACTCTATAGTTTAACAGTTAAGGTTAATAGTTTATAAAGTTTAGAAGGTCTTAATTTTTGTGGTTCTAGTTTCTAAGGTCTCTGTTGTGTAGCGGGGAGTGCTAGTAAACAAGGGCCCTTGAGTATATCATTTAATTGTAGTGTAATTAGTGGCATTGATTTGATTTAATTTAAATTAATTAAAGGGTAAGTCATGGCAGCACAGCTCGGCCCTGTGGCATGCTCCTCCTGCACTGTGGGAAATCAGGGACACTTCCTGTGTCCCTGACGACCATGTGTGCGAGAAGTGTATCCAGCTGCAGCTACTGGCAGACAGCTGGAGCTGTGAATGGATACATACTGGAGCATTCGTGATGCTGAGGACGTCATGGATATCACGTTTAATCAGTTGGTCACACCGCAGGTAAAGGCTGCATAGGCAGGAAGGGAATGGGTGACCGCCAGGTACCGCAGGGATCGGTGCTAGGACCCCAGCTATTCACAATATATATTCATGATCTAGACGAGGGAACTAGATGTAATATCTCCAAGTTTGCAGATGACACAAAGCTGGGTGGGCATGTGTGCTGTGAGGAGGATGCAGAGAAACTCCAGTATGATTTGGACAGGTTGGGTGATTGGGCAGATGCATGGCAGATGCAGTATAATGTGGATAAATGCAAGGTTATCCACTTTGGTGGCAAAAACAGGAAGGCAGATTATTATCTGAATGGCAATAGATTGGGAAAAGGGGAAGTGCAACGAGACCTGGGTGTCCTTGTGCACCAGTTGCTGAAGGTAAGCATGCAGGTACAGCAGGCGGTTAAGAAGGCAAATGGTATGTTGGCCTTCATAGCGAGAGGATTCGAGTACAGGAGCAAGGATGTCTTGCTGCAGTTGTACAGGGCCTTGGTGAGACCACACCTTGAGTATTATGTGCTGTTTTGGTCACCTTATCTGAGGAAGGATGTTCTTGCCATGGAGGGAGTGCAGCGAAGATTCACCAGACTGATCCCTGGGATGGCAGGAATGACGTATGAAGAGAGATTGGGTCGATTGGGCTTCTATTCGCTAGAGTTTAGAAGAATGAGAGGGGATCTCCTTGAAACTTATAAAATTCAAACAGGACTAGACAGAGTAGATGCAGGAAGGATGTTCCCGATGGCGGTGGAGTCCAGAACCAAGGGTCACAGTCTAAGGATAAGGGGTAAGCCATTTAGGACTGAGATGAGGAGGAATTTCTTCACCCAGAGAGTGGTGAACCTGTGGAATTCTCTACCACAGAAGGCAGTTGAGGCCAATTCATTAAAAATATTCAAGAAGGAGATAGATATATTTATTAAGGCTAAAGGAATCAAGGGATATGGGGAGAAAGCAGGGACAGGGTACTGAATTTGGATGATCAGCCATGATCTCATTAAATGGCGGAACAGGCTCGAGGGGCCGAATGGCCTACTCCTGCTCCTATCTTTTATGTTTAAATTCAATATAATCAGAACTCATATTTAATGTGAATCTTAATCCTTGGATCTGAAGGATCCCTGGGAGTGCACACATATTAGGCTTGAAAATCCTAGAAATTCTGCAGGAAGGAAAAGGCCACTGTGCTGCTGGAAGTGCGGTGGGACCCCCACCTGCCGATTGGACCGATGCTGACTCCATCACAATTTCTAGGGTTAGCTGATTTGCATAATCACAAGTGGGCTGGCTGTGCAAGTCCTGCCTTCCAAGTCATATTTATGCCCGTGGCTGCTTAAAGGGGCAATGGTAGCACTGGAAGAGGATTTCAAAGTTTCAATTGAAGATGGCAGCAAGGGTTGTGGGAAAAAGATGAACTGAAAATTGCTCCAAATAGCACCTTGGCAAAGTACCAGAATAGGCCTAAGGACAGCACACAGGCAATGAGGGTAAGCACAGTGTTCAGAAGAAAGAAAGAGTGTGAGACTTTTGATCACATTCAACTATTGAATATGAAGCGGTTGTGTTGTGACAGTGGCAGCTGTCCATAGTTTGGGAAATGTGATAAATATTCTGGGAGTCATTCTGCAAGAGACTTCTGATGGGATTCCAGGCAGGATTGTGTGGAAATGGGGCAACTATTGAGGTTTTTCTCTTCATTTACTGATTTGAGAAGATGTCTCGAATAAGCTTTTGTCAAATCTCTTGCACCTGGCCCTGCTTGCTCTTCCTCCTGCTATTGCTGCTGTTCCTTTGCCTGAACTGGTCCCACTCCGACCTCGCATTCCTCCTCAGGGATTCCATCACAGCACCTTTCTGAAAGGCATGATTGCGAACAACACAACAAGACACCACTATTCTTGAGACTCTGCTGGGAGTATATTACAAAGCCACCCGCCCGTCCCCCCCACACCCAGAACAATGCAGATGACGGAATTGCCCCTTTAACATGCCGATATTATGCTCTATAATGGTGCAGGTTCTGTTATTTCTGTTACTTCCAGCAGCACAGTGGTCTTTTCCTTCCTGGGAGCTGCAGGAGCTCTATTTAAAGGCGTGCACTTTTTTTTTTTGTCGGCAAACAATGCTGCCTTGTCACTTTGACAGAAGCAGACAGGTGTTTTGACCCATTTGAGGTTTTACTGCTTGAAGGAGTTTTGCTCCTGACAAAAATTTATCAGGTTCATTTGTCTTACTTTTGATACTGCAACATTTCCAACACTTAATGGGGGCTGTACTGGCACAGGACCACGCCCTCCAGCTTCACCGTCTGAGGCCGCAGAGGCAGAGAGAGAGATTGGAAAACGTGGCCAGAGGGAGGAGGGCCAACAGGGCTCTCCACAGGAGACCTTACCCTCCCAGGGTATTCCGGGAGCAGTTTTCCTACATTCATCTGTCAGAGGAGCAGTGCCTTAGAAGGCTCTGCTTCAGCAAGGAGGTGGTCACAGAGCTCTGCCAGCTCCTGCAGCCAGAGCTCCAGCCTCAGCTCAGGACCAGAACATCTCTCTCAGTGGCAGTGAAGGTCACAGTCGCGCTCAATTTTTACGCCAGCGGCTCCTTCCAAGCTTCAACAGGGGCTATTGCAAACATTTCCCAGTTCGCCGTCCATTGCTGCATCCAGGAGGTCACAGATACTCTGTACAGAAGGAGAAGGGAGTACACCTCATTCCCCATGACCAGAGACAAACAGCATGAATGCTCATATGACTTTGCAAGGATAGCGGGCTTCCCCATGGTTCAGGGTGCCATTGATTGCTCCCACGTGGCATTGCAGGCACCTCATCACAATGCAGAGGTGTTCCGCAACCGCAAAGGCTACCACTCTGAACGTGCAGTTGATGTGCGACCACAGACAGCGCATCCTCGCCGTCAATGCCCGCTATCCTGGCAGCAGCCACGATGCATTCATCCTGCAACAGACTGGTGTCCCAGCACTGTTCTACCCACCACATGAAGCTTGCGGCTAGCTGCTCGGAGACAAGGGTTATCCACTCACCACCTGGCTGACGACACCCCTCCGTAACCCCAGTCAGGGGAGGGGGGCTGGAAGGGAGCAAGGAATGTATACTTAGATGGAAAGTGGGAAGGGCTTGTGTTGTGAAGGGGAAGTGGTATGAGAGAAGAGGGAGAGGTGATGAACATACCGTTGTTGTCCCGTTGTTTGACAAATCTACTGGAGTTTTTTGAGGATGTAACTGGTAGAATAGATAAGGGCGAGCCAGTGGATGTGGTGTATTTGGATTTTCAGAAGGCCTTTGATAAAGTCCCACATAAGAGGTTAGTGTGCAAAATTAAAGCACATGGGATTGGGGGTAATATACTGGCATGGATTGAAAATTGGTTAACAGACAGGAAACAGAGAGTAGGAATAAATGGGTCTTTTTCGGGGTGGCAGGCGGTGACTAGTGGGGTACCGCAGGGATCAGTGCTTGGGCCCCAGCTATTCACTATATATCAATGATTTGGATGAGGGAACCAAATGTAATATTTCCAAGTTTGCTGAAGACACAAAACTAGGTGGGATTGTGAGTTGTGAGGAGGATGCAAAGAGGCTTCAAGGCGATTTAGACAAGTTGAGTGAGTGGGCAAATACATGGCAGATGCAGTATAACGTGGATAAATGTGAAGTTATCCACTTCGGTAGGAAAAACAGAAAGGCAGAGTATTATTTAAATGGTGATAGATTGGGAAATGTTGATGTACAAAGGGACCTGGGTGTCCTTGTACACCAGTCACTGAAAGCAAGCATGCAGGTGCAGCAAGCAGTTAGGAAAGTAAATGGTATGTTGGCCTTCATTGCAAGAGGATTTGAGTACAGGAGCAAGGATGTCTTACTATAGTTATACAGGGCCTTGGTGAGACCACACCTGGAGTACTGTGTGCAGTTTTAGTCTCCTTACCTAAGAAAGGATATACTTACCATAGAGGGAGTGCAGCGAAGGTTCACCAGGCTGATTCCTGGGATGGCAGGACTGTCGTATGAGGAGAGATTGGGTCGACTAGGCCTGTATTCACTAGAGTTTAGAAGAATGAGAGGGGATCGCATTGAAACGTATAAAATTCTGACAGGGCTAGACAGACTGGATGCAGGGAGGATGTTTCCCCTGGCTGGGGGGTCTAGAACGAGGGGTCACAGTCTCAGGATACGGGGTAGAACATTTAGGACCGAGATGAGGAGAAATTTCTTCACTCAAAGGGTGGTGAACCTGTGGAATTCTCTACCACAGAAGGCTGTGGAGGCCAAGTCACTGAATATATTTAAGAAGGAGATAGATAGATTTCTAGACACAAAAGGCATCGAGGGGTATGGGGAGAGAGTGGGAATATGGTATTGAGATAGAGGATCAGCCATGATCATATTGAATGGCGGAGCAGGCTCAAAGGGCCGAATGGCCTATTCCTGCTCCTATTTTTCTATGTTTCTATGATCTCTCCGACTGCCACAGCGCCCACGACCTGGGCCGCGATGATGGTGTGCACTCGCTCCTCCAGCTGTGTAAGCGGGTGCAGCTCCGCCTGACCTCCTCCCGTGCATTGCTGCTCCCTCCTGTTATGAGCAGGCTTGGCCTGCAAGAAAAAGAACAGCGTGTGAGTGAATGTGCAGCTATGTATTTGGCATATGTGCCTACCATAGTTGAATAGCTGTTAATGTATGCAAGACGTGAGATGTGGATATGACTTTTAGTAGATGGGCATAGTTGGTGGGTGAGTGTTGGGGATTTGGCGGTTTATACTGTCTGTGCACAGAGTGAGGTTGAGATGGTGGGATGTAGATGATTTTGAAGCATGTACTCACCTTGACCACCCGAGTGAGGTCATTGAACTTCTTGTGGCACTGGGTGAGAGTCCTTTGGACCACGCTTCTGGCCGAGATGTACTGGGCCACCTCCCTCCACATCCTTCTGAACTCCTGCGGCAATGGCCTCCTGCCAGTGTCTGCGAAGAGCACTGCCCATTGGCGTTCCACAGCCGCAACCAGAGCCTTCAATGCCTGGTCGCTGAACCGGCGAGCTCTCTCCCTGTGTCACTGATCAGCCATGAGATTTGTGGTTGATGGATTGCACCTCCTTGCAGGCCCAGGTCACAAGCAGCAATGATCAGAGTGAGACTGTGCAGCATGATTGAACCTCCCCTTTAAGAACTGGAAGGCGCCAGTCTGTCTAAATACTTGTAATTGGCAGCGCCTGAACTTGAGTAGCGCCCCGCTCCCCGACGTTAGCACCCTAAGAGAAGTGTGTAGCGCTCCACTTCCCACTAGGGGCACTAAAACTGAATTTCACGGTCGCCAGCGCTAATTAGTGCCGGGCGCTAAAGTTTGCGCCCCAAAATGATCGATACTGAATTTTCCCCCCAAGGAACATAAAACAAAATAGTAAAATATTTTACAGGCACATCAATAAAAAAAAAAGGAAGGTTGGGATGGGAATAGGGTCATTAAGGGATAGACAGGACAATACCACAGGGAGATGGCAGAAATATTAAATAATTATTTTGCTTCGGTATTTACCAGGGAGATAGAACAGGTGGACATGAGATTGGATGATGAGATGAGTAATAAGATAAGTGCATTTAAAATAACAGAAGGGGATATATTAAATAAACTAATCAAGCTGAAAGAGGATAAAACCCCTGATCCGGATGGATTGCATCCATGCATTTTAAAAGAATCTAGGGAAGAGATAGCAGAGGCATTACTACACATATTTAATGATTCATTCGAAAAGGGTGTAGTGCCAGAGGACTGGCGGACAGCTAACGTAATACTTATATTTCAGAAGGGGGATAGAACATGTCCAGGGAATTATAGACCAGTCAGCTTAATGTCGGTGGTAGGAAAAATAATGGAATCCCTACTAAAGGAAAGAATAGAAGAACATCTAGAAACGAAAAGTATAATAATCAGCATGTATTTCAAAAGGAAAAATCTTGCTTGACTAACCTTATTGAATTTTTGAAGAGGTAACAGAGTAGACAATGGTACTGCAGTAGATGTAATTTATCTGGATTTTCAAAAGGCCTTCGATAAGGTACCACATAATAGACTAATGAATAAGGTCAGGGAATGCGGAGTCAGGGACAAGCAGCAGAATGGATTGCTAGCTGGCTTTATATAGCTGTGCCGTATATCCTATGTAACACTATGTAATACTCTAGGTAGAAGCTGCACCCTGTGTGGGAACAATTCGGTTGCTTTGCGCCTCCCGTAGGCGTCCTAAGAGGGTGCTAATGGGTCGCAAAGCAACTAGCGCCCGGGCGCGGCGATGTTTGCGCCGCTCGCAAAATTGACCAGACATTTTGCGGTGACGCTAAACACTACTGCCACGATCTCCTGCCACCCGCAGATCGTGACGTCAGTTGAGCGTGCAACGCCCCAGTTGCACCCCGGACCGGTTATTGAGTGGCGCCCCCTGCCACTAGCAACGACAGGTTGAGGGGAGTGTTTTGCAGTCGGGAAGGGACTGGGGGAGCGCTATTTAAAGGCGGCCGCTTCCTGCCTTTTTTTGTCAGTGGCATTTTTGCACCACGCATTCTGAGAGAGAGAGAGAGAGAGAGAGAGAGACTTCTGGAGAGATTCAATGCTGTGTGAAGGAGTTTTGGGTACCGAGCAGCAATTTGCAGGTTCATTTTGATTTGACCTTCCTTGCATCGATTCAGAAGAGACTATGGGGGCTGCACTCTGAGCTCTTTCCCTGGGCCTCTCCATTGTTCTTTCCAACAGATTTGATGTACAGGTCTCTCCAGGCCGAGATTCAAGGCTGCAATGAGCAGGGTTTGGATGAAGAGCAAGATTGACCCGCCCCTTTAAGAACTGGTCGGCGCCAGTGTGTCTGTGTTCCATTGCTGACTGACATCACATGAGCTTCACCAGCGCTCTGAGGTAGCGCCTCGCTCCTCGGTGTTAGCACCTTAAGAGAGGTGTGATTTAGCGCTCCAATCACCTCCAGGGGCAAAATCCAATCATAAAGATGCCAGTTCGCAGCACCTTGGCTTACGCAGGTTCTAGTCCTATGACATCCTTACATCATCTGTTTTTGACCATCAAAACTCATGTCTGAGGTAGTTATGGCAATATATAAGAAATAAGAGCAGGAGTAGGCCATTTGGCCCTTTGAGCCTGCTCCGTTATTCAATAAGATCATGGCTAATTTTCTACCTCATCTCCACTTTCCTGCACTATCCCCATATCCCTTGATTCCCTTAAAATTCAAAAATCTATCGATCTCTAGCTTGAATATACTCAATGACTGAGCCTCCACAGCCCTCTGGGGTAGAGAATTCCAAAGATTCACCGCCCTCTTGAGTGAAGAAATTTCTCCTCATCTCAGTCCTAAATGGCTGACCCCTTATTCTGAGACTGACGTCTGGTTCTAGACTCCCACCAGGGGAAACATCCTCCCTGCATCTACCCTGTCAAGCCCTGTCAGAATTTTGTATGTTTTAATGAGATCACCTCTCATTCTTCTAAACTCTAGAGAATATAGGCCTAGTCTACCTAATCTCTCCTCATGGGACAATCCCCCCCATCCCAGGAACCAGTCTGGTGAACCTTCGTTGCATTCCCTCTATGGCAAGTATATCCTTCCTTTGGTAAGGAGACCAAAACTGGACACAATACTCCAGCTGTGGTCTCACCAGGGCCCTATATAATTGCAGTAAGACGTCTTTACTCTTATACTCAAATCTTGTAATAAAGGCCAACATATCATTTGCTTTCCTAATTGCTTGCTGTACCTGCATGTTAACTTTGTGATTTGTGTACAAGGACACCCAGGTCCCTCTCAACACCAACATTTCCCAATCTCTCACCATTTTAAAAAATACTGTGCTTTTCTATTTTTCCTACCAAAGTGGATAACTTCACATTTCTCAATATTATATTCCATTTCCCATGTTCTTGCCCATTCACTTAGCCTGTCTATATTCCCTTGAAGCCTCCTTGCATCCTACTCACAACTTACATTCCCACCCAACTTTGTATCATCAGCAAACTTGGATATATTACATTTGGTCCCCTCATCCAAATCATTGATGTAGATTGTGAATAGCTGAGGCCCAAGCACTGATCCTTGCGGTACCCCACTAGTTACAGCCTCCCAACCCTAAAAATGACCCGTTTATTCCTACTCTCTGTTTTCTGTCCGTTAACCAATCCTCAATCTATGCTTGTATATTACCCCGAATCCCAGGAGCCCTAATTTTGTTTACTAACCTCTTGTGTGGCACCTTATCGAATACCTTCTGAAAATCCAAAACACCACATCCACTGGTTCCCCCTTATCTATTCTGCTAGTTACAACCTCAAAAAACTCCAACAGATTTGTCAAACATGATTTCTCTTTCATAAATCCGTGTTGACTCTGCCCAATCCTATTATTATTTTCTAAGTGCCCTGCTACTACGTCCTTAATAATGGATTCTAGCATTTTCCCTACTACTGATGTCAGGTTAACTGGTCTGTAGCTCCCCATTTTATCTCTCCCTCCTTTCTTAAATAGTGGGGTTACATTTGCTACCTTCCAATCCACGGGAACCGTTCTAGAATCTATGGAATTTTGGATAATGACAACCAATGCATCCACTAGCACTATAGCCAACTCTTTCAAAACCCTAGGATGTAGGCCATCAGGTCCAGGGGATTTATCGGTTTTCAGTCCCATTAATTTCTCCAGTACTATTTTGTTTACTAATACTAATATCTTTCAGTTCCTCATTCTCACTAGACCCTTGGTTCTCCACTATTTCCGGGAAGTTTTTTCGTCGAATGGAGTATGTTGAGATACAGCCGTTGCTGTTGGCATTTGTTTTTAATTCACTGCAGATGTTATAACTTTCCAACACAGTGACAACCACATGTAGCTTTGGTTCCAAGGCTAGCTGTATTCTATGTCTCATCTTTACTGTTGGCTAATATCAAACTGTCACCCACAGCTCAATATTTGACTGTAACAATCCTCTTTCTCACCCCAGGCTGTCTGGGTTACAGCTTACTCACAGGTTTAGAAATACGTCTTGGGCATAGGTGAAAAACGGGCGTATTGGATCGGCCGCCCGTTATACACGGTGCCTGATATTCAGTTCCACTGCGTCTAACGGGCGGCCGATCCAATACCGCCCGCTTTTCGCCACTGCCCGACGAGTATTTCTAGGCCGCAGACTTTTAATTATAAGCAAAAGGGTTACTTGTCCTATATAATTCAAGTTACCATCGCATACAGTTGATGATTACAGACTTCTACATTTAATTCTTACACACAATTATAAATCCATTACTGATGATTATAAGATACTGATGATTATAAGATCGTAAAGCAAGTATTTTTAAAACTCATCAAAAGATTGTGAGGTGTCTGGAGATCTTTGCTCATCTCCCACTGCATGGTCCCGATGTCTCTGGTAGTGGCCAGGCTATCAAATTCAGTTTTCTTAAAAAGTTCATTATAGGTAAGGACACAAATGTCTCCAAGAGAAAGCTATCAATTTACTATCCTTAACTACACTTTCCTGACTTTCACTAGAATGTTAGGAAAATTTTCATTTGGTGGTGTAATTTTCCTGTTTCTATCTTACACCCTCAATCACTTCCTCTCATTCCATTTTACACATCCCATTAATTACCATTCTATCTCATTCATGAACCCTGGAGGAACTTTGCTGTCTAATACAACATTAAAGATAGAATACATAGCTCAAACATTTGCACTTGGTTTAAGTTATTAACACTTTTTAAAAAATTCTTTATTGTAGAGGAACTTGTTATTTCCCAAAATAAACCCGATATATTATGCCTGAGTCCATTTTATCAGTTCTAAATTATTCTAAATCCAAATAGCAGTGTTGTTGGACTTTGCCAATGTTCAATCTTATTTTCCCAAAAACTTTCTTCTCTGATACACAGCAATTGGCTGGAAATTTGACTATCCTCTTAAACTTCAGTAAATTTTCCCTTCTTGAGTGCTTGAAACAGCAACTCATATCAATTTTATTTTTATCAATTCATTTTATCAATTCCAATTTCAGAAACAAGTGAAGCCCAGGCTTGGTGGTTTACATGGTGTTTTAATATTAGAGACAGAAGTGCTTGCAATTAGTTTGGAGGTAACTTCTGTATCTCCCCTTCTCGACCACTCTGCCTCAGAAAATATCACATAACCCTGAATGGGTTAAGTCCGAGTCTTTGAAAAGCAAAACCTTTAGTCCAAATTGTCACCATGCTGTGATTTTCATGTCTGCTAATGTCTGCAGATAAATTCTTAAAACTGCTGGATGTCTTGCTATGCCATTCATATTTCTGCGGTCTGGAAAGCCATGATCATCTGTTTAAAACAAAAACAGAGAATCCATTGTGGCTCTGCTTAAGAACCTAATGCGTTAATTTGTCAAATCATAATTTTCCTCCTGCACCGTGGGAAAATATCCACTTAAAATTAAGAAACTTAAAATTGAAAATGAGGTAGAAATTCCGATCCCTACGGGTGTGTACGCGCTGTGTACTCACCCGCAGGGCCAACGGAAATGCCGGTTTCAGGCATGCACTGCGCATGCGCTGGAAACCGGCATTTCCGATCTGTCAAGAAAGCTCTTGACAGATCCTCCGGCTGCCCGGGAGAAGGGCCTCTGCGGGTGGAGATTTCCGTTTTTTGGACACCCTCCGCCCGCAGAAAACACTTACAATTCTTGCGCCTGGTAAAAGCAGGCGTAAGGCCTGCTTTTACCAGGATAAGAGTTGAAAAAAGTAAAAAGAAAAAAAAAATTTCCTTTGATTTATCATTTAAAAATACTTTAAAGAAAGGTAAGTTTATTTTTAGCCCCGTTAAAAACTTTAATTTTTTTCAAAAAATAAAATTTTTGTTTAAAATACTTAATTTATTGTAATTTAAAGTCTTTTTAAAAATGTGATTTAAAAAAAAAACATTATTTAAAGTTTTACTATGTTTGGGGGTGATCTCTTCATATATTTGACAGGTCTTCCTGTCAAATGTATGAAGGGAGATTCCCTTCTCTGATTGGCTCCCCATGGCCCACGTGATCCCAGGGACGCTGCGAACCGCCTGCGCCTCTGGGATACGTGGGCCCTGCGCACCGGCAGTTTGGAGAGGCCCAGCAACGGAACTCTGCGCCTCCCGGGAGCCCTCCGGTCTTGGCGCAGATTTTTCCAGATCGCAGCCCTCCACCCGTGGGAGGCCTGCGAATGGAATTTCTGGGCCAATAATGTCCAATATTAAAATTTCATTTAACAATACTAAAGTTGTTGCTTGGTGAACAAAAAAAACCCCAGCTGTCAGCAGAAAGGGTTAACTTCTTTGCAGGTTTATAAGATGGCAGAGCATAATATTGTCAGATGCACGCAATTGCGTCACTTAATGTAAATTTAAAACATTTCCTGATGGAAAAAGACAGTAAATTGGCGCTTGGTTCTTTCTCGAAGTCTTTGTACCTTCAAAACTTCCTTACGAATTAAAGCAAATCCATTAAAACAGGAGGGATCATTAGTAAAGCTGTCATTATTAACTGGAAATAAAACATTCTCATCAGGGAAGACAGTATTTTAGATTAAACTCCAATTGTTTTAAAACTTTTTAGCAATTTTCAAAAGAGGTTTCACGCCCCAAAATTTTCCAGTACAAGCAGAATGACCTCAAATGTTGTAAAATTCCAATTCAAATCAGGAAACATTTAAGAAATTCAAAACTACCAATGTGAAAATCTCACGTCCGGAACGAGAAACTCTCACATAATTTAAAGTAATAACTAGAATTTCACTGTGGACACAATGTAAGTCGGGTTTTCACAGTTTAATAGTGAACCTCAATAATTCCAATTTAATTCAGACCAATATTTTATTAACTAAACACAATACAGAACAGATAAAATACAATAAAATAATTACGTCATTTATCTTTTATTATTCTTCAGGCGCCTTTCCAAAGACTGTAAAAATACTGAATATAACTGGAGAAAAAAATTAGTTTTCACATTTAAAGAAATCAAATCAAAGTGCTTTGGAAATTTCAAATTAAGTACCAGGCACCATGGCATCTGCAACGCCGAGGTTAAATGTTAGACTGAAACTTATCTTTTGTTAAACAAACTTTTGTTTTTGCTTTTCTCAGCCTTTTCCCAATTCTGGGTGCACAATCTTAAATTAAAATGAACATAATTAACCTATTCACACAACTTAGAAATATTGATCCCTGTAATGGGTTATGAACCCCAAGAGTGCAAATTAACAAAAAAAAAAATTATTTATTCGTTTATAGGATGTGGGCATCACTGGCAAGGCCAGGATTTATTGCCCTTGAGAAGCTGCCTTCTTGAACCGCTGCAGTCCGTGTGGTGAAGGTACTCCCACAGTGCTATTAGGTAGGGATTTCCAGAAATTTGACCCAGCGACGATGAAGGAACGGTGATATACTTCTAAGTCAGGATGGTGTGTGACTTGGAGGGGAACTTGGAGGTGGTGGTGTTCCCATGCGCCTGCTGCCCTTGTCCTTCTAGGTGGAAGAAGTCGCGGGTTTGGGAGGTGCTGCCGAAGAAATCTTAGCGAGTTGCTGCAGTGCATCTTGTAGATGGTACACACTGCAGCCACGGTACGCCGGTGGTGAAAGGATTAATGTTTAAGGTGGTGGATGGGGTGCCAATCAAGCGGGCTGCTTTGTCCTGGATGGTGTCAAGCTTCTTGAGTGTTGTTGGAGCTGCACTCATCCAGGCAAGTGGAGAGTATTCCAGCACACTCCTGACTTGTGCCTTGTAGATGGTGGAAAGGCTTTGGGGAGTCAGGAGGTGAGACACTCTCCACAGAATACCTAGCCTCTAAGCTGCTCTTGTTGCCACAGTATTTATGTGACTGGACCAGTTAAGTTTCTGGTCAATGGTGACACCCAGGATGTTGATGGTGGGGGATTCGGCGATGGTAATGCAGTTGAATGTCAAGGGGTGGTGGTTAGACTCTTGCTTGTTGGAGATAGTCATTGGCTGTCACTTGTGTGGCACAATGTTACCTGCCAATTAAAAGCCCAAGACCGAATGTTGTCCAGGTCTTGTTGCATGCGGGCATGGACAGCTTCATTATCTGAGGAGTTGCAAATGGCACTGAACACTGTGCAGTCATCAGCGAACATCCCCATTTTTGACCTTATGATGGAGGGAAGGTCATTGATGAAGTAGCTGAAGATGGTTGGGCCTAGGACACTGCCCTGAGGAACTCCTGCAGCGATGTCCTGGGACTGTGATGGTTGACCACCAACCACCACAACCATCTTCCTTTGTGCTAGGTATGACTCCAGCCAGTGGAGCGTTTTCCCCCCGATTCCCATTGACTTCAGATTCACTAGGGTTCCTTGAAGCCACACTCGGTCAAATGTTGCCTTGATGTCAAGGGCAGTTACTCTCACCTCACCTCTGGAATTCAGCTCCTTTGTCCATGTTTGGACCAAGGTTGTAATGAGGTCTGGAGCCGAGTGGTCCTGGCGGAATCCAAACTGGGCATCAGTGAGCAGGTTATTGGTGAGTAAGTGCCGCTTGATAGCACTGTCAATGACACCTTCCATCACTTTGCTGATTATTGAGAGTAGACTGATGGGGCGGTAATTGGCCAGATTGGATTTGTCCTGCTTTTTGTGGACAGGACATACATGGGCAGTTTTCCATATTGTCGGATAGATGCCAGTGTTGTAGCTGTACTGGAACAGCTTGGCTAGAGGCGCGGCTAGTTCTGGAGCACAAGTCTTCAGCACGATAGCCGGATTGTTGTTGGGGCCGATAGCCTTTGCTGTATCCAGTGTGCTCAGCCGTTTCTTGATATCACGTGGAGTGAATTGAATTAGCTGAAGACTGGCTTCTGTGATGGTGGGGACTTCGGGTGTAGGCCAATATGGATCATCCACTCGGCCCTTCTGGCTGAAGATAGTTGCAAACGCTTTAGCCTTGTCTTTTGCACTCACGTGCTGGGCTCCACCATCATTGAGGATGGGGATATTCATGGAGCCTCCTCCTCCCGTTAGTTATTTAATGGTCCACCACCATTCGCGACTGGATGTGGAAGGACTGCAGAGCTTTGATCTGATCTGTTGATTGTGGGATCGCTTAGCCCTGTCTATTGCTTCTGCTTTTTAGCATGCATGTAGTCCTGTGTTGCAGCTTCCCCAGGTTGGCACCTCATTTTTAGGTATGCCTGGTGTTGCTCTTGGCATGCTCTTCTACACTCCTTATTGAACCATGGTTGGTCCCCTGGCTTGATGGTAATGGTAGAGTGAGGGATATGCCGGGCCATGAGGTTACAGATTGTGGTGGAATACAATTCTGCTGCTGCTAATGGCCCACAGTGCCTAATGGATGCCCAGTTTTGCGCTGCTAGATCTGTTCTGAATCTATCCCATTTAGCACGGTGGTAGTGCCACATAACATGATGGATGGTTTCCTCAGTGTGAAGACGGAACTTCGTCTCCACAATGACTGTGCGGTGATCACTGGTACTAATACTGTCATGGACAGGTGCATCTGCGACAGTTAGATCGGTGAGGACGAGGTCAAGTAGGTTTTTCCCTCATGTTGGTTCTCTCACCACCTGTCGCAGGCCCAGACTGGCAGTTATGTCCTTCAGGACTCGGCCAGCTCAGTCAATAGTGGTGCTACCGAGCCACTCTTGGTGATGGACATTGAAGTCCCCCACCCAGAGTACATTCTGTGCCCTTGCTACTCTCAGTGCTTCTTCCAAGTGGTTTCAACATGGAGGATTACTGATTCATCAGCTGAGGGAGGGCGGTAGGTGCTAATCAGCAGGAGGTTTCCTTGACCATGCTTGACCTGAAGCCATGAGACTTCATGGGGTCCGGAGTCAATGTTGAGGACTCTCAGTGCCACTCCTTCCCGACTGCATACCACTGTGCCACCACCTCTGGTGGGTCTGCCCTTCTGGTGGGACAGGACATACTCAGGGATGGTGATGGAGGAGTTTGGGACAGTGGTGCCGTTAAGTTTCTGTTCAAAGGTGACCCCCCAGGATGTTGGTTATTTTAATGCTATTTTGGGGGAAAAATTGAGTCTAACCCTAACCCCCGCGGCCTAAATTGAATGGTAGCACCCCAAGAGGGAAGCGGGGCACTACTGGAAGCACCCCGCCTCCCTCTTGGGGCGCTGCGAGGAAATATCGCGGTGCTACGTGCTGCAGCACATCGTGCCGCGGTATTGCAGGCCTTCCTCCCCTTCTTAAAGGGGAGGGGTCTTGCGCAGCGCGACCCGGGGACCAGTTGGGCCCCTGGGGATCGGCGTGCCTGCTAAAGAGCCCGGCACTCTAAGTGCCAGGCTCATGGAGCGCGGCCGGCACTCTGCGGGGCGGTGGGGTTGGTCAGGAGGCCGGGGACGGCAGCGGAGGCAGGTGCTGGCAGGCGGTCAGCAACAAAAATGGCTGCCCTGCTTTAAATAGCGCTGCCCTGGCCGCAGGTAGGCCCCCCTGACCCCGTCGGGCATAGCGTCCGGCGGTAAGTCAGGGGGCGCTACTGAAGATTGCGGTCCGGGTGCAAGCGGCATGCTGCGCACGGCGATGACGTCATTGGCGGCGGCGCAGCGCCGCGTGGTGCTAATGGTTAACGCCGCCACTAACCTCCCGCTGAATTTCGCGGGAGGCGTTGGGGGCACCGCGCCCAGGCGCTAGTTGCTTTGTGCCCTGTTAGCGCCCTCTTAGGGAGCTAACGGGAGGCGCAAAGCAACCAAATTTTTCCCCTTTTGTTTCTTTGACATCAGTAGTTGATTAGTGCATGGTAATTTAAAATTTTCAATTGCCTATTCAACTATTAAGCTGTCAAACATTTTCCACTATTAGCCATTACTTACAGTCTGTAAATTACTGGCAGAATGGGTGTCTGTCTGAGCCTACTCTATGAGTCCGATTGGCTGTTGAAGAATCATGCATGTACCATCATATACCCACTTTCTGGCCGATCAGAAACAGTTGCGTTGATTCAAAATTCACCCCGCATGAATACTAAAGTGATGCAAAACGGGCTTTGACGTTAATCACATGCATTATAAAATGTGAGCCAGCCTTCTCCAGCAACAGCACCCGTCTAGTTTGAAAAATAAACCTTTTTTCTACAGTGTCGTTTTGTGACTAGCAGAGCTGTCGACGTTGGGCAGATCAAAAGTGTTCAATTTTCAGTAACTGCTCAGTCATGTGCCAGAGGCCCAGCCTGCTACCAAACAATTTCTTCATATTCCCCCAAGAATCATACCCAGAGCTGCTGACACTTGTATGAGTGACATGATCACAAAGAGTAGTATTCTTTCAAAACCCACTGGAAGTGAGTTTTATTATGATTTGTTATACACGTCACATTAGATTATACCAAAACTAGCAGACCTCCTGTGTTGCTGCATCTGGTGAGTCAAAGGATGGCCTATATTACAATGACAGGAGCGTTATACTACACAACACACAGGCTAGGGCATCTGCGGCACTTCCGCCAAAGTTGCAGCGGTGGAGTGGGAGCAGCTCTGACGAAATTCCTGCCCCCAATCTTCCTTGGCATTGCTCACCGAGTGCTACCTGGTGAATCAAGCTGACACACAGGAGCAGTTAACAGTCCATGCCTTCATTAAAATACGAATGTATTAATGCTAACACATTGAATGCTAATATCATAAAAGTAGTAGGTACAAAAAATAATTAAAAAAAAGGCTAATGGAACATTAGCCTTTATAACTAGAGGGCTAGAATATAAAGGGGAGGACGTTTTGCTACAGCTATACAAAGCCCTGGTTAGACTACATCTGGAGTACTGTGTACAGTTCTGGGCACCGCACTGTGGAAAGGATATATTGGCCTCGGAAGGAGTGCAGTGTAGATTCCCCAGAATGTGACCAGGGTTCCAAGGGAAAGATTACATAAACTAGGCTTGTGTTCCCTGAAATATAAAACATTAAGTTGATTTGATTGAGAGTGATTTGATTGAGGGTGTTAGGATTTTGGAAAGAATTAATAGAGTCGGTAGAGGGAACCTTTTTCCGCTAGTGGGGGAGTCTCGGACAAGGGGAGTTAACCTTAAAATCAGAGCCAGGCCATTCAGGAGCGAAGTTAGGAAACACTTCTTCACGCAATGGGTGGTAGAAAGTGGAACTCTCTCCCACAAAAGGCAGTAGATGCTAGCTCAATTAATACTTTTAAATCTGAGATCAATAGATTTTTGCTAGCCAAGGATATAAAAGGATATGGAGCCAAGGCGGGTGGATGGAGTTAGGATACAGATCAGCCATGATCTCATTGAATGGTAGAACAGGCTCGAGGGGCTGAATGGCCTGCTTAGGTTCCTATCACAAAGCAGAATTACAACCCTTGGAGGTAATAGGCTGCCTGTTCAGTGCATGTGACAGCTTTTGATTCACAGTGGAAATCCACAGGACATTCACATCAGGGATTTATTGCAGCTTACGCCAAATTTCTTCACTTAAAACTCTTGAATCCAGTAGGTCAGAGCTTTTAATTACAAATCCAAATAGCATAAGTAACTCCATAAATTTTACAGTTGACTAATTGCTAGGATTTCAATTCAGGTCACGAATGCAGGATTTCAACACAACAACAACAACTTGCATTTATCTAGCGCCTTTAACATAGTACAATGTTCCAAGGCGCTTCACAGGAGCGTTATCAAACAAAAATTTGACACCGAGCCACTTAAGGATATATTAGAACAGGTGACCAAAAGCTTGGTCAAAAAAGTAGGTTTAAAGGAGGATTGAAAAGCAGAGAGGCAGAGAAGTTTAGAGAGGGGATTCCACAGCTTAGGGCCTAGACAACTGAAGGGATGGCTGCCAATGGTGGGGCGATGGAAATCGAGGATGCACAAGAGGCCAGAATTGGAGGACCGCAAAGATCTCGGAGGGTTGTAGGGCTGGAAGAGGTTATAGAGATAGGGAGGGGAAAGGTCATGGAGGAATTTGAACACCAGGATGAAAATGTAAACTTTGAGGCATTGTTGGACCAGGAACCAATGCAGGTCAGCGAGCAAAGGGGTGATGGGTGAACAAATCTTGATGCAAGTTAGGATACAGTTCGAGCTGGGTGTAGCTGAAAAGATTATTGCTGCAGATTATAAATGTGGTTTGCTTTTTGAAGAAAAAAATTAACAGTTTTATGTTTTTGTTTAAGGTAACGTATTGTATAAGAATGACATCCAGTGACAACGACACAGTTCCTCACTCTAGTGACCTGCCTCCCCCTCTCCTCCATGAAGATCCATTCACTTCAAAACTGTCCTGGGAAGCTGATGTCATCGCAGGATTTTACTTAATAGTCATAGGTAAGACAATGTACGTTTCTTTACTTTTCATCTTGGGTCTGTTTATGATCAGGGCAAAACCTGTGAAAATGCATACATGTATTTAACAAAATGGTTTACTGCCTAAATTAGCTATATTCATGGGGAAAAATTTGGTACCTTAGCGCCTCTCATTAGCACCAGTAGATGGCGATAATAGGGTGCTGATGCAGTAGTGCTGGGGCAAGGCGAATCCAGTGCCGCACAGCAAATCCGAACCCCCCCCCAATTGCGCTGCCAATACGAGGTACCACCAGGGACTTCAACATCCGGCAGATCATGACGTTAGTCAGCGTGCAATGCTCACTGGCCGCCCGATCTGGAAAATTCATTGTCACCACTTAGCGCCTCAACCAGACAGCGACAGGGAGAGCTGGCGTGCAGCTCCAGGAAGCTGGCTCCAGTGATGTTGTTTAAAGGCATCAGCATTAATCACTCCCAGCTGTTAGGGCAGGTTAGTTTCAATGGTTTGTTGTCAGTTTCACCCAGTAGAACTGGTCCTATGAGTAATTTCAAACTTCCTTTGTATCAGCAGTCTTCTGGCAACTAAAAAGTAGCTACATTTATTGTTCAAAGATTCAAACTGCTACAATTGGCAACATTAATGGGGGCTGTGTCATGCCATATCACAGCGTCCTCCTGGGCGCAAAGGTGAAATGAGAGAGACCACAAAATATTGCAAACTCCATTAATAAATTTATGCATTAGCATATCACACATATCACATTCATTCTAATAAATAATATCCCTTGTGCCTCCCATAGTTGAATAGCTGTCATTGTGTGTGAGATGTGGGTGTGAGTGTTGGTAGGTAGAGATTGTTGGTGGGTCAGTGCTGGGGGTCTGGTGCTTTGGGAGTGTGTGAAGCTTGTGGACAGATGATGGTACGTAGCATTTGTTGAAGCATTTAATCACCCTGACCACCCGACTGAGGTGGATCTGCCATGAGCACACCTGCTTCAGTCCTCCGGCTCCTTCTCCTTGTTGTGCTTCTCCTTGCTGAGGCAGCTGCACAGCCAGCAATTCTGAGAATGAGGTGCTGCAGTATCAATGAACCTCCACTTTAAGTACTGGGAAAAACCTGTGGCAATGATGAGTTGCAATTAGACTGCACCCGATATTGGTCCACCCTTTAAGTGTAACGCCAATGAGCTAGGCCTTCAAGACTGGAATTAGTGCTCCAATCATTTCTTTGAGCAGTGAGAATGAATTTTGCGTGCAGTCTAAAGCATTAGCGCCTGGCGCTAATTCTCAAACTTTTCTAATGATACTGCCCATTCTTGGCAATTTCTAGCCCACTGAATCATAGAATCGTTGCAGCACATTCGGTCCATCGAGTCCGTGCCGGCTCTCTGCAAGAGCACTTCAGCTAGTCCCAATCCTCCACCCTTTCACTGTAGCCGTGCATTTTTTTTTCTTTCTTTCAGGTACTTATCTAATTCCCTTTTAAAAGCCACGATTGAATCTGCCTCCACCACCCTTTCAGGCAGTGCCACCACCCTTTCAGGCAGTGCCTTCCAGATCATAACCACTCGCTGCGTAAAAAAGTTTTTCCTTATGTCGCCTTTGGACCTTCTACCAATCACCTTAAATCTGTGTCCTCTGGTCCTCGACCCTTCTGCCAATGGGAACAGTTTCTCTCTCTCTACCCTGTCCAGACCCCTCATGATTTTGAACACCTTTATCAAATCTCCTCTCAATCTTCTCTGCTCTAAGGAGAACAACCCCAGTTTCCAGCATTTTCTATTTTTATTCCAGTTTCTCCAGTCTATCCACATAACTGAAGTCCCTCATCCCTGGAACCATTTTTGTAAATCTTTTCTGCACCCTCTCTAAAGCCTTCACATTCTTCCTAAAGTGTGGTGCCCAGAATTGGACACAATACTCCAGTTGTGGCCGTGAAGGGATAATTACTAGTCCTAGCCCCTTTAGGGCTACCCCAGATCAGGCGTATTTCTCAAGACATTCACTTTCAACTAAAATTTGAGGTAGCCGAATCCTAAAGACGCTTAATTAGGTCTAAGGGTCCGGACTATCTCTCCCTAAAGGAAAGGAACAACCTGAGAATGTTACCGTCCTCCAGATAGCACTTTTAATAAGTTTAGCTAGACTGTAACATTCCGGATATTATGAGGGTCTGGAAAACTCCCTCAGAATTCTGCAACTCCTCACCAAAGAGTGTACAGAGATTGAGTTTGTGAGTTTTTGATACAGAAGTCTTATGTGAGACAATTCTAAAAATATATAGATTTATTAAAGAACCGACATGCAATTTACAGTTGGTGAGTCAATCGCAACATTAACAGTTCCAAAAAGAGAAAACTTACAATCTTATTATTAACAGAGAATCTTACTTTTAAATCTTAACTTCACTACAGTATTACAGTTCTTAGTGTTCTACAGGATATCCACCAAAATCAAATACCTTTGATCCCCGAGGTATAAAGAGTTGGAGACTTACAGAGCCGCCTCTGAAGCTGAGAATCGCTTTGCCCGATTAAAGCGAATCTGTTATCCCATTTGAGAGTTCAATATTTATACCTTTTTCCAGTGGTATTTCCTTTGAGGTTTTCTGCTGATGCAAGCTAATTATCTCGTCATTTTTCTGCCGACTTCTGCAACTCTTACTGCCACCTCAGCCAGACTCGTGTCTCATCTCTAGGTGTTCTAAGTTTACCATATAAAAACGGTGTGACGGCAGGTGTTCCTTACTTTGTCATCTTTACGAGGGCAGATGTTCCTTACTTTATGTGCTTCTTTACGAAGTGTAAATTAGAACACCTTATCCATGGTGAACCATTGTTTTTGTTCCCAAAGGTCAGCCTGTTGGAGCCCTTCACCTTCTGTTTCAATAAGGTTATTTATTCAGGGTCAACAACTGTCTTATCTCAATAGCCAGAATGCTTTCATAGCTATTTCATAGTTAGGTTTCTAAATTTCCAAACCCAGTTTGTCATGTTTTAATAAGGCCAGAATTCTTTCATAAGGTAGTGTATTTTTCTGAATAGGTTAAATGGCTTATTCGTTCACAGCCGAACCAATGTTTTCTAACGGTTCATCATAACTTCCTTGCTTTTATACTCTATGCCTCTATTTATGAAGCCCAGAATCCCGTATGCTTTTTTAACTGCTTTCTCAACATGGCCTGCCAACTTCAATGATTTGTGCACATATACCCCCAGGTCTCTCTCTTCCTGCACCCCCTTTAGAATTGTATCCTTTAGTTTATAGTGCCTCTCCTCATTCTTCCTACCAAAATGTATCACTTTGCACTTTTCTGTGTTAAACTTCATCTGCCATGTGTCTGCCCATTCCACCAGCCTGTCTGTGTCTTCTTGAAGTCTATCACTATCCTCCTCACTGTTCACTATACTTCCAAGTTTTGTGTCATCTTCAAATTTTGAAATTTTACCCTGTACACCTAAGTCCGAATCATTAATATATATCAAGAAAAGCAGTGGTCCCAGTACCAATCCCTGGGGAACACCACTGTATACCTTCCTCCAGTCTGAAAAACAACCGTTCACCACTGCTCTCTGTTTCCTGTCATGCAGCCAATTTCATATCCATGCTGCCACTGTCCCTTTTACTCCATGGGTTTCAACTTTGCTGGCAAGCCTATTATGTGGCACTTTATCAAACGCCTTTTGGAAGTCCATGTACACCACATCAACTGCATTGCCCTCATCAACCCTCTCTGTTACCTCATCAAAACATGCGTAGGTCTCCTTTTTGGTCCCTAATCAGCCTCACTCCTCCTCTTCCTACCCATTTACTATTTATATGCCTATAGAAGATTTCTGGATTTCCTTTTATGTTAGCTGCCAGCCTATTCTCATACTCCCTCTTTGCCCCTCTTATTTCCTTTTTCACTTCCCCTCTGAACTTTCTGTATTCACCCTGGTTCTCACTTGTATTCTCAACCTGACATATGTCATCCGCCCCTTTTTCTGTTTCATTTTACTCTCTATCTCTTTCGTCATCCAGGGAGCTCTGGCTTTGTTTGGTTGCCCTACCTTTCCCCCTCATGGGAATGTACCTCGACTGTACCTGAACCATTTCCTCTTTAAAGGCAGCCCATTGTTCCATTACAGTTTTGCCTGCCAATCTTTGATTCCAATTTACCCGGGCCAGCTCCGTTCTCAACCCACTGAAATTAGCCTTCATCCAGTTAAGTATATTGACTCTAGATTGCTCCCTGTCCTTTTCCATAACTAATCTAAACCTTATGATACTATGATTGCTGTTCCCTAAATGTTCCCCTACTGAAACATGATCCACCTGACCCACCTCATTCCCCAGAACCAGATCCAGCAGTGCCTCCTTCCTCATTGGGCTGGAAACGTACTGATCAAGAAAGTTCTCCTGAACACACTTCAGAAGTTCTTCCCCCTCTCTGCCCTTTACACTATTACTATCCCAGTCTATATTGTTTCAGTACAGCTATGACACTGGCATCTATCCGACTGGAAAACTGCCAGGTATATCCTGTCCACAAAAATGCAGGACAAATCCAATCCGGCCAATTACTGCCCCATCAGTCTACTCTCAATCATCAGCAAAGTATGGAAGGTGTCGTCGACAGTGCTATCAAGCAGCACTTACTTACCAATAACCTGCTCACTGATGCCTAGTTTGGGTTCCGCCAGGACCACTCAGCTCCAGACCTCATTACAGCCTTGGTCCAAACATGCACAAAAGAGCTGAATTCCAGAGGAAAGGTGAGAGTGACTGCCCTTGACATCAAGGCAGCATTTGACCGAGTGTGGCATCAAGGAGCACGAGTAAAACTGAAGTCAATGGGAATCGGGGGGAATACTCTCCACTGGCTGGAGTCATACCTAGCACAAAGGAAGATAGTTGTGGTGGTTGGAGGTCAATCATCACAGCCCCAGGACATCATTGCAAGAGTTCCTCAGTGTCCTCGGCCCAACCATCGTCAACAGCTTCATCAATGACTTTCCCTCCATCAGAAGGTCAGAAGTGGGCATGTTCGCTAATGACCGCACAGTGTTCAGTGCCATTCGCAACTCCTCAGATAATGAAGCAATCCATGCCCACATGCAGCAAGACCTGGAAGACATTCAGGCTTGGGCTGACAAGTGGCAGGTAACATTCACCCAACACAAGTACCCGGCAATGACTATCTCCAACAAGTGAGCATCTAACTTCCGCCCCTTGATATTCAACAGCATTACCATCGCCAAATCCCCCACCAGCAACATCCTGGGGGGTCACCATTGACCAGAAACTTAACTGGACCAGCCACATAAATACTGTGGCAACAAGAGCAGGTCAGAGGCTGGGTATTCTGCGGCACGTGTCTCACCTCCTGACTCCCCAAAGCCTTTCCACCATCTACAAGGCACAAGTCAGGAGTGTGATGGAATACTCTCCACTTGCCTGGATGAGTGCAGCTCCAACAACACTCAAGAAGCTCGACACCATCCAAGACAAAGCAGCCCGCTTGATTGGCACCCCATGCACCACCTTAAACATTCACTCCCTCAACCACTGGCGTACCGTGGCTGCAGTGTGTACCATCTACAAGATTCACTGCAGCAACTCGCCAAGGCTTCTTTGTCAGCACCTCCAAAACCCGCGACCTCTACCACCTAGAAGGACAAGGGCAGCAGGTGCATGGGAATACCACTACCTCCAAGTTCCCCTCCAAATCACACACCATCCTGACTTGGAAGTATATTGCTGTTCCTTCATCGTCACTGGGTCAAAATCCTGGAACTCCCTACCTAACAGCACTGTGGGCGTACCTTCACCACACGGACTGCAGCGGTTCAAGAAGGCGGCTCACTACCAACTTCTCGAGCAACTAGGGATGAGTAATAAATGCTGGCCTTGCCAGCGATGCCCACATCCCATGAACGAATTAAAAAAAAAAATACAAAATATTGGTTAGGCCACAGAATGAGTAATGTGTCTAATTTTGAGCAATCTGTTACAGAAAGCATATTCAAGCCATAGATACCGTACAGCAAGATGATGCCAAGGATGGGAAACTATAGTTGTGAGAAGAGACTTGAGGTACTGGGAGTGTTTTCACTGCAGCAGAAAATGCTAAGAGGATATTGAATAGAGGTTTTAAAAAATATGAAGTCGTCTTATAGAAGAAAAAGGAAAAGACAATTTTCTCTGGTTGGGGAGTCAGTGATGAAGGGACACCAATTTAAAATGACCACTTAGAGAATAAAGAAAGAAAGACTTCCATTTACTGTATATAGCGCCTTTCATGACCACCGGACGTCTCAAAGTGCTTTACAGCCAATGAAGTACTATTTGAAGTGGAGTCACTGTTGTAATGTAGGAAACGCGGCAGCCAATTTGCGCTCAGCTGGTTTGAAATGTGATTGGGCCAGGTGGACGGGCGCAGTCTTCGCGCACTCCCCGGGTGAGCAAGTGTTGGCTTGCGAGCCCCTGCACCGCATGGCCCGGCACTCAGCCTTCATCCCCTCTTTACTTTTACCCCCTTCCCTCCCACGGTCAGCGATGGACGTGATGTTCTGCTTACTCTGGTTTTTCTGCCATTTGACGAAAGTTTCGCTTAGTTTCCCCCAGTCCTTTGACAGAGAGGTTAAGAGAAACTTATTTACGCATCCATGACGGGATGAGTAGATAAACATTTGAAGCAGAGGAAGGTTCCGGGCTATCGGGATAGAGCAGGCCAGTGGATTAGTAAAGAGCTGGCAGCGAAATGATGGACCGAATGCCCTCCTTCTATACTGCTAACCTCTTTGGTTCTACAATTCATTCCCTTTCCTTATCACCATAACTATAATGCTCCCAATTCCTTTAGGTGGGCTCAGACTTGCCAGCTTTCTTTATAACCAGCAATAAAATCAAATTTATGAGTTTGAAGAAGGGCAACAGCAAGCTATCAGAAGCAAACAGGGAGATTTTATATGCCCTCGGTCACAAATCCTAACCTAAAATTTTGAACTGACTTTAATCTGTTATCTTTAACATCACATGTTTTTGATAGTATAAAAGCACATTATGTTACACGAATGATGCTGTATAGACAGATCATTCAAATAATCAAAGACTTTTTAAGACTGAAGCAGGTCAGCTGGTAAGTAGTACTGAGCATCCAGTGTACATTGTACTATTTTTTTAAAAATGACTCATTTAAAAAGTTTTAGTAAATCCAGAAGCACAAGGCATTTTCTGCTGGCAAGCATTTTGCTTTCCTAGCTTGGTAAGTGGTTGGACGCAGAGAAGGGTTTAAAAAAAGTTGGGTCCTGACTTCAGCCTTTGGCAGCCTGTTTCCGACTGACCCGCTGGAAACCCTTCTGCATCCCTGCCCTCCTGCTGTTTCTTGCAATGCTCTCTCCGAATGTCCCCATAGAAGTACCTTGTTAAAATAAATGGAAGTTCCAAGGGTTGAATTTCAACTTGCCCCCCACCCTCCATGTTTCCCCCTGGCCAAAAAACTGGCATTGCAGATTGACACTCATTACGGTACGCACCCAATTTCCAGTTCTACATCATTCAATGGAAATGAAATGAGACGGTTTCTCTTACAGCCCCCCCGATCTGTAATGCCAGTTTTATGCACGGGTGGCAAGTTGACAATCTATCCCCCCCCACTCCCTGATCCCTTGACCAATCTCTCTTTTATCCCATATTGCAATCGGTGACAGAAGACAAGAAGAAGAAAGGAAAAAGAAGTAACCTAAAAAAAACACAATGAGGGAGAGTGAAAAACTGCAGCAAGGCAGGGTAGATTTTCACTTCGGGCGGTGGGCAGGGTGAATGTGCCGCCTGTCCAATGCCATCAATCTGAGACCTGAACCACTTTGATGCTCAGGCTTCATTTAAATTTGACTGACGGGCAGACCACCCAATTGGAGGGTGCGCCCGGCACCTATTTAAAGAGTGAATGTACCTCTTAAAGCAAGCTGCCATTCAACTCTGTGCAGAACTGTGTTGCTAGTGGGAGGTTATTGGAAAGCAGCAAGTCGCAGACAAGAACACCTCGATTCTCTTACACAGCAGTGGAGCTGCTTGTTGAGCAAGTGAGAACATTCAGGCAGGTCCTCTTCACCTTGGATGGCAGGAGGGTACCCAGGCAGGCTCTGCAGCAGGCCTGGAAGGAGGTGGCTGAAGATGTCAATGCCCACACCATCACCCACATGATGAGCTGCCCCAAGCACCTCAACAACTTTACCTATACAGCAAGGGTGAGAATGATGTCTTGCTATCTTTTTTTTTCTGCATTACACCTTGCCACAGCACTTCCCCAAACCCAGCACTCCAAATACGTCCCTCCTCCAATCCACATGCTTCTCCTTCTAATTCACAATGAAATGTCAGGTATTTATTTTTAAGCTGGGGATCTGTTGGCTTCTGATCATCTGTCATACACAAACAATTAGCTACAGACTGTTAACTAACATAAAATAAGGTTGATTGTCTTTGAACATAAGTGTAGACAATGGGGGTGATTTCCATATTTGTGGGAGAATCGTGTACGGCAGCTGTCTGGAGGATTCAGCGTGGGACCCGCGCAGTTTTGATAGTCGGCTCTCGTTATAATGTGGTCGATGAATTTAGAGTCATACAGGGAAAAGGTGCACTTATTTGGTGCTGACTTATTCAATCAGGTTATGATTATTAGCATGAGTGTGTAGGGGCAAAGGGGATTGATGTGTTGTAATGTTCTTGGATGGCTACTGGATTGAGTGAATGTTCTTTAATTTGATAGTGGGGAGAAAGAGATAAGGGTTTGGATGTCAAAGTTAGAGAGTGTTCCACAGAGGAGTCCTCTGAATGGAGGTAATCATGATGCTCTCCTCCACGTAGATCTTCCTCCAATGAAGCTAGGACTAGTCGCCAGCCCTTTCTGTATTGTGAAGTTGTGAAGGGCACATTGGGCTATAATTATGTGTCCCACATGATCTGGAGAATACTGTAGCGCCCCTCCCGATCTGTCTAGGCAGTGATCCCATCCCTTTAAGATGCTGATGGTCCTCTCGAAGACCTTTGTTGTAGAGACATGGGCTCATTGTAGTGTTCTTCTGCTGCTGTCTGGGCCACTCTTAGAAATAGTTATGGGACCTGATTTTCTTCCATGAAGGCATCAGGGAGAGCCACATTTTGAAGGATGAATGCATCGTGACTACTTCAAACTTATCTGGTGTTGACGTGTAGGATCCTTTGCTGTTATCACACACAATCTATATATTGAGGGAGCAGAAGCCCTTTCTGTTGAGGGGATGTTGCGTGGGAGCCTGCCATCGATTGCACTCTGGACCTTGGGAAAGCCAGCAGAGCTGTAAAATTGTATAGCCCCATCTCGCTGCTGCCTTGCTGTGATGCTCCTGTAAAGTACATCAGTCACCTGATGAATGCATACTGTACTGCAGTCTGGCTGATTACAGGGATTCATAATGACTGCTTGAAACGACCCTTCATAGCCAGAGAGAGGGAGTACGGGCCGAGGACCCTGACTGCAGGTCCTCACGCAGTAGGTGGCAAAGCTGCTCTATTGCCTCTTTGGTGAAGCACACGCTGCTTATACACATCTCCTCACCTGTGTTTCCTGTATATTCTGAGTGGGGGAGGGGGTTAATATCTGGTGAAGTGCATCCGAAATGTTGTTGGGCGCTTTCAACGTTGAGGGACCTCTTAGGTGGTGTGGAGCAGAAATATGGGACAGAGGAGAGCTGCTTGGGTGCCGAGGTGGCAGGACTAGCTGAAGATTAAAGGGATGAACAAAAACAGGTTCCTTTCTAGGAACAGAAGCAAAATACTGCAGATGCTGGAAATCTGAATTAATAACATAAAATGCTGGAAATATTCAGGTCAGGCAACATCTGTAGAGAAAGAAACAGAGTTAACGCTTCAGAACTGGCGTTCCAGCATTTTCTGTTTTTATTCCTTCCTAGGAAAGTCACTTTGGAAACTGGCCTTTGCCTCTTTGGTGGGTCCAATTTATGTCATTAGAAAGTACTGTACACCTACCTCTTGAAAGTATAGGGACAGTATAATAGGGGCACCAGAGGGGACATCAATCCACCAGTCCCACCTCCATTTCTCACGTCTGGCTGCAAAGAGCCAAGTGCAAGAACAACCGGTCCCATCCCAAAAGAAACCCCAGCACATCACAGATCAGGTGGAAATGCAGCCGGACCCGGTTGTACAGAGCCTTGGTCAGACCCCATCTGGGCTACTGTGTTCAGTTTTAGGCACCAAACCTCAGGAAAATATATTGGCCTTGGAGAGAGTACAGCACAGATTTACCAGAATGATACCAGGTCTTAAAAGGGTTTCATAAACTTGGTTTGTATTGCCTTGAGTTTCGAAGCTTGAGGGCTGATCTAATCGAGGTGTTAAAAATGATAGTTTTTCTGTATCTACCCTATCGAATCTCTCTTTCCTCTGGTGAGCAAATCCAGAACAAGGGGGCATAATCTTAAAATTAGAGCTTGGCCATTTATAAGTGAAATTAGGAAGCACTTTTTCATACAAAGGGTAGTGGAAATCTGGAACACTTGCTCCCAAAAGGGCTGGATGCTGGGTCCATTTTTTTTTAAGGTTGAGAGTGATAGATTTTTGTTAGGTAAGGGTATCAAGGGATATGGACCAAGGGCAGATAAATGGGAGTTAAGGTACAGATCAGCCACTATCTAATTGAATGGTGGAACAGGCTTGTGGGGCTGAATGGCCTCCTCCTGGTGCTATCTTCCTATCTTCCTATGTCCTATGTTATTCAGTCCTGCCCCAATTTCAGCTCCCACTAGTTCCTGCTCGCCCCAATAACGCCTCCATTTGTCCCGACTCTGGAGGAAATTTGAGGTCTAATTATTTTTTGAACACTAGATTAAGTGAGCACACAAGCAACAAAGTGATGATAATTAGTGCCATTCAGTTAGTCAACTGGGATAGCAGTTAAATCCAAAGAAACAGAGGTAAATTGAATTAAAAAACCATTTTGGCCCCACTTTTTTATGCCAATTATCTCTGTCTCCTCTTCCTTTTTCACCTCGACATTGGGCTGGATTTTATTTACTAGTGGCAGAAAATGAAGGAAAAGGAGGCAGGGAGGCCCACAGCGGGGTCCCCACCCCAGCCAGCACCGCCAAGAGTATTCCTGCACTAGGGCTGCTAAACCGCCAGGATTGTTCTGGAGTTGCCAGGAATTAAAGATTAATCTCCTGAACACTATTGCGAGCAACCCAGGAGCAAAATCATAAGGGCTTTAAATGAAAATTGTATGCTTTTAAATGAAAAGGGTCTGTTGAACCCTTTTATTTATTAGTTATCAAAATAATGGAGGTGGGGGAAAAGGTCTGTTTGATTGGGCGGGGCGGTTGGAGGCGGGAGGTCATATGATGAAATCGCCAGTAAACGTCCAATCAGACTTGGCGTCCCTTTCCTGCACCAACCAGCAGGGAAGTCAGCATCCTGCCCCTTGTCTCTTCCAGCACATTCAAGTGAGGGCGGGAGACAATGCCTGGGAAACCAATCGATTTCCCTGCCTCCTCCCAAAACTACCACCGACCCCACAGACTGACTGGAGAGGGTTGGCAGTAAACTCTGGAACAATGACCGTAACGCCACTATTGTAAGTGTTAGGAGGGAGAGGGCCTAATAGAGGGTACCTTGCCCTCTCCTGAGGCCGCTTACTTGCAGCTGGATGACCCTGAGCTCGGAGAGAGCCTCATTTTTAAAATTTACAAACATCTACAGAGCGCTTCTGCCCAATTTCCTCCTCCTGTCGCCAATTTTCCTGGCCAGCTGCAGGAGTTTCTCCCTGGAAAACAGGTTGGGGTCATAGTGGGGTTTGGGCTGCAAGTGGAAATCCTGCTCTGACCCATCTCCGGTGGAAAACACACCCCAGAGGAAGACTTTGCTGGGATAATGCCCATAGCCCTCTAATAGCTCACTGAAGTGGCCATTCTTTATGTGTTCAACTGAGCCAGTATGGAGCCTTTCAAAACAGTTTTCATCAAAACTGGTAATATTTCCCACAATTACAGTAAATGCCTTATAACCCAGTTTGTTACAATCTGGTAGGCAGGTCTATGAAAGCACGGCACAATCACATATGGTTCAAAATAGTCATATTTATATTTACTATCAATTTGTCAAAAATAATTATTGATCGATAGTGCATTTTTAAAATTTTAATCTCACTCTTATTTAAGACATTGGTATCATTAAACCCCTTTATTTTGCAATATCACACACTCATTTCAAAATGTAGCTATTGTGAAGCCCCAAGTAATCCCTGGATAAAAGGATCAACAGCTTCTTCCTGATAAAACTTCAAACGCAGTTATGAATATAGAACATTATGGGCAGGATTTTCCTTATTGGTCTGGAGCAGCAGTAGGGAAAGACTTCCACCCACCCCTCCAACTCTGCTGCAACCCCATCTCATTTTCCTGGGTCGGAGGTCTCTAAACATGCAGGATGGGTGTCCAGCCAGATTATCGCCACCGAGGGAGCTCACCAGGGCCAAAGAGCGGAATGAGGTGATGCTGCAGCGGCGATGCCATTGCAGCACCAGAGCAGGTAAAGAGGGTCGAAGAGCCCCCAAGAAGAAAGGAGCTGCTGTCTTGTGAGGCTTTGGCACAGAACAAGGCCTACAAAGGTAAATACTGGGAGCAAAACTGGAGGGAGATCAGGCCTCTGCTTCCATTTGTGGACATCAGGTCCATTATCACCAATACCCCAGCCAACTGGCACCTTCCACCAGGCGGTTCCAGGGAGTGATGGTTAAAGGGACAGGAAGGAGGGAAACGGGCCAGAAGAGTGGGCCTGATAACCCCCTCCCCTGTTGGCATTTACATGCAGCGAGCAGGAAAGGGCGACTGGCGGCAGTCCTGGCGAGGATGGAGGGAGAGAAATCCAGGTCCGGGCAGGAGGCAGCAGTAGGCCTCAATGCCCCAATTTTTTAAGACATCTCTGCTACTGTCCCGCCTAATTTGGGATGGGATAGCGGAGGAAAATGCTGCTCCGTGTATCCAAGAATAACTGGCAACAATGATACATATCAACTGAAACAGCACTTCACCTTTCATCTCTTTCCTCTTTCTCTCTAGAATCTTCTGGGTTTTGTCTTATATATTCCTCCTCCTTTTCCCCAGGGATGAAGAGCCACAACTGCACAGTCTTTCAGCATTGTTGCGGTATACTTTCCAATACATCACCAAGATTCATCAGTACGGAATCAGCACATCAATCATACCAACAAAGCTTTGACAGGAAAAATATAAATATGTAAACCTGAACAATATAAATGTTATCTTTTCCATTATGGACGGGCGGGTTGCACCTCAACACAGCCGGGACCAATGTCCTCGCGGGGTGGGGGTGGGGGGGGTGCGGCGGTGTTGCTAGTTCTATTGTGGAAGGGTTTAAACTAATTTGGTAGGGGGATAGGCACCAGGATGTAGCATTAGAAAGGAGAAACAATGTGCACAAAGGATTGGGAGAGACAGATAGCACTAGAGTAAGAAATAATACGGTATTAGGTCGGGTCAGACTAAGCGAGAATACAAGAAGGTCTAATATAGGTTTACAGTGCATATGTGTAAACACATGGGCCCAGAAATTAAAGACGGAGCCTTCGTGCGGGGGTAAGGCTTCCCCGCGATATCTCACTGCGTGCCTGCCTTTTCATTCCGAGCTCGCACGAACTTGAGTTTCTAGACAGCAGCTGTGCAGTGCTTCCGTATCCCACAGACGCAGTTAATTCGTGCGCGCTGTGGGATCACGTGATTCAGTTACAGCCAATGGCAGCACACCATCTTTCATTCATAGTTTTCAGAGCAAGGGCTGTGAAAGCTATGAATCTATACCCCCCCCAAAAGAACAGCTAAACCTCAATTAAATTTTTTTAAAAAAACCATCACATTAATAAAATAAGTATAGTTAAATAAATTAACCACTTTAAACAAAAAATTAAATTTTTGAAAAAATGTAAAATCTTTTAAAAAGTTATAAAAATAAACTTACCTTTCTTTAAAGTCTCTAAAAAAGATATACCTGTTGAGAAAAATTCAAAATAATACTTAATTAACTACTTACCTTGTTAAAAGAGGGTCTTACGCCTCCTTTCTTTATGTGCAAAATCTTCCATGCTTACCTGCGCGTTCAAAGCACTAAGTGCACTGCGTGCGCGCAGCCTGTAGCGCGCACGCGGTTCACTTAGGAACCGCCCCCTTTTGAAATCGCCAAGTGCCGGTTTTCAGCGCATGCGCAGTGCATGCAGAAAACCGGCAATTGGAGACAGAATACGCGAGAGTACACAGTGCGTACTCTCGCGTAGCAAGACTAATTTTTGGGCCATGAAGCGTGGTAAATAAGGTTGGTGAGCTGCAGGTGCAAATAGCCACATGGGAAAATGTTTTTGTGGCGATAACGGAGACCTGGCTCAAAAAAGGGCAGGATTGGGTACTAAATATTCCTGGATATAAGGAGTTCAGGAAAGATATGGAAGGAAAGAAAGGAGGTGGGGTGGCAGTATTGATTAAGGAGAATATTACAGTGCTGGAGAGAGAGGATGTCCTGGAGGGGTCAAGGACAGAATCTATTTGGTTAGAGTTAATAAAAAATGGCACTGCCATTACACTACTAGGTGTATTCTATAGGCCACCAACTAGTGGGAAGGATTTAGAGGAGCAAATTTGCAGGGAAATTACAGAGAGGTGCAAGAACTATAGAGTAGTGATAATGGGGGACTTAAATTATCCTAATATTTTTCTTATTTCTTCATGGGATGTGGGCGTCGCTGGCAAAGCCAGCATTTATTGCCTATCCCTAGTTGCCCTTGAGAAGGTGGTGGTGAGCCGCCGCCTTGAACCGCTGCAGTCCGTGTGGTGAAGGTACTCTCACAGTGCTGTTAGGGAGGGAGTTCCAGGATTTTGACCCAGCGTCGATGAAGGAACAGCGATATACTTCCAAGTCAGGATGGTGTGTGACTTGGAGGGGAACTCGGACCTGCTCTTGTTGCCACAGTATTTATGTGGCTGGTCCAGTTAAGTTTCTGGTCAATGGTGACCCCCAGGTATTGATGGTGCAGAATTTGGCGATGGTAATGTTAAGGGGCGGTGTTTACTTGTTGGAGATAGTCATTGCCTGGCACTTCTGTGGCGTGAATGTTACCTGCCACTTATCAGCTCAAGCCTGAACGTCGTCCAGGTCTTGTTGCATGCGGGCATGGAATGCTTCATTATCTGAGGAGTTGTGAATGGCACTGAACACTGTGCAGTTATCAGCGAACATTCCCATTTCTGATCTTATGTTGGAGGGAAGGTCATTGATGAAGCAGCTGAAGATGGTTGGGCCTAGGACACTGCCCGAGGAACTCCTGCAGCGACCTTCAACCACCATCCGTTGTGCTAGGTATGACTCCAGCCACTGGAGAGTTTTCGCCCCAATTCCCATGACTTCAGTTTTACTAGGGCTCCTTGATGCCACACTTAGTCAAATGCTGCTTTGATGTCAAGGGCAGTCACTCTCACCTCACCTCTGGAATTCAGCTCCTTTGTCCATGTTTGGACCAGGGATGTAATGAGGTAGGGAGCCGAATGGTCTTGGCAAAACCCAAATTGGGCATCGTTGAGCAGGTTATTGGTGAGTAAGTGCCGCTTGATAGCACTGTTGACGACACCTTCCATCACTTTGCTGATGATTGAGCGTAGACTGATGGGGCGGTAATTGGCCTGATTGGATTTGACCTGCTTTTTGTGTACAGGACATAACTGAGCAGTTTTCCACATTGTCGGATAGATGTCAGTGTTGTAGCTGTACTGGAACAGCTTGGCTAGTTCAGGAGCACAAGTCTTCAGCACGATAGCCGGGATGTTGTCGGAGTCCATAGCCTTTGCTGTATTCAGTGCGCTCAGGAGGTGGCTGATATGGATCATCCACTCGGCACTTCTGGCTGAAGATAGTTGCAAACGCTTCAGCCTTGCCTTTTGCACTCACGTGCTGGGCTCCGCCATCATTGAGGATGGGGATATTCATGGAGCCTCCTCCTCCCTTTAGTTGTTTATTGATCCACCATCATTCACGACTGGATGTGGCAGGATTGCAGAGCTTTCATCTGATCCGTTGATTGTGGAATCGCTTAGCCCTGTCTATAGCATGCTGCTTCCGCTGTTTAGCATTCATGTGTTGTAACTTCCCCAGGTTGGCACCTCATTTTTAGGTACGCCTGGTGCGGCTCCTGGCATGCTCTTCTACGCTCCTTATTGAACCAGGGTTGGTCCCCTGGCTTGATGGTAATGGTAGAGTGAGGGATATGACGGGCCATGAGGTTACAGATTGTGGTGGAATACAATTCTGCTGCTGCTGAGGGCCCACAGTGCCTCATGGATCCCCAGTTTTGAGCTGCTAGATCTGTTCTGAATGTATCCCATTTATCACAGTGATAGTGCCACACAACACGATGGAGGGTGCCCTCGGTGTGAAGATGGGACTTCGTCTCCACAATGATTGTGTGGTGGTCACTTCTACCAATACTGTCATGGGCAGATGCAGCTGCGACAGGTAGATTGGTGAGGATGAGGTCAAGTAGGTTTTTCCTCTCGTGTTGGTTCTCTCACCACCTGTCGCAGGCCCAGACTGGCAGCTATGTCTTTCTGGACTCGGGCCAGCTCGGTCAGTAGTGGTGCTACCAAGCCACTCTTGGTGATGGACATTGAAGTCCCCCACCCAGAGTACATTCTGTGCCGTTGCTACTCTCAGTGCTTCTACCAAGTGGTGTTCAACATGGTTCATCAGCTGAGGGAGGGCGGTAGGTGGTTATCAGCAGGAGGTTTCCTTGCCCATGCTTGACCTGAAGCCATGAGACTTCATGGGGTCAGGAGTCAATGTTGAGGACTCCCAGGGCTACTCCTTCCCAACTGTATACCACTCTGCCGCCAGCCCTGGTGGGACAAGACATACCCAGGGATGGTGATGGAGGAGTTTGGGACATTGGATGAAAGGTATGATTCTGTCAGGCTGTTGCTTGACTAGTCTGTGGGACAGTTCTCCCAATTTTGGCACAAGGCCCCAGATGTTGGTGAGGAGGACTTTGCAGGGTCAACTGGGCTGGGTGTGCCATTGCCGTGTCCATAGCCGGTGCCGAGGTCGATGCCGTTTCATCCTTATTATTGTGGTGGTTTGTTGGGCCATTTCAGAGGGCAGTTAAGAGTCAACCACATTGCTGTGGGTCTGGAGTCACCAGACCAGGTAAGGTTGGCAGATTTCCTTCCCTAAAGGACATTAGTGAACCAGATGGGTTTTTACGACAATCCAATAGTTACATGGTCACCATTACTGATACTAGCACTTTATTCCAGATTTATTTAATTAACTGAATTTTAATTCCCCAGCTGCCATGGTGGGATTTGAACTCATGTTTCTGGATCATTAGTCCAGGCCTCTGGATTATTAGCCGAGTGACATTACCACTACGCTACCTGGAACTGTCAATAGGCATTTGCTAAAGTGCCACATAATAGACTTGTTAGAAAACGTGAAACCCATGGGATTAAAGGGGCAGCGGCTGCGTGGGTACAACATTGGCTAAGTGACCGAAAGCAGAGAGTAGTTTACGGTTGTTTTTCAGACTGAAGGGAAGTGTGCAGTGGTGTTCCCCCAAAGGTCGGTGTTGGGAACCACTTCTCATTTTGATATATATTAAAGACCTGGACTTGGGCACAATTTCAAAATTTGCAGATTACATGAAACTTGGAAATGTAGTAAACAGTGAGGAGGATAGTAACAGACTTCAGGAGGACGTAGAGACACTGGTGAAATGGGCAGACACATGACTGATGAAATTTAATGCAGAGAAGTGTGAAGTGATTCATTTTAGTAGGAAGTATGAGGAGAGGTAATATAAATTAAATGGTACAATTTTAAAGGGGTGTAGGAACAGAGAGACCTGGGGGTTTGCATACATAAATCTTTGAAGGGGGCAGGATAAGTTAAGAAGGCTGTTAAAAAAGCATACAGGATCCTTGGCTTCATAAACTTAGCGGCATAGGGGGTGAAATTCCCCTTGTTTGCGCCTCCGGTGGGAGGCGCCAACGGAGCACGAATGGCTCCCCCCCCCCCCCCCGAGGCGATAACCGTGCCTCCCGCGAAATTCTGCTGGAGGTTAGCGGCGGCGCTGCCGGATAGCGGCCCGATCTTCTGCACCCGGAGATCATGACATCATCTCCGGGCGCAGCACCCCGGTAGTGCCTCGGAAGAAAATTTCACAATCGCGCCCCGTAACAGCACCGGGCGATGTTACCAACCGCTGCAGGGGTCACGGACACTGAGGCCGGCCGCTCGCGGGGCGCAACTTAAAGGTGCATTGGGCGGCCGGCCAAAAAAATCTGCTGATTTAAAAAAAAATATATATATATTTATTTTTGGCCACAGGTCGCGGTGTCCGTGCCCGGGCTGACCATACGACACTCCCGCTCCCCCATGGCCCACATATCTCAAAATAAGCAGGCAGAGCTCGCAGCGTGTGGCCCTTCCCTTTAATGCAGGGAAGAGCCCCTGCAACGCGGCAGCGCCATGCTTGGCCACTTGTGGCACTGCTGAGCACTTTGTCCCGGATTGGGACACCCGGTGCCATGGTTAAAGACATCTCCTCGCAGCTGGAGAAGAACTTGGAGTGGGGTTGGGGGGGGGGGAGGATCCAGTTGTCGTGGTCCACGTAGGAACCAACGACATAGGTAGAACTAGGAATGAGGTTCTGCTGAGGGAGTTTGAGGGGCTAGGATCCAAATTAAAAAGCAGAACCTCAAAGGTAATAATCTCTGTATTGTTACCTGAACCACGTGCAAATTGGCACAGGGACAAACAGATTAGAGGTTTAAATGCGTGGCTCATAGAATGGTGTGGGAGGAAGAAGTTTCAGTTCATGGGGCACTGGCACCAGTACTGGGGAAAGAGGGAGCTGTTCCGTTCGGACGGTCTCCACTTAAACTGGGCTGGGACCAGTGTCCTGACGAACTGAATAACCAGGACAGTCGACAGGGCTTTAAACTAAATGAAGGGGTGTGTGGGAGGATTCAGGAACGAGTAAATTTAAAAGCAACGAGAGAAATGTCAAGGCTCTAGAGCAGAGTAGAGTTTTGGGTAAAAATAAGCAGGAAGGGACAGAGAGTAACAAAGGTAATAAGTCATCAGTGACTAAGGTGACATCAGGGAAAAAGAGAAATAAGGCACTATATCTGTGTGCGCGAAGCATTCGCAACAAAATAGCTGAATTAATAGCGCAGATAGAAATTAACGGGTTTGATCTAATAGCCATAACGGAGACATGGTTGCAAAGTGGCCAAGGTAGGGAACTAAATATTCCAGGATACATAACTTTTAGAAGGGATAGGCAAAATGGAAAAGGAGGAGGGGTAGCCCTGATAATAAAAGATGGGATAAAGACAGTAGAGAGAAATGATCTTAGCTCAGAAAATCAAGAAGTAGAATCAGTTTGGGTGGAGCTAAGAAACAGCAAGGGGCAGAAAACATTGGTGGGAGTTGCTTATAGGCCCCCAAACAGTAGTTATAATGTAGGGCAGAGTATAAATCAGGAAATTAAAGGCGCATGTAACAAGGGTAATACAGTAATCATGGGGGACTTTAATCTACATATAGACTGGGCAAACCAAATTGGCAGTAATAGTGTGGAGGATGAATTCATGGAATGTATGCAGGATAGTTTTCTAGATCAGTATGTTGAGGAACCAACTAGGGAACAGGCTATTTTAGATCATGTATTGTGCAATGAGAAAGGGTTAATTAATAACCTTGTAGTAAAGGGGCCTTTAGGGAAGAGTGACCATACTATGATAGAATTTTATATTGAGTTTGAAAGTGACTTAGTTAAATCCGAAACTAAGGTATTCAATCTAAACAAAGCAAACTACATAGGTATGAGGGGTGAGTTGGCTAAGATAGATTGGGAAACTACATTAAAAGGTATGACAGTGGATGAGCAATGGCTAGCATTAAAAGAATTAAGACATAATTTACAACAAATATACATTCCTTTAAGGCACAAAAACTCCACATAAAAGTGGTCCAACCGTGGCTAACGAGAAGTTAAAGATAGTATTAGATAAAGGAAGAGGCTTATAATGCTGCCAAAAAGAATAGTAAGTGTGAGGATTGGGTGGATTTTAGAATGCAGCAAAGGAGGACCAAGAAATTGATAAAGAAAGGGAAAATACTAGCGAGAGACATAAAAGCAGACTGTAAAAGCTTCTATGTAAAAAGGAAAAGATTAGCGAAAGTAAATGTGGGTCCCTTACAGGCTGAGACAGGAAAAATTATAATGGGGAATAAGGAGATGGCAGAGAAAATAAACACATACTTTGGGGGCGATTTTGCCAGCCTTGGGGAAGCGGGTAAGGAAGCAGGACTGCCGGGAAAATGGCAGAATCTGGGGGTGGGTACCCATTCCGCCCCCAACCTGCCTCCGTGCCATCTTCCCAGGAGGCGGGTACCCAACCCGCGCCAGGTCCCGTCTCCTCGAGGCGGGAAGGGGATTAGTGCCAAGTAACTGGTAGTTAACAGGCAGTTTTTTGAGAATCCCTATTTTCGGAGGGGTTAAGATGCCCGATGCGCAGGTGAGTGATGAGTGCAAGTGTGGAGAGGTAAGTGTGTGAGGTGTGTGTAAAGTGTTTTAATAAGTTTTACTTACCTTTACTTCTTCCTGCAGGCTTCCTCCCTTCAGTTCTCGGGAGTCCCTCATCTCACCGGCACAGAAAGCAGAATGGCCGCTGAACTGTCAAAAGCTGCAGCCTTCTGCTCAGGAGACATCTCTAACTGAGCCTGAGTGGAAGGGCTCAACTTAGAGGACAGATTGTCAGTGTTTGACAGCTTCACAGAGCCGTCAAACGCTGACATTTCATCTGTCAAAAGCTCTTGACAGATAAAACGTCATTCTGTAACCGGCTTTCCCTTAATTGGCCTGCTAAGCCCGCTGGGCGGGCTTAACAAGGTCAATCAAGGGAAAATAGCGTGAGTTGACCACAAGTCGATGGAGGCGGGACTAAAACCTGACAAGTGGGAGTCCCGCCTCCAAAAGCTCCCCATTGATAAAATCCAGCCCTTTGTGTCTGTTTTCTTCATGGAAGAAGACGCAAAAAACTTCCTGAAAATAATGGAGAACGAAGGATCTAGCGAGAATGAGGAACTGAAAGATATTATTAGTAAAAAAGTAGTACTGGAGATATTAATGGGACTGAAAGCCGATAAATCCCCTGGACCTGATGGCCTACATCCTAGGGTTTTGAAAGAGTTGGCTATAGAGATAGTGGATGCATTGGTTGTCATTTTCCAAAATTCCATAGATTCTAGAACAGTTCCCACGGATTGGAAGGTAGCAAATGTAACCCCTCTATTTAAGAAAGGAGGGAGAGAGGAAATGGGGAACTACAGACCAGTTAGCCTGACATCAGTAGCAGAGAAAATGCTAGAATCTATTATTAAGGACTTGGTAACAGGGCACTTAGAAAAATAATAATAGGATTGGGCAGAGTCAACATGGACTTATGAAAGGGAAATCGTGTTTGACAAATCTGTTGGAGTTTTTTGAGGTTGTAACTAGCAGAACAGATAAGGGGGAACAAATGGATGTGGTGTATTTGGATTTTCAGAAGGCATTCGATAAGGTGCCACACAAGAGGTTAGTAAACAAAATTAGGGCTCATGGGATTGGGGGTAATGTATTAGAATGGATTGAGGATTGGTTAATGGACAGAAAACAGAGAGTCGGAATAAACGGGTCATTTTCGGGTTGGCAGGCTGTAACTAGTGGGGCACCACAAGGATTAGTGCTTGGGCCTCAGCTGTTCACAATCTAGGTCAATGATTTGGATGAGGGGACCAAATGTAATATATCCAAGTTTGCTGATGATACAAAGCTGCGTGGGAATGTAAGGAGACTTCAAGGGGCTATAGACAGGCTAAGTGAGTGGGCAAGAACATGGGAAATGGAATATAACGTGGAGAAATGTGAAGTTATCCACTTTGGTAGGAAAAATAGAAAAGCAGAGTATTTTTTAAATGGTGAGAGATTGGGAAATGTTGGTGTTCAGAGGGACCTGGGTGTCCTTGTACACAAATCACTGAAAGTTAACATGCAGGTACAGCAAGCAATTAGGAAAGCAAATGGTATGTTGGCCTTTATTACAAGAGGATTTGAGTATAGAGTAAAGACATCTTACTGCAATTATATAGGGCCCTGGTGAGACCACACCTGGAGTACTGTGTACAGTTTTGGTCTCCTTACCTAAGGAAGGATATACAGGTACTTGTCATAGAGGGAGTGCAACGAAGGTTCACCAGACTGGTTCCTGGGATGGGGGATTGTCCTATGAGGAGAGATTGAGTAGACTAGGCCTATATTCTCTAGAGTTTAGAAGAATTAGAGGTGATCTCATTGAAACATACAAAATTCTTACAGGGCTTCACAGGGTAGATGCAAGGAGGATGTTTCCCCTGGCTGGGGAGTCTAGAACCAGGGGTCACAGTCTCAGAATAAGGGGTCGGCCATTTCAGACTGAGATGAGGACAAATTTCTTCACTCAGAGGATGGTGAATCTTTGGAATTCTCTACCCCAGAGGACTGTGGAGGCTCAGTCATTGAGTATACGGTAGCATAGTGGTAATGTCACTGGGCTAGTAATCCAGAGGCTTGGACTAATGATCCAGAAATGTGAGTTCAAATCTCACCACGGCAGCTGGGGAATTTAAATTCAGTTAAATAAATCAGAAATAAAAATCTAGTATCAGTAATGGTGACCATGTAACTATCGGATTGTCGTAAAAACCCATCTTGTTCACTAATGTCCTTTTTAGGGAAGGAAATCAGCTATCCTTACCTGGTCTGGTGACTCCAGACCCAACGCAATGTGGTTGACTCTTAATTGCCCTCAAATGGCCCAGCAAGCCATTCAGTTGTAACAAACCGCTACGAAACAAAATAATAAAAATGAAACTGGAAATACCACCTGACATCGATCTCGGCACCAGCTACGGACATGGCAATGGCACCAGCTACGGACATGGCAATGGCACACCCAGCCCAGTCAACCCTGCAAAGTCCTCCTCACCAACATCTGGGGACTTGTGCCAAAATTGTCCCAAACTCCTCCATCACCGTCCCTGGGTATGTCCTGTCCCATCGGCAGCACAGTGGTATACATTTGGGAAGGAGTGGCTCTGGGAGTCCTCAACATTGACTCAGGACCCCATGAAGTCTCATGGCTTCAGGTCTAGCATGGGCAAGGAAACCTCCTGCTGATTACCACCTACCGCCCTCCCTCAGCTGATGAATCATGTTGAACATCACTTGGAAGAAGCACTGAGTAGCAAGGGCACAGAATGTACTCTGGGTGGGGGACTTCAATGTCCATCACCAAGAGTGGCTTGGTAGCACCACTGCTGGCTGAGTCCTGAAGGACATAGCTGCCAGTCTGGGCCTGTGACAGGTGGTGAGAGAACCAACACGAGGAAAAAGCCTACTTGACCTTGTCCTCACCATTCTACCTGTCGCAGATGCATCTGTCCATGACCGTATTGGTAGCAGTGACCACCGCACAGTCATTGCGGAGACGAAGTCCCGTCTTCACACTGAGGACACCCTCCAGCGTGTTGTGTGGCACTGCCACCGTGCTAAATGGGATACATTCAGAACAGATCTAGCAGCTCAAAACTGGGGATCCATGAGGTGCTGTGGGCCATCAGCAGCAGCAGCAGAATTGTATTCCGCCACAATCTGTAACCTCATGGCCCGGCATATCCCTCGCTCTACCATTACCATCAAGCCAGGGGACCAACCCAGGTTCAATAAGGAATGTAGAAGAGCATGCCAGGAGCAGAACCAAGCGTACTTAAATATGAGGTGCTAACCAGGGGAAGCTGCAACACAGGACTACATGCATGCTAAAAAGCGGAAGCAGCATGCTATAGACAGGGCTAAGCGACCCCACAATCAACGGATCAGATCAAAGCTCTGCAGTCCTGCCACATCCAGTCGTGAATGGTGGTGCACCATTAAACAACTAACTGGAGGAGGAGGCTCCAAGAATATCCCCATCCTCAATGATGGTGGAGCCCAGCACGTGAGTGCAGAAGACAAGGCTGAAGCAACCATCTTCAGCCAGAAGTGCTGAGTGGATGATCCATATCGGCCTCCTCCTGAGGTCCCCACCATCACAGAAGCCAGTCTTCAGCCAATTCAATTCACTCCACGTGATATCAAGAAACGGCTGAGTGCACTGGATACAGCAAAGGCTATGGGCCCCGACAACATCCCGGCTATCATGCTGAAGACTTGTGCCTAGCTGCGCCTCTAGCCAAGCTGTTCCAGTACAGCTACAACACTGGCATCTATCTGACAATGTGGAAAACTGCCCAGGTATGTCCTGTCCACAAAAAGCAGGACAAATCCAACCCGGCCAATTACCGCCCCATCGGTCTACTCTCAATCTTCAGCAAAGTGATGAAAGGTGTCATCGACAGTGCTGTCAAGCGGCACTTACTCACCAATAATCTTCTCACTGATGCCCAGTTTGGGTTCCGGCAAGACCGGTCGGCTCCCGACCTCATTACAGCCTTGGTCCAAACATGGACAAAGGAGCTGAATTCCAGAGGAGAAGTGGGAGTGACTGCCCTTGACATCAAGGCAGCATTTGACCGAGTGTGGCATCAAGCAGCCCTAGAAAAACTGAAGTCATTGGGAATTGGGCGGGAAAACTCTCCACTGGCTGGAGTCATACCTAGCACAAAGGAAGATGGTGGTGGTGATTGAAAGTCAATCATCACAGCCCCAGGTCATCGCTGCAGGAATTCCTCAGGGCAGTGTCCCAGGCCCAACCATCTTCAGATGCTTCATCAATGACCTTCCCTCCAACATAAGGTCAGAAATGGGGATGTTCGCTGATGACTGCACAGTGTTCAGTGCCATTCACAACTCCTCAGATAATGAAGCAGTCCATGCCCGCATGCAACAAGACCTGGACGACGTTCAGGCTTGGGCTGATAAGTGGCAGGTAACATTCGCGCCACACAAGTGCCAGGCAATGACTATCTCCAACAAGCGAGAGTCTAACCACTTCCCCTTGACATTCAATGGCATTACCATCGCCGAATCCCCCACCATCAACATCCTGGGGGTCACCATTGACCAGGATCTTAACTGGACCAGCCACACACATACTGTGGCTACAAGAGCAGCTCAGAGGCTACATATTCTGCGGCAAGCGTCTCACCTCCTGACTCCCCAAAGCCTTTCCAACATCTACAAGGCACAATTCAGGAGTGTGATGGAATATTCTCCACTTGCCTGGATGAGTGCAGCTCCAACTATACTCAAGAATCTCGACACCATCCAGGATAAAGCAGCCCGCTTGATTGGCACCCCATCTACCCCCTTAATCATTCACTCCCTCCAGCACCGGCGTACAGTGACTTCAGTGTGTACCATCTACAAGATGCACTGCAGCAACTCGCCAAGGCTTCTTCCGCAGCACCTCCCAAACCCACGACCTCTTCCACCTAGAAGGATAAGGGCAGCAGATGCATGGGAACACCACCACCTCCAAGTTCCCCTCCAAATCTCACACCATCCTGATTTAGAAGTATATCGTCGCTCAGTCAAAATCCTGGAACTGCCTACCTAACAGCACTGTGGGAGTACCTTCACCACACGGACTGCAGCAGTTCAAGAAGGCGGCTCACCACCACCTTCTCAAGGGCAATTAGGGATGGGCAATAAATGCTGGCCTTGCCAGCGACGCCTACGTCCCATAAACGAATAAAATATTCAAGACAGAGATCGATAGGTTTTTGAATATTAAAGTAATCAAGGGATATGGGGATAGTGCAGGAAAGTGGAGATGAGGTAGAAGATCAGCCATGATCTTATTGAATGGCGGAGCAGGCTCAAAGGGCCAACTGGCCTACTCTTGCTCCTATTTCTTATGTACGGTTCATTCTTTCCACAATCCCCGATGATTGTGGGATGTGTGTCACATGCCATTTCCCTTCCATTCCAAGCAATTTCAGAGTGGCTTGCATTACCTGACCTGTAAAATGACTTCCCTGGTCTGACTCTACCACGTGTGGAAGTCCCCATATGGAGAATACCTCTCTACCTAGGGTCTTGGCTGTCCACAATGCTGTGACCGACTTGCACAGGAAAGCTTCTACCCACTTTGTGAAATTATCCACCAAAACTAAACAGTATCTATTGCCTTTCTTAGTGGTGGGCAAGGGTCTGAGCAACCTTAGATCTGGTCCTGTGTAAAGATACAGGATTAATTAAAAATGTTCTAGTAAAGGATCCCCTTGGAATGAGTGACCATAACATGGTTGAATTCCATATTCAATTAGAGGGTGAGAAGGTTGGATCTCAAACAAGCATGCTAAGCTTGAATAAAGGAGATTATGAAGGTATGCGAGCGGAATTGAGTAGAGTGGATTGGGAAAATAGATTAAAGGGTAAGATGATACATGATCAGTGGTGTACATTTAAGGAGTTATTTTACAACTTCCAAATAAAATATATTCCACTGAGAAGAAAAGGGTGTAAAAGAAAAGACAGTCATCCGTGGCTAAGTAAAGAAATTAAGGTTAGTATTCGACTAAAAACAAGGGCTTATAAGGTAGCCAAATCTAGTGGGAGGATAGAGGATTGGGAAAACTTTAAAAGACAGCAAAAAATAACAAAAAGATTGATTAAGAAAGGGAAGATAGATTATGAAAGTAAATTAGCAAAAAATATAAAAACAGATAGTAAGAGTTTTTATAGTTATATAAAAAGAAAAAGGGTGGCTAAAGTAAATGTTGGTCCCTTAGAGGATGAAATCTAAAAAGGTGACTCAACCGTGGATAACAGGGGAAATTAGAGACAGCATAAAATCCAAAGATAGGGCGTATAAAATAGCCAAAAAACGCGCCAGAGCGGAAGATTGGGAACAGTTTAAGATAGAGCAAAGGAGGGCAAAGGGCTTAATCAAGAAGGGCAAAATAGCTTACGAAAGCAAGCTGGCGGAAAATATAAAAACTAACTCCAAAAGCTTTTATAAGTATATCAAGAGGAAAAGACTGGTGAAAACCAAAGTTGGTCCATTGCAGTCAGATACGGGGGAATATATAATGGGAAATAAGGAAATGGCAGACCAACTAAATGCATACTTTGGGTCAGTCTTTACGAAGGAAGACACAAAAAACCTCCCTGGGATATCGGGAAAAATAGGGACATTGGCAAAGGAGGAACTGACGCAAATCAATATCTCTAAGGATATGGTGTTAAGGAAGCTAAAGGGATTGAAGGCGGACAAATCCCCAGGGCCTGATAACATGCATCCTAGGGTACTGAAGGAGGTGGCCCTAGAGATAGCGGATGCACTAAGCATGATTTTTCAGAATTCATTAGACTCGGGAACAGTGCCCATGGATTGGAGGGTAGCTAACGTTACCCCACTATTCAAAAAGGGGGGTAGGGAAAAAGCAGGTAATTACAGACCTGTAAGCCTTACATCAGTTGTGGGCAAAATGCTGGAGTCCATCATTAAGGATGAAATAGCCGAGCACTTAGCAAATGGGGACAGGATAGGACAGAGTCAACATGGATTTACAAAGGGTAAATCGTGCTTGACTAATCTATTGGAATTTTTTGAGGGAGTAACTGGTAAAATAGATGGGGGAGAGCCAGTAGATGTGGTGTACCTGGACTTCCAAAAGGCCTTCGATAAGGTCCCACATAAAAGATTAGCATGGAAAATTGAAGCTCATGGGATAAAGGGGAAAGTATTGACGTGGATAGAGAACTGGCTGTCAGATAGAAAACAGAGAGTTGGAATAAACGGCTCATTTTCTGAATGGCAGGCAGTAACAAGTGGGGTACCGCAGGGATCTGTCCTGGGTCCCCAGCTGTTCACAATTTATATTAATGACCTGGATCAGGGAGTCGAATGCAGCATTTCCAAATTTGCAGACGACACTAAACTAGGAGGGGGGGTGGGCTCAGAGGAGGAGACCAGGAAGCTCCAGAGCGATTTGGACAGACTGGGTGATTGGGCGGATAAATGGCAGATGCACTATAATGTGGACAAGTGCGAAGTTATCCACCTTGGGTGCAGGAACGGGAGGGCAAATTATTATTTAAATGGCAATAAATTGGGAGAGGGGGAAGTACAGAGAGACCTGGGTGTTCTTGTACACCAGTCACTGAAGGCGAGCATGCAGGTGCAACAGGCGGTCAAGAAGGCAAACGGTATGCTGGCCTTCATAGCAAAAGGGTTGGAATACAGGAACAGGGATACCTTGCTGCAGCTGTACAGGGCACTGGTGAGACCACACCTCGAGTACTGTGTACAGTTTTGGTCGCCTCATCTGAGGAAAGATGTTCTTGCCATGGAGGGGGTGCAGCGGCGATTCACCAGGCTGATACCAGGAATGGCGGGATTGACCTATGAGGAGAGACTATGTAGTTTAGGGATGTACACACTGGAGTTTAGAAGATTGAGAGGGGACCTCATAGAAGTGTATAAAATTCTGACAGGTCTAGACAGATTAGATGCAGAAGGAATGTTTCCCTTGGCGGGTGAGAACAGAACTAGAGGACATAATTTAAGGATAAGGGCTAAACCATTTAGGACAGAAATGAGGGGGAATTTCTTCACTCAGAGAGTGGTGAACCTGTGGAACTCATTGCCACAGAGGGCAGTGTACGCCAGCTCATTAAATATATTTAAGAGGGAATTAGATATATTTCTACAGGCAAAAGGGGTTAAGGGTTACGGAGAGAAGGCGGGGACGGGATACTGAATTGAAGGATCAGCCATGATCTCATTAAATGGCGGAGCAGGCTCGAAGGGCCGGATGGCCTACTCCTGCTCCTATCTTCTATGTATCTATGTATCTATGAGACCGGGAAATTAATGGTGGGAAATATGGAGATGGCAAATACACTGAATATTTTGTATCAGTCTTTACAGTAGAGGACACTAAGAATATCCCAACACTGGACAAACAGGGGGCTATAGGGGAGGAGGAGCTAAACACGATCAAAATCACTAAGGAAGTGGTACTCGGTAAAATAATGGGACTCAAGGCGGATAAATCACCTGGACCTGATGGCTTACATCCTAGGGTCTTGAGGGAAGTGACGGTAGGGATTGTGGATGCATTGGTAATTTTCCAAAACTCCCTGGACTCAGCAAAGATCCCGGCAGACTGGAAAACTGCTAATGTAACACCCTTATTTAAAAAGGGCAATAGACAGAAGGCTGGAAACTATAGACCGGTTAGCCTAACATCTGTGGTAGGTAAAAATTTGGAGTCCATTATTAAGGAGACAGTAATGGGACATTTGGATAATCATAATTTAATAGGACAAAGTCAGCATGGTTTTATGAAGGGGAAGTCATGTTTGACAAATTTGCTGGAGTTCTTTGAGGAAGTAACATACAGGGTGGATAAAGGGGAACCAGTGGATGTGGTGTATTTAGACTTCCAAAAGGCATTTGACAAGGTGTCACACAAAAGATTATTGCTTAAGATAAAAAATCACGGGATTGGGGGTAATATTCTGGCATGGACAGAGGATTGGCTATCTAACAGAAGGCAGAGAGTTGGGATAAATGGTTCATTCTCAGACTGGCAATCAGTAACTAGTGGTGTTCTGCAGGGGTCAGTGCTGGGTCCCCAACTCTTTACAATCTATATTAACGATTTGGAGGAGGGACCGAGTATAACATATCAAAGTTTGCAGATGATACTAAGATGGGAGGGAAAGTAGTGAGTGAGGAGGACATAAAAAATCTGCAAGGGGACATAGGCTAAGTAAGTGGGCAGAGATTTGGCAGATGAAATACAATACTGGAAAGTGTGAGGTTATGCACTTTGGCAGGAAAAATAGTAGAGCAAGTTATTATCTTAATGGCAAGAAATTGGAAAGTACTGAAGTACAAAGGGATCTGGGGGTCCTGGTGCACGAAACTCAAAAGGTTAGTATGCAGGTGCAGCAAGTGATTAAGAAGGCCAATGGAATGTTGGCTTTCATTGCTAGGGGGATAGAATATAAAAATAGGGAGGTATTGCTTCAGTTGTACAAGGTATTGGTGAGACCGTACCTGGAATACTGCATACAGTTTTGGTGTCCATACTTAAGAAAAGACATACTTGCTCTCAAGGCAGTACAAAGAAGGTTCACTCGGTTAATCCCGGGGATGAGGGGATGGACATATGAGGAGAGGTTGGGTAGATTGGGACTCTACTCATTGGCGTTCAGAAGAATGAGAGGCGATCTTATTGAAACATATAAGATTGTGAAGGGGTTGGATCGGGTGGATGCGGGGAGAATGTTCCCGATGATGGGTGAAACTAGAACTAGGGGGCATAGTTTTAGAATAAGGGGCTGCTCTTTCAAAACTGAGATGAGAAGGAACTACTTCACTCAGGGTGGTAGGTCCATGGAATATGCTGCCCCAAAAAGCTGTAGAAGCTACATCATTACATAAATTTAAAACAGAAATAGACAGTTTCCTAGAAGTAAAGGGAATTAAGGGTTACGGGGAGTGGGCAGGAATTTGGACATGAGTCTAGGTTCGGATTGGTCATGGCCCTGTGGGTAGCGCAGGGGGCCCAGGGGCCGTGTAGCCTGATCCTGCTCTTATTTCGTGTGTCCAATTCTGTTAGGTTCAGGAGATGGTTCTGTAATAGTAGATTGGCGGTTAGGATCAGATCAGCCATGATCTTATTGAATGGCGGAGCAGGCTCGAGGGGCCAATTGGCCTACTCCTGCTCCTATTTCTTATGTTCTTATTAAAATCTATCTGGACACTCTGCCACGGTCCCTCTGGTCGACGGGAATGTCCGAGGGGAACCTTCCTTTTACATGGGTCAGGATTGTTAGCAGCACACATTAAACAGCTTTTACATTAATCCTCTACATCTTCCCTCCGATGAGGCCACCACCCCACCTCCTTGACCCGATTCCAGGTCGTCTTGGGTCCGGGTTGTCCAGCCCCTGGTCCCCCATGGGCGAGTTGCATAAATTCCTCCTGATATCCCTCGGGCACTATCCACTTATCCCCTTTCAACAACATGCCTTCCCTAACCTTCACATCGCTGGCACAGTAGGGTCCTTCCACAGACTGCCCTGCCTCCTTTTCTCTAGGGACAGCCTTCAATGCTATATCGTCTAATTGTACCGTTTTAAGATCCGGACGGAGCGGGACAGTGTTGGCTACCGGGGTTACGATTGCCACCATTCCTGATTGATACGGGTCCCGTGGGACACCTCGTTCTGCCCCTGCCCTCACTAATTCAGCTGCTCTCTTGCTCCCCTCCCATCTGGGCTCCTGTTTTAGAATGCGCTTTTACTTTATGTAATCGTCCTCCCCTCCCTTTCCCACGGCTTCCACGATTGTCGCCAGCATTGGTGCGGTGACTAATGGTTCGCCATCCGCGGAGGTAAAACCTCTTCTAGCCCAAATTGCCAAATATTCCGTACAGGCAATACAGGTGAACAGTTCCCTCCCCCTTCCATTCGCACCTCAACTCCTGCTACCCTGCCACAATCATGTTTATGGGGAGCAAAAGCTCCCGTCGCGTCCCCCACTAATGTCTGATACCTTTTGGGCACCTTAGCTGTTAGTGTTTCTAAGTCGTAGGGCCCGGCTGGTGTTACCATCCATGCCTCATCGTGGCGCGGGGGTATAACCACTACTTCCTCGCCATGATCTACTCCACCCCACAAACAGTTGTTAACCATATCCACGATCACATTGTGGGCTAACATCCAATCAGAGCCCGGCACTCCCATTCCTGGTTGATCCCATTTCATCAGTATACACGTCCACTTTGTTTGGAGGGGCCCGACCTTAAAACTCAAAAGTCTTGACACCGCCCCAGCCGCTGAGTTGCCCGTGAAACCACCTAAGACGTAGGAGGTCCCACGTGACCAGGGAGATGACGTCGGGGAGGGAGAGTGGACCACCGTGCTTGATGCTCCAGTGTCTACCAAATAGTCACACCTCTCTCCCTCAATTAGGATGTCTACACATGGTCTTCCCCAATCATCGTACCTGAGTGGACACAGGTACTCGGGCTGGGCGCGGCCCCATCATTCTCGGCTCTCCCCGTGGTCCTCCCCATGGTCCTCCCCATGGGCTGCATGGATCTTCCCTTGGGGAGTATCAAGCTCCCTTATAGTCTTAGCAACCAGTTTGACCAACTCCTCATAATTGGGGGTACCAGTGTAAGGGGTTTTCTCCGATACTGGTCCCCCATTACACACACACACAATTACTTCCCTAGTATAAATCCCTACGATTTATATCAGGCTAACAACCTCAAAATACAAACCCCTACGCAAGGGTTATTTGCATCGACACAATATGACACAGTTAAACCCGTCCGCGATTTGACTGTTACATATAAAGTTACCCAGACTCGATCACAAAACCCTTATCGTGATCTGACTGAAACTCACAAACTTACTCAGACTCAATCATTAAAGCCCCCTCTATGATTTGGCTGAAACATACAATCACCACTCCCGATCGGCTGTCTCTTGGAGTTGATTGTAGGCCCGAATCTTTCTGTTCGCTGTTCTGCCGCCGGCTTCCCACACACACTGTCCTCGAAGTGATCTTACTTTGAACCAAAACCAACTTGCTTGGCCCCTTCCTGAGCATATGATGGCCAGATTAAAATGTGTGAATTGTCTCTAGCAGAGAACTCTTGATGGCTAATGTCATTCGTGTTGTTCATTGATTAGAGATTCCTTTCTGACAATGCAACCTTCCCAAAGTGACTGCATATGCGAGGTTGTTGGTTTCTGTTAGCATTCATATTCAAAAGAGGTCATGATGTGGAGATGCCGGCGTTGGACTGGGGTGGACAAAAATGAGAAGTCGCACAACACCAGGTTATAGTCCAACAGATTTATTTAATTTTACAAGCTTTCGGAGCTGTCGCTCCTTCGTCAGGTAAGTTAGCAACTTACCTGACGAAGGAGCGACAGCTCCGAAAGCTTGTAAAATTAAATAAATCTGTTGGACTATAACCTGGTGTTGTGCGACTTCTCATTTTTATATTCAAAAGGTTCAAGGCCCGGCCCATTGTCTAGGCCTGCACTGAAACTTGTTATTCGGGGGCCATGGTCTAAGGTGGACAATGTAACCCCTTAAGCTACATGAATATGCAGATGTTCTTGTTCAGACTTTAGATTCGTATATTAGATTGTCTGTGATCCAGTCTCTTGAAGGTTCGTAGTTTCGGCTGCAATGTTTGAATTAACCCTTTATTGCCGAGCCCTTTTTGCTGGCTCTGCAGTTCTGGGTTTTTATATTTCATAGTCCAATATTTTTACCGTTGCGGGGGAGGAATCGATCCTACACCAGGTTGCGGCTCTGCCAGTTGCGCAGCCTCAGCCTGTCCTTTCTTAGGTTTCCTACAATAACGCATAAGATGTCCCGTTCCACCACAGTTATAACATACCTTGTCCTGACCCCCCCCCCCCCCTCCCCTCTCTGGCGCAGTCCCTTCCTGCTGCCATCTCCGAGGAGTTCCCCCTTTCATTTCACGAACCTTGCCCTTTGGCTTATTCATTACCCCGGCATTCCTTTTATCCGTCTGGCGCGCCTCGAAGCGCAGGGTCATCTTCCTCACAACTCCAGCCTCTGTATTTTCCCCATCTTCTGGATCAAAATCTGATATAGTAGCTTGTAAGTACGGCAGATGGTGAGAAATCAAGGCACGCAGCCAATGATTGCGGCTGCTTCTGCTAGTTGTCCTCTAGGTCCTAGTGCCCCTCCCATCGCCGCTTGATATGTAGGCCACAGTCTGTCAGCAAATGCTGCTGGGGTCTCATTTGGACCCTGCTCTACGTCTGCTATAGCTTTAAAAGGATCTCCTTTTCCCTGTCCCATCACCTGGGCAATTCTCACCTTCAGCCCCTCATAGTCTCCCTCCTCCCTTTTGCTTTTCGGTGGTCGGCCTGCATTAACACTGCTTAAAGTGAATAGCAGTAGGTGCTTTTTCTCTTCCTCATCCAAGTTGTTCAAACCAGCCACTTGTTGCACCTCTAGATAATGCCATTGTGGATCCCCTCCCGGCTCCAACTTATTCATGTCACTAGACCTTTTCCTTAAATCCTCCGTATTATACGAAATCACGAATTCCCGATCGAGCGCCCCTAAGTCTCCTGCTCTTGCACCCTCGGCCGGCACCTGGTACCGTTTTTGGTGCATCGGGGACAATGGTGGGGGTCGAACCCCCTCCGGTGGGTCACAGCCTGGCCCCTGCCCTAACTCCGCTTCAACTGCATCACATTCATCACATTCACTATCCCTGTCTCCACTTTCCGGTCCTTCTTCCCCTGACAACGGGGTCATAGTGCACACAATGCCCCTCTGGACCCGCAATTTATTCTCCAACTCCTTCATCTTCCTTTTTGCACCTGATGTGATCCCCTCCAGCAACCTGATCTTCAGAAATCTGTTTCTGAACAACCCTAATATGCGGCTTTTAAGGTCCTCATCGGCCCTTTCAGCCTGTTCTGCTCGGTGCCTCTGATCTGCTTCCTTCAATGACCACATGTCACACTGATTCTGATTATTTATGCACTGGCTCTCAAAGTACTGTTCTTTACTAACCCACCTTTTCTTTTCCTTTCAAATTTTTCCTCGAGCCTCTTTTTAAAAAAAATAAATAACAGAAAACGCTGGAAAAACTCAGCAGGCCAGGCAGCATCCGTGGAGAGAGAAACAGAGTTAACGTTTCAGGTCGAAGACCTTTCGTCAGACGACGACCTGAAACGTTAACTCTGTTTCTCTCTCCACGGATGCTGTCTGGCCTGCTGAGTTTTACCAGCGTTTTCTGTTGTTATTTCAGATTTCCAGCATCCGCAGTATTTTGCTACTTTTTTTTTATTCGTTTATGGGATGTGGGCTTCACTGGCAAGGCCAGCATTTATTGCCCATCCCTAATTGCCCTTGAGAAGTTGGTGGTGAGCCGCCTTCTTGAACCGTTGCAGTCCGTGTGGTGAAGGTACTCTTAGTGCTGTTAGGTAGGGAGTTCCAGGATTTTGACCCAACGACGATGAAGGATCGGTGATATACTTCTCAGTCAGGATGGTGTGTGACTTGGAGGGGAACTTGGAGGTGGTGGTGTTCCCATGTGCCTGCTGCCCTTGTCCTTGTAGGTGGAAGAGGTCGCGGGTTTGGGAGGTGCTGCCGAAGAAGTCTTGGCGAGTTGCTGCAGTGCATCTTGTAGCGGGTACACACTGCAGCCACGGTACACCGGTGGTGGAGGGAGTGAATGTTTAAGGTGGTGGATGGGGTGCCAATCTGTACGTGTCCCTAACTATATGGTATTAGTTTTTTTCTTCCTCTTATCAATAGACTGTTAAGCAACCGTGGGCTTCAAGGCCGGTTATATTTCATAGTCTGAAGATGTTTCTGCTTTTGCACTGATTCAACAGCTCAATAGTCTGTCCCCACAGAATTTTCAAAGTCTGTTTTCCTTATCGGTTGAAAGACAATTGGCAGCTTTCACAGCTTACAACCATAGCATCTCAGCAACCGGTGTCTTGGCCTCGTGAAGCATGATGGTACATAAAATGTGGTCAACTTTTAAGTTTGGTCAAGTTACAGCAGAAGTCATAGCAAATAGTGTGTTCTTACATAAATTGGTAAGTGGACATTGCCCTCAGATGTCGATCAGTCACCCACGAGGGTAGCTTCCCCTTAGCTATGCTCTGCAGGTTTTCACGGGCTTGTTCCACTAACCAAGATCCACACATTACACGCACATCATTTTGTGCGGCCTCACTAGAGGCATTCCGATCCTCCATTAACATTGATTTATCTTTTTAACATGGGATTCTAAATATTTAACCCCATCCTGCAGATGATTTGGCTCTCTTCCAATTCCTCCTGTTCTAGACCATTCATTATATTCAAAGTTTCCGTGAAACGATTTCTAACCACCTTTACGGATTGATCCAAATCAAGGCTATTAACTCGGAAGGTTCCGATATTAAAAATAGTTGCTGCATCATTTATCAATCCCCGTCGCCTTCTGATATGATCCCCTTTAATCTCGTAACTGACATTGTTTTCTTCAATGATCTCAGTACTATTTTCCCCAAAGTTATTGTTGAATCCATTACCATCCCCTGAGCCCTTCTGATATAACGGCTCTAATTCCGATTCCGCCAATGTGCTGGCTCTTTCCCAAAATACCTCTATTAACTCCTGCATCATCCTCCCATATAACTACGCTGTCTCTGGTTTGCACCAGTTCGGTAGTCCCACCTCAGTCAGATTCAATATTACCGGCACCACCTCGTGATGCACATCGTGGTACAATAGCATCTCAGCAACCAGTCTCTTGGCCTCGTGAAGCATGATGGTACTTAAAATGTGGTCAACTTTTAAGTTTGGTCACGTTACAGCAGACGTTATAGCAAATAGTGTGTTCTTGCATCTGCCAGGACCACTCGGCTCCAGACCTCATTACCGCCTTGGTCCAAACATGGACAAAAGAGCTGAATTCCAGTGGTGAGGTGAGAGTGACTGCCCTTGACATCAAGGCAGCATTTGACCGAGTGTGGCATCAAGGAGCCCTAGTAAAATTAAAGTCAATGGGAATCAGAGGGAAAACTCTCCACTGGCTGGAGTCATACCGAGCACAAAGCAAGATAGTTGTGGTTGTTGGAGGTCAATCATCACAGCCCCAGGACATCACTGCAGGAGTTCCTCAGGGCAGTGTCCTAGGCCCAACCTTCTTCAGCTGCTTCATCAATTACCTTCCCTCCAACTTAAGGTCAGAAGTGGGGATGTTCGCTGATGACAGTCTTCAATTTCATTCGCAACTCCTCAGTTGATGAAACACTCCATGCCCGCATACAGCAAGACCTGAACAACATTCAGGCTCAGGCTGATAAGTGGTAAGTAACATTTGTGTCACACAAGTGCCAGGCAATGACTATCTCCAACAAGCGAGTCTAACCACTGCCCCTTGACATTCAACGGCATTATCATCGCCGAATCCCCCACCATCAACATCCTGGGGGTCACCATTGACCAGAAACCTAACTAGACCAGCCACATAAATACTGTGGCAACAAGAGCAGGTCAGACGCTGGGTATTCTGCGGCGAGTGTCTCACCTTCTGACTCCCCAAAGCCTTTCCACCATCTACAAGGCACAAGTCAGGAGTGTGATATAATACTCTCCACTTGCCTGGATGAGTGCAGCTCCAACAACACTCAAGAAGCTCGACACCATCCAGGACAAAGCAGCCCGCCTGACTGGCACCCCATCCACCCCGTTAAACGGTCACTCCCTCGACCACCAGTGCACCATGGCTGCAGTGTGTACTATCTACAAGATGCACTGCAGCAACTCGCCAAGGCTTCATCAGCAGCACCTCCCAAACCCACAACCTTTACCACCTAGAAGGACATGGGCAGCAGGCACATGGGAACACCACCAGCTGCAAGTTCCCCTCCAAGTCACACACCATCCTGATTTGGAAATATATCGCCGATCCTTCATCGTCGCTGGGTCAAAATCCTGGAACTGTCTCTCTCACAGCACTATGGGAGTTCCTTCACCACACGGACTGCAGCGGTTTAAGAAGGCGGCTCACCACCACCTTCTCCAGGGCAATTAGGGATGGGAAATAAATACTGGCCTTGCCAGTGACGCCCACATCCAATGAACAAATTAAAAAAAAATGCAACTTCCTATCCAAGCTGCTTCAGTTCCTGCCAGTAGGCATGCTACTGCAAGAGGTGGATGTGAGGAGGGTTCTTCTGTTTGGAACTCCTGCGTGGCCTCCTTAGAGGATGACCGTGTACCATGCCTGGCAGGAATAGACGATGCTGTCTACAGTACCTGCAGTGTATAGGAAATATGCAGAAGATGAGACACTTTAAGGAATTTGGTATGGTAAGACTACCCAGTGCTACCATATGTCAGGTAGATGGTGATAAAGATTCCATGTCACAAAGTGCTATCTATTTTTCATTCACTGCTTGCCCATGCCAAGTCCTCAAGTGTACAGCTCTGTTATTGCAACTTGTGCATAGACCTCAACAAGGCACATAGTCATGATGTAATGTACAATTGAATGCCTTGCCACATTCATACTTCCAAGGGTCTCGCACACAAAATCGTTGCTACGCAACCTAGATACATGTTACATGGTCACTTTCTAACACACATGTTGGCCTGTAGGTTGGGCACGTGTGCATCTGCCTCTTCAATTTACCGATACTTTTCACTTTGTACCATAAGATGGAACAAAATTCATGGGAGCAGATCTCACTTGGAAAAAGGCTCACAAATCACATGCCCTCTCTTAGAAGAAGCTGTGACCAAAATGTTGTATTTTTGTATGTTTAGGTTTGGCTTGGTGGCAGTCCCTTTAAATTCAGTCAGTTTAAAATCAGCTGCAGTTAAGCTTAAACTAACAAACTTATAATGCAGCTGAATTTAGCATAAATGGGATTAAGACTACTGCTTGTGTGGTGGATAAACACCAACATGAACGGGTTGCATTGAACAGCTTGGGCTGGATTTTATGAATGGAGACGTGTTGGAGGCGGGACTGCTGCTTGCCTGGTTTCAGTCCCGCCTCCATCAACCTCTGGCCAACCAGCGGGATCTTCCCCTGATTGACCTTGTTAAGCCCGCCCGGCGGGCTCAACAGACCAATTAGGGGGAAGTCAGTGACAGAGCAGGTCAACGTATGACGTGTCATCTGTCAAGAATTTTTGAAAGAAGAAATGTCATCATTTGACAGCTCTGTGAAGCTGTCAAACACTGACATTCAATGTAGTTTGATGAGTTCTTGTGTTCAGGACTCATCAAACCTTTCTACTTTGTAGAAATCAGATGACTGTTGGATCGGAGGATCCAACAGCCCGTCTGTGATCTCTACATTGGAGATGTCGGGACTCTGGCTCCACAGCGGCTGAAGGCTGTAGGCAGAAATAAAGGTAAGTTAACATTTTCTAACACTTTACACTCCCCTCACATACTTACCACTCCACACTTGCACCCATCACTCACCTCTACATTGTACTTTCCGACCCCCGCAAACCTCCTACTCGGCTCCTACACCCTGGCGGGGTTCCCCCAGGTCGGGAAGCCCGCACTTCGGAACAAAAAATGGGGATAATCCTATTTTCTGCCTGTTAACTACCTGTTAACAGGCAGTTAATAGGCTTTAATCCCTTCCCGCCTCCAAGGAGACTGGACCCGGGGCAGGACGGCTTCCCGCTTCCTGGCATGAGGCCACGGAGGTGGGTTGGGGGGTGGGTTTGCCACCCGCTCCCAAATTCTACAACTTTACCAGCAGACCCGCCTCCATACCCGCCTCCTCGGGGCTGAGAAATTCCAGCTCCTTGTTTCTGTGTTGTAATTTCTATGTCATTCTATGTAAAATGTTGTGAGGGTGGTTTGTGCTGCTTTTTGAACTGTAGGACAGAGGGATGAAACAAGCTATTTTTCAAGACAGGCTGTGATTAATGTATAATAGCCAATTATTTTTGAATTATGCAAATCCAAACAAACCATGGCAACCGTTTAAAAAAAAAAAATATATATATAAGTGGCTGGACCTGCTTATTAAGCTGATTTAGTAGAGAATTGTCAATCTGATTGGAATTTCCACAGGAAAGGATAAGGTAGACTACCTTGCTCCCAAAATCAAAAAAGGAATATGTATATATAAGTTATCTATAAAAGAATAACTTATCATTACATTGCAACTCTTTCATTGCTTTTCCACTCAAGGAGCTAGGGAATAGACTTAATACTGTAAATGTCTAATTGTATTATATAAATTGTATTATATCACGTGTTCATTGTTCGTTTAATAAATAAACTTATTGTTTTAAATTTAAAACTAGGGATCTGATTTGAGATTCTACCATTTTGAGAAACTAGAATGGAATCCAGTGGAGGCATAAGATGAATTCTAGTAGCTTAAAATAATTACCAAGACGACATTTGCTGTTTGTTTTACTGGGAGCATTACTGAAAGCTCACCTAGATCTCAAGACTAAGATAAATACCCTCAAAGATATAGGAGCTGGGACTCACCCATGAGAGTGATCTTAGATATGAAAGCCAAAATAAACTAGATTAAGACGAGGATGTTGCCAGGACTGGAGAATTTTAGCTATGAGGAAAGATTGGTTAGGCTGAGGTTGTTTTCCTTGGAACAGAGGAGGCTGAGGGGAGACTTGATTGAGGTGCATAAAATTATGAGGGGCCGAGATAGAGTGGCTAGGAAGGACCTATTTCCCCTAGCAGAAAGGTCATAACCAGTACTGAATACAGGTGAGGACAATTGTTCCTCTGGGAGTACAGCCAGAGCCAAGTCCACGGCACCACGGGTGACTCAGCTGTATAAGGGGGGAGGAGGAAGATTGGGAAAGCAATAATGATTGGAGATTCAATAGTTGGGGAACAGGCAGGCGTTTCAGCGGCTGCAGACGTGATTCCAGGTATGTTGCCTCCCTGGTGCCAGGGTAGGATGTCATTGAGCAGCTGCAGGACATTCTGAGAGGGGAGGGTGAACAGCCAGAGCTCGTGGTCCATATCGATATCAACAACAGAGGTAGAAAGAGGGATGAGGTCCTGCAGGCAGACTATAGGGAGCTAGGAAAGAGATTAAAAAGCAGGACCTCAAAGGTAGTAATCTCTGGATTACTCCTGGTGCCACGAGCTAGTGAGTATAGAAATAGGTGGATAGAGCAGATGAATGTGTGGCTGGAGAGATGGTTCAGGAGGGAGGGCTTTAGATTCCTGGAACATTGGGACCAGTTCTGGGGGAGGTGGGACCTGTACAGGCCGGATGGGTTGCACCTCAACAGAGCCGGGACTAATATCTCCGCAGTGGGGGGTGGGGGAGCGGGGGAGTTTGCTAGTGCTGTTGTGGAGGGTTTAAACTCATTTGGCAGGGGGTTGGGAACCAGGATGTAGCATTAGAAAGGAGAAACATGGTGCACAAAGGATTGGGAGAGACAGATAGCACTAGAGGAAGAAATAGCACGGTATTTGGTGGGGTCAGACTTAGAGAGAGTACAAGAAGGTCTAAGATAGGTTTACAGTGCATGTGTGTAAACGCACGAAGCGTGATAAATAAGGTTGGTGAGTTGCAGGCGCAAATAGTCACGTGGGAATATGATGTTGTGGCGATAACGGAGACCTGGCTCAAAAAAGGGCAGGATTGGGTACTAAATATTCCTGGTTATAAAGTGTTCAGGAATGATAGGGAAGCAAAGAAAGGAGGTGGGGTGGCAGTGTTGATTAAGGAGAATATTACAGTGCTGGAGGAGAGGATGTCCTCGAGATGTCAAGGACAGAATCCATTTGGTTACAGTTAAGAAACAATAGAGGTGTCATTACACTACTAGGTGTATTCTATAGGCTACCAACTAATGGGAAGGATATAGAGGAGCAAATTTGCAGGGAAATTACAGAGAGGTGCAAGAACTATAGAGTAGTGATAAAGGGGTCTTCAATTATCCTAATATAGACTGGGATAGTAATAGTGTAAAGGGCAGAGAGAGGGAAGAATTTCTGAAATGTGTTCAGGAGAACTTTCTTTATCAGTATGTTTCTGGCTCAACAAGGAAGGAGGCATTGCTGGATCTGGTTCTGGGAAATGAGGTGGGTCAAGTGGAGCAAGTGTCAGTCGGGGAACATTTAGGGAACAGTGATCATAGTATCATAAGGTTTAGATTAGCTATGGAAAAGGACAAGGAGCAATCTGGAGTAAAAATACTTAATTGGAGGGGGCCAATTTTAGTGGGTTGAGAACGGATCTGGCCCAGGTAAATTGGAATCAAAGATTGGCAGGCAAAACTGCAATTGAACAATGGGCTGCCTTTAAAGAGGAGATGGTTCGAGTACAGTCGAGGTACATTCCCATTAGGAGGAAAGGTAGTACAACCAAAGCCAGAGCTCCCTGGCTGATGAAAAAGATAGCGAGTAAGATGAAGCAGAAAAAGGAGGCGTAAATAGAGGCATAGAGTACAAAAGCAAGGAAGTTATGATGAACCAATTCTGGGCACCGCACTTTAGGAAGGATGTGAAGGCTTTAGAGTGGGTGCAGAAAAGATTTACAAGAATGGGTCCATGGATGACGGACTTCAGTTACGTGGATAGACTGGAGAAGCTAGGGTTGTTCTCCTTAGAGCAGAGAAGGTTGAGAGGAGATTTGATAGAGGTGTTCGAAATCATGAGGCGTCTAGACAGAGTAGATAGAGAGAAACTGTTCCCATTGACCAAATGGTAGAGAACCAGAGGACACAGCATGAAGGTGATTGGCCAAAGGTCCAAAGACAACATGAGGAAAAACTTGTTTACGCAGCGAGTGGTTATAATTTGGAATGCGCTGCCTGAAAGGGTGGTGGCGGCAGATTCAATTGTGGTTTTCAAAAGGGAATTAGTTAAGTACAGGAAACTTTTGTTTATCCGGCACCCAAATATCCGGAATTCTCGCTTAACCGGCAAAAATCATCCTCCGAAAACTCCTCTCAAATAACCGGCAATGTTGCCGAGTCGCAGTCGAGTCTCCGCGAACGCCGAGTACTCCGAAAACTCCTCTCAAATAACCAGGCAATGTTGCCGATCCCGAGTCCGAGTCCGAGTCCGCGAACGCCGATTTAGTCAGTAGGGGTAGTTTTCAAAAGTGCCACTACTCGGCCTCCTGGCGCTGTCGGAAGTATACTGCACATTTCTTTATTTATTTATTTTTCTTTGTTAAAAATAGCCTCGGTAGATATAACTCTCCGTTATCCGGTACTTTCGATAAACCGGCACCACGCCGGTCCCGTCGGTGCCGGTTAATAAAGAGTTTCCTGTACTTGAAGGAAAATAATTTGCAGGGTTACGGGGAAAGGGCCGGGAAGTGGGACTAGCTGAAGTGCTCTTGCAGAGAGCCAGCACGGGCCCGACGGCCCAAATGTCCTCTTTCTGTGCTGTAACCATTCTATGATTCTAACCAGTGGACATAGATTTAAAGTAATTGGTAGAAGGATTAGAGGGGAGTTGAGGAGAACTTTTTTCACCCAGAGTGTGGCGGGGGTCTGGAACTCACTGCCTGAAAGGGTGGTAGAGGTAGAAATGCTCATTACATTTAAAAAGTACTTGCTTGTGCACTTGAAGTGCCTGTAACCTACAAGGCTACGACCAAGAGCTGGAAAGTGGGATTAGGCCGGCACAGACACGCTGGGTCGAATGGCCTCTTTCTGTGTAGTAAATTTCTATGATTCTATGAAGAAGCATAGAGCAGACCCAAAAACATACCTGAGGCCATGCTGGAAATCCTGGCATGGAGTCGGGAAAAGCAAAGCAGCGGTCTTTCGCAAGCTCATGTAAGTACAATCCAGCACTTGTGTCTTGCCCTCTTTTTCACTCATAGCCACACAAATATCACACATGGTATATTGTAATGTGAACTCTGTTTGAAAGTTTTTCAGACAGCCAGCATTCCAATAATAGATCTGGAATAACAGGCTATAGTACTGTCAGTGACCCAGTGCAAGGCAGCATGCGCACCTTCCTCACTCCCTTTCACTGAAGGTTGCAAGTACCACCACAGCCATATCCGGAGATTACAGTTACAGAGCTAGAGGACGTAGCTGAGTGCGTGAGTAACGAGAAGCAACTGATGGTGGCAGCAATGAAAGAGGAACCTGCTGGCCAGATAGCCACAAAGGTACCACCTGCAATGACCTACACTCTTGCCAAACAATAAAGGTTGTGTGACCTGTCATGCTGATGCCTCCTGCCCACAAGGAAAATTATGAATGTGTTGCCCATTTAAACAAAGCCTTTATTACTTGTTTGATGCATCAATGGACAGTTGACTCCCTTGACTTATGTTGTTGGTGATGACTTGGAAAGACCCAGTGACATAAAATTTTAATGCAGCTACTGGCATCCACAACCAGAGGAATAGCAATCCCTGTGGTAGAGGTTGCCTGCAGGTTGGCTTCGAGGAGATGACACAGCTCTGAGATAGCCTCCCTTGTGAAGTGGAAGTAGTAAGGGCAGGTCTCCTCTGACATGTCCAGGTAGGATTACCTGGGTCTGTAACAACGGATCCTTGAGTAAGGATGGGTACATGCATAATGCCAGAGGTGCAATGGAACCTCTCTTTCTTGTTCTCTCATGACCTGATCTCCTTCCTCCAAATCTGGGAATGCCATTGGAAACATCAAAAGATATAGGGGGCGAAATTGGGCTGTTTAGATAGAGCCTGCTTTTTAGGCGCTATACAGCCTCCCAACACTCAAAAATGGGGACCGAGATGTGCGCACACACCTCCGACGGGAAATGCGCTGGACACCTTGATAGAGGTTTGCACACACCCACCTAATGACCACCTGTTGCATGCAGAGCAGGCAGATTATGACGTCAATCAGTGTGCAACGCTGATTTGATGGCAGCGCTTCCATTTTCGAACTCCTCGCTCCTATGCCCTGTCTTAACCTCGCACAGCTGAACTCTCTTTCTCTTAGGCAGTCCCTGGGAACCGAGGATGACTTGCTTCCACATTAAAAATGAGTTCTCCGGTGACTGATGAGTCCAATGCGGGACCTACAGTCTCTGTCACAGGTGGGGCAGACGGTGGTTGAAGGGGGACACACATTAAATGAGAGGAGGAGGGGGAGAACAGTTCTCAGCAGGAGGCCATATCTGCCGTGGGTTTTTAGGGAGCAATTCTCTTACCTCAACTTCAGCGAGGACCAATGCTTGAGACGTCTTCGCTTCACAAAATAGGTCATGACTGAAATCTGCCAACTGCTGCAGACACAACTGCAGCATCAAAGTAGGGCAAGGACAGCATTGCTTGTGGCTGTCAAGGTGACCGTGGCTCTTAACTTTTACACTTCTTCCAGGCTGCTGCTGGAGGTATAAGCAACATCTTGTAGTTTGTCGTACACTGCTGCATAAGGGAGGTCTCTGAGGCTCTCTATACACAGAGAGACGGCTTCATCTCATTCCCTCTTGTAAGAGACAAGCAGGCAGAGCGAGCTCGAGGGTTTGCTCGGATTGCAGGCTTCCGCAGGGTGCCATTGACTGCATTTACATTGCCTTCCTTGCACCTCATGTGAACTCGGCCATTTTCGTGAACCGAAAGGGGTTCCACTCCCTCGATGTGCAGCTGGTGTGCGACCACAGGCTGTTCATCATGCAGGTGAATGCCCGTTATCCTGGCAGCAGTCACAATTCCTTCATTCTGCAGCAGTCCTCTGTGCCACCTGTATTTGAACCAGCGCGGCAAGTCAAAGGCTGGCTACTGGCGACAAGGGTTATCCACTCATGACATGGCTCATGACTCCGGTCCGCAACCCACGTACAAATGCACAGCAGGCCTACAATGAGAGCCATGCTGCCACAAGGAACATTATAGAGCACACCATCGGCATCCTCAAGCCACGCTCTGGAGGAGCCCTGCAGTACTCAGCTGAGCGGGTATCAAGATTTGTGGTAGTATGCTGCATGCTGTACAACCTGGCCATCATGAGGGAACAGCACTTGCCACCGCCTATCAGGCGAGAAGTTGAGGAACAAGAGCACGAGGAAGAGGAAGTGCAACAGGTAGTGGAGGAACATGAAGAGGAAGAGAGGCTACAACATTGAAAGCCCCTTGCTGCCCGGGCTCTATGTGATCAAATAATTCATGAGCGATACGAGTAATTCAACCACACCTCCTCATTCAGCAACAGTCCCCGCTCCTTACCTTTCCTCTATCACTGACCATCACATCGTCCTCTTTCTAACAACACAAAAATAAAAATCACCAGAAAATTCACATTCAAATCCAATTTTATAAATTCACTCATTATATAATGCATACAAAATGAAACTAATCACTCTTGTGCATTCCCTTAGTGCCTGTCTTCCGTGTGCCTTTGCCTCTCCTAGTGCTTCTACGTGGTGAGTCCCCAGTGGCTGCAGCATGCGTGGTGGAAGGCAGCTGACCTTCAATTGAGGAGATGGCAGCAGAGGCCGTGGAGGATGACCTTGAGCAACTCTGGGACTAGAAGGCCCAGCTGCAGACTGCACCATCTTAGCCTGGGCTGCAGCAGTCTGGGCTGGCTAGCTGACAGGCAACAACAAGGGTACTGGTAGAGTGGCAGAGGTGGGAGCAGGAATGTTGTCATCCTGAGAGAACACAGCTGGTTTGTGCTCCATGGAGCCACTGCCACTCTCCCGGGGCAGCGCCTCCGCAATCCTACTGATCTGTTGGAGAACAGATTGATGGACTGCTGTGACGCCCTGGAAGCCCCTTTGCACAGTGGTATCCAGAGCCTCAGCAGTCTGAGCTTGCAAGGCAGCAGTCTGAGATTCCACTGCAGCACTCAGACCTTTGATGGAAGCTGTTTGTGCTGCAATCCAAGCTGTGACATCATAAGCTGCATCATGCTGGGTTCCACAGGTGTGCTGATGGAGGTGACCACCCGTTCCATGCTGGAAATGATGGGCTCCAAGCTCTGCGCAAAGCCCTGCGCCGAGTTGGTGCTGGACTCCTCCATGCTCCTTGACATTGAGCGCAGGCTTTCTGCAAGGCTTTCCTGTGCTCCAAGCATTTGCTTATGTTCACCCATCAGCCTTCTTCTGTATCCTGGCCCATCAAAATACTCAGCTGTCTCCTCTGCAGCAGAACTAGTGTGCAACCTCACCCTCTGGCAAGCTGCCACCTGCGATATCCTTTCCCCCCGCCCCCCAGGCTCCTGCACACTTGTGCCGGGTGTCTCACCACATGCAGATCCTTCCTCTATCCTAGCTTCTAAAATACGCTTTGTCAGTCTCTGAGCTGGTGGCTGTAAGATCGAGTGACGGTGTCTCTTCATCTTCACTGTCTTCTTCCTCTTCCTCCACTAACTGGGAAGGTTCCAGTTCTTGGGTATCTGAAATGAAAAAGAGACAAGTGTTGGATTGTGGTGAAGGGAGTGGAGAAAGTAAGAAGAGCGTGCTTACACCATCTGCAGCTTGCGAGTCAGTAGAGATTGTGAGATGAGGGAGAAGTGGAATGAGAAAAGGCAGATTAGGTATGCAGATACCCTGATCATCGATCCCTCCAGCGCTGCCAGTGGCCACGGCCTCACTGATGCCCCTTCCCATGATAGCCAGCACTGTCTTCTCCATGGGGGTTGAAACATGCAGGCACACTTGTCCTCCTCCAGTTCTTTCCTGCTGCTTGATGTTATGCGCCACCTTCTCCAGCAAGAAAGAGGGAAGTGTGCCATTGAGTGTTCTACAATATGTTTGGGTGATTTGGCTGTCACAGCTGAATAGCTGCCAGTGTCTGCAAGCTGTGAGTTGTGGCTACAAGGCTTGCAACAGTGCTAAGTGTGTGAGGGTGAGGTAAAGTATATGAATTTTAGGTTAAGTATTGATTGATAGAGATTGTTGGTAGATGGGTGATGGGGGTGTAGAGAATTGAGCAGTGGATGAGGCTAGTGGTGCAGTTGGTAGGATATGCCATTTGAAGATTGAACTCACTCACCTTGACAACACGTTTCAGATCGTTAAACTTCTTCCTGCACTGTATCCATGTTCTTGGACCAACACTCCTGGCATTGACCTCCACCGCTACTTGTTCCCACTGTCTCCTGAGCATGTGTCTGGAGGGCCTCCTGCCCCTCTGTGGATACAGGACATCTCTCCTTCTTTCCACCTCTTCCACCAAGACCTCCAGTGCATTGTCTGAAAACCTTGCTGCTTGCTCTCTTACATGTTCAGCCATTGCTCAAAGTATCACAGCCCAGATTCAGTTTTCAAAGGACTCCCACCACTTCTTCTAGCCACAATTCTCCTCCCTTTTAAGAGGCGCAGGCTGCCTTTAAGTAGCCCTACCTACTCACGATATCGAGCCCCCCGCTGATGCGGGCAGCCAATGAACAATGCGGGTAGGGCTGGCTGCATGCAGAAAACATTTAAAAGAGCAGGCAGAATGAATTTAACACAAGGAATGGGCACAGGTTAATCACGTACCGTGATCCCCATGCCTGTTTTCGGGAGTTAGCCAACTTAACCCCCATTCTGTGTAAACAGAATTTGTGCTGAAGTTACGGTGGTCAATTGGGAGAACCCCCGAGGAAATTCCCAGCATTTGTTTTTAGGGGTGGTAGTTGAAAAAAGAATATTGGCCGAGACATCTGCTCTTCTTCAAATAGTGCCTTGGGATTAATTTTTGCTCCGTTGAGCAGGCAGATAGGACCTCAGCATACCTTCCCTCTTTGGAGTTTACATCTACGCCTTCTCATTATCAGGTTTGTGATGATAAGGATACTCTCCTTTACTTTCTCTGATATTTCCCTGGAGTTTAATTATTCTGGAAACTAGTTATCACCTTCATCAGAAAGCCGCTCCTTAATGTGATTCTTAGTGGTATTTTAAGCTTGCAATGCTAATTAGATAAAGTCCTGAATAGAATTCAAATGATTGCCCATCATGTTTTTTTATCAAAACTAGTTTGGTCAGGGGTTGTCATTTTAAATGCCATTGTCCTCGGTGCTTGAACTCGATAAGGGTGATGGTCGCACACAGTAATTATCAGTCGGTAGCACTCTTAACCTCTGAATCAAAAGCCCTCACTATAGGATTTGAGGAAATAATCTAGACTGTACTGCATTGCTAGAGGTGCTGTTATTCAGATGAGATTTAACCCAAGAAGTGTCTACCTGTTCAAATGGCTGTAAAAGATTCTATTTGAATTACTGATTGAAGCAGAGACTATATAAACAGTTAAGAATCAGCTAGATAGATGGTTGAAGATGATGGAGATAAAGGGATTTGGGAACAGGGCGGGAATATTGGATTAGGGCTACTGCTCATGTGGAGGAGAAATACCAATACAGACTGTTTTGGCCTCACAGCCTATTTCTATGATGTAATTTGAAGAACAGCAAAAAGTTTTCCTGACGTCCTGGCCAACATTTCTGCTGGACCAACACCACCAAAGGCAGTTTAAGATTCATCTCTTTTGCTGAGATTGTGCTGTGCTGAATTTGCAAACATAACAACAGTGTCTGCACTTTAAAAGTCATTCATTGGTTGTGAAATGCTTTGAGATGGTCTAAAGATCTGAGAAGGCACAAAATGCAATTTCTTCTTCTAACAGTATTTAAATTATGATTTGGTGTCAGTAGGATAATACATGTTTAGCCCCATTGTTCTATGAAATACAGTTTGTGTCTGCTAAGCCAATACTAACAATTTTTTTTTATTCATTCATGGGATGTGGGCGTCGCTCGCAAGGCCAGCATTTATTGCCTCGTTGCCCTTGAGAAGATGGTGGTCTTGAACTGCTGCAGTCCGTGTGGTGAAGGTACTCCCACAGTGCTGATAGGGAGGGATTTCCAGGATTTTGACCCAGCGACATACTTCTAAGTCAGGATGATGTGTGACTTGGAGGGGAACTTGGAGGTGGTGGTGTTCCCATGCGCCTGCTGCCCTTGTCCTTTTAGGTGGAAGAGGTCGTGGGTTTGGGAGGTGCTGCCGAAGAAGCCTTGGCGAGTTGCTGCAGTGCATCTTGTAGATGGTACACACTGCAGCCACGGTAGGGGAGGGAGTGACTGTTTAAGGTGGTGGATGGGGTGCCAATCAAGCGGGCTGCTTTGTCCTGGATGGTGTCGAGCTTTGTTGGAGCTGCACTCATCCAGGTGTCCGTAGCCGGTGCCAAGGTCAATGCCTGGTGGTCCGTCCAGTTTTATTCTTATTGTTTGAGCGGCTTGCTAAGCCATTTCAGAGGGCAGTTAAGGGTGGGCCAGACCAGGTAAAGACGGCTGATTTCCTTCCCTAAAGGACATTAGTGAACCAGATGGGTTTTTACAACAATTCGATAGTTTCATGGTCACCATTGCTGATACTGGTACTGGTACTGATACTAGCTTCCAGATCTATTTAATTAGCTGAATTTAAATTCCCCAGTTGCCGTGTTGGGATTTGAGCTCATGTCTCACGGATCATTAGTCCAGGACTCTGGATTACTAGTCCAGTAACATAACCACTATGCTACCGTTAGTGGAATTAAGCTCTGCTATTTGGCTGAGTGGCAGTTTCCTTTGAGGTGTCTGCCATGGCTCAGTTGGTAGCACTCTTGCCTCTGAGTCAGAAGGTCGTGGGTTCAAGTCCCAATCCAGGGATTTGTGCCCAAGTCAAAATCTAGGCTGACACTCCAGTGCAGTACTGAGGGAATGCAACACTGAGGGAGTGCAGCACTGTTGGAGGTACCATCTTTCAGATGGAGATGTTAAACAGATGTCTGCTTTCGTGTCATCGGTAAAATTGGATACATGACTTTCTATGCCATCATCTAAGCCGTTAATAAATACTGTGAATAGTTGAGGCCCCAACACAGATCCCTGCGGGACACCACTAGTCACCTCCTGCCAATTTGAGTACCTACCCATTATCCCTACAGCTTGTCTCCTGCCGCTCAGCCAATTTCCTAACCAGGTCATTAATTTGTCCTCAATTCCGTGGGCTTCTACCTTAGTTAACAGTCTCTTATGTGGGACTTTATCAAATGCCTTCTGGAAGTCCATATAAATAACATCCATAGACATTCCCCTGCTCACTACTTTAGTCACCTTTTCAAAAAATTCAATCAGGTTTGTCAGGCATGACCTACCTTTCACAAATCCATGCTGGCCCTCTGATCAACTGAAAATTTGCGAGGTGTTCAGTCACCCTATCCTTAATTATAGACTCTAGCAATTTCCCGACAACAGATGTTAGGCTAACTGGTCTATAATTCTCTGGTTTCCCTCTCTCACCATTTTTAAATAGCAGAGTGACATGTGTAATTTTTCAATCTAAAGTAATGGTTCCTGAATCGAGAGAATTTTGGAAGATTATAGTTAGGGCATCTGCACTGTGCTCACCTACTTAGTTTAAAACCCTGAGATGGAAACCATCTGGACCTGGGGATTGGTCACCCTTTAGTGCCATTATTTTCTTCATTACTGTTATTTTACTTACATTAATTTTATTGAGTCCCTGTCCCTGATTTAGTTTCCTTGGGATTTCTGGCAAGCTTCCTCTACTGTAAATACTGATGCAAAGCAATTATTCAACATGTTTGCCATTTCCTGATGATCATTGATAATATCAATGCTTTCAGTTTTTAAGGGGCCAACATTGCTCCTGACTACCCTCTTTTTCCTAATATAATTGTAAAAAAAATTATGTTGATTCTGATATCCCTTGCAAGTTTCCTTTCATACTCCCTTTTTGTAACTTTTACTATCTGTTTTGTGACCCTTTGCTGTTCTTTGTATCTTTCCCATTTGCCGGGATCTGTGCTATTTTTTGCATTTTTGTATGCTTTATATCCTATTATGTGTCCTCCTCTTCGGTGTCTTCCTCTTCCGTCTGCAAGTGGGTGCTGTAAATAAAAGCATAGAATGCTGGAAATGCTCAGCAGGTCAGGCAGCATCTCGACCTGAGGCGTGAATTCTGTTTCTCTCTCCACGGATACTGCCTGACCTGCTGAGTATTTCCAGCATTTTCTGTTTTCTCAGAGGCTGCCTTTTACCATCCGAGGCCTTGCAAGCATCCAGTAGCACTCTCTACACACCTAAAAAAACTTTTAACATGCATTACAGCAAGCCATACTTCAACAAAATCAAAAAAATCCGGTCCAAAAGCTTAAATTCAAACTTACCTGAAAGATGTGTGTGTCCCTTTAAGAGGTGCTGACAGCGTCTCTAGCAGTCGGCTGAACGCTGGGTTTTCATGGCGAGTTTAGGACCCAGTGCTGAACTCAGCGCTAAGGTCGAAGTTCGCTGAGGCATCGTTAAGTCAGCGTGTGTCATCCACTCTTCATTTACATTTCCAGAGTCAGCGCTGCTATTGGCAATGCTAAGGCCTTTACCAAAATGGCAGCTGCTGAGTCCCACGCCAGAATAGGGCGCCAGAGTGGCAGCCGCCATTTTTCGACTAGATCTTGGCGGTAACACGTGGCAGTAAGTGGCCCAGTTTCTCAGCTATTATCTCTAAGGGGCCACATCCCTTTAAATTTTACCTAAGGCACAATTTTTGTTTTTCCGTTAGGGTCGCTCGCATCAGAGCGACTGGCAGTGATGGCGATTGGCTGCAGCTCAGATTACAACATTCAACAGAACTCTGTCACTGCCTTCCTGGTGAATCTTCCAATTGACTATGCCCACTTTACACCCAATATTGTACATGAAAAAACCACACAGTACAAAATCACTCTTCTCTACCTTTAATTGCCAAATGTATGGAAATAGTGTTCTTGTCACTGGCAAGAGCATAAGCATGCTCTCTTTTTTTAAGGCGTCATCGCAACATTTGGAAATGGATATGTGATTTATATATCAATCAAACAGAAGAAAAAGCTGAGACCGGCTGAACTGATGACAGTAAACCTGGCAATTTTTGACCTTGGGATGGCAGGTAAATTATTTTTTTGAATTATATTCTGTTAAGATCACTATAAATTATAGACTGTGGAACAAAAGTTGGTGAAGGGTTGGAGGGTGGGGAAACAGAGCAAAATGTGGTGCTTGACTGACGATAAACCTCAAGAATGAAGAAAACAAATTTAATTGGTCCCAGAACGATTGATTACCTTTTAAAAATCTGGACTGTGCTCCTTGTGGAGCATATTTGGACAATGTTTGGCCACAATGTTCCCTTCAAACATCCTGGGTGCTGCTCCAAAGTCCACCTCCTCAGCATGGTGGATGCCTCTGTTGCACTGCTGCAAGCGTGGGTGGCAACCCTAAATATTTAAATGTCCCAGTCCCTGAGCTTTGGGATAAAATCAGCAGCAGGCCAAAGGGGCAGTGTTATGTCCTTCCCCACCACACGCTGGCCTGTTGAAATGGTCCATGGAATCTTCATGCTTGAGTATGAGAGGAATTATGGAGGAGCTGATGAATTAAATATGATAGATTACATGAATTAATTTGGAATGAAGATGGAATGATTTATTTATTTGTTAGCAGCAGGTTAAATAAGGTTATATAATTGATGATTTATTCTTAAGTTGGCCTGTTGTGATAGGGAGGTGGAAGTATTTATTTGAGGAGCAGAAGGACAGTCTGGGCATGAGGTAAGGTCGCTGGGGCACAGTGGAGCTGGTGGCACATAAGGTGAATGGGGCTGGGTCTCTAATCATATAAGTATGAACAAGTAAAGTCAAATGGACCTTTATTAGAAGCAATAATCAGTAATAAAGAAGCGACAGTGGGGCTGAAAATCCACAATCTCATTACACTACCTCAGATATGGTAGAGCAGGATTGGGCCTTGCCCATAATCTGGGAGCTTGACCCCACCCAATTTCTGGGATCAAGCAATTAGCACAAGACAGGTAGGTGCCAGTGGCAGTATCGGTGCATCTTGGATGCTTACTGTTGGGGGTAGGGAAGGGAACAAAATGCAGTATAACAGAAAACACTGGAAAAACTCAGGCCAGGCAGCATCCGCGGAGAGAAAAACAGAGTTAACGTTTCAGGTCGAAGACCTTTTGTCAGAACTGGAAAAAAGCAGGAAATGAAATAGATTTAAAGCAAGTATAAAGCTGGGAAAAGGGGGAGGGGATCCCAGCTTTATACTTGCTTTAAATCTATTTCATTTCCTGCTTTTTTCCAGTTCTGACGAAAGGTCTTCGACCTGAAATGTTAACTCTGTTTCTCTCTCCACGGATGCTGCCTGGCCTGCTGAGTTTTTCCAGCGTTTTCTGTTGTTATTTCGGATTTCCAGCATCCGCAGTATTTTGCTATCAAACAAAATGCAGTGCTTGCCAACTGTTTGATGGCAAGTCCAGTAGGACCGGCTTAAAACAGCGGGTCATGTTTAAAATCGACCCCCTTTATAAGTTTAGCTGATTTTGCAAAAGCAGAAATTTATCTTCTGAAGTGTTTCAGGCCTTCACCTGACCTGGAACACTCCTGTGGATCGGAGTTATGCCATTCCACTCAAATGAACACTTGCTGCCGTTTATCTACATTGAGGGCAGTGGATTCGGGAGCAGTGGGATTCTGGTGGATGACTCCATCCAACCCATCCACCTTCTTTTTATATGTCATGCTTCCCGGGGGAAGACCAAACTGTATCCCCTGTAACTCTTCAGGACAGAGGCTCGGTGTTACGAGGTCTTAACCCATTTCCCACCCCTGCCTGCCCTCTCCTACCCTCTTTTACCCCCAGCATTCCACCCAACATAACTATTATTGCCAATGTTATTAAAAATAAATGTCCTTAAAAATATATCTCATTACCCTGCGACATTTCACCAAACCTCTCTAGAGCAAGATATTTGCCCATTGTCTCAACATTCGATAGTGCGTAGAACAGGGTGACTCCGTTTAGTGCACTGAAAAAAAAATAATAAGCAAAAATGGAGTTTTACCTACTGGAAAAAAGTAGTATCAGGAAAATTCAAAATATCATAGTATATTTGACAACACACATTGTCCCAGATTCTCCTGGAGACTTGCTCCATTGTAATGGCGTATCTACATCACAAGGCCTATTTTATTGCGCCAAAGTCCCAGGAAATTTTGACATAACTGAATTACACCATTATTTACTCCATGCCACAATTTCCTGGGACTTTTCTGCCTCTCCTCCATTTCCCTCACCAAAACAGTTGAACCGTTAATTACCATAACTTCGTCCCTTTAAAAACAATGCCGATTGTGAATTTGCTGCATTAACACTACTGTGATCCCTGCTGCCACTTAGAATGTTGCAGAATGGCACTGGTGGCCTCATTATGATTAGTGTAACCATACGAATCGTAGTTTACTGTTTAAATTAAGAAATGATTGTGTCGCCCTCGTTAGATGCTTTTCCTATTATTCGGTGGTGCAGTTTTAACAGTGCCTAGGGTCATTGGTGCAAAGTGCAAAGCAGTGAACAGAAATCTTGTAATCACATACATTTCTGGGGGGAGCAGGTTCACCATCCCTAGCTTTAAACTACCAGCTGGATGTGACATTTATATATATAATTCACATCGTTAAGCCTATGAGTTGTGAATGTGGTCGTCAGTGATCACAATGTGCCAATTTACATCTTAATACAATCCAAGTAGCAACTCAAAAATAGCACCGGGATTACAGACTAATAGGGCTCGATTTTGCCAGGCCCGAGGAGGCGGGATTTGAGGCGTGTGAGGTGGTAAAATTGCAAAAAATGGCAGGCGGGCCCAATCCCGCCTCATAGAAACATAGAAGATAGGAGCAGGAGTAGGCCATTCGGCCCCTCGAGCCTGCTCCGCCATTCGATGAGATCATGGCTGATCATCCAAACTCAGTACCCTGTCCCTGCCTTCTCCCCATATCCCTTGATACCTTTAGCCTTAAGAAATATATCTAACTCCTTCTTGAATATATTTACTGACTTGGCCTCAACTGCCTTCTGTGGTAAAGAATTCCACAGGTTCACCACTCTCTGGGTGAAGAAATTCCTCCTCATCTCTGTCCTAAATGGCTTACCCCTTATCTTTAGATTGTGACCTCTTGTTCTGGACTCACCCACCATCGGGAACATCCTCCGAGCAATTTTCCCAAATGCGTGTTTTCTGACCCCGTTTCCATCCCGCCTCCAAGAGGCGGGATAGGCCCTTAAGGCCCTTAACAACCAGTTAAGTGCCTCTATAATCCCATTTTGAGAGGCCTTTCTGATTTTACCACTTTTCCCACATCCTGCACGTCTCCTCTGGAACATGCCAGTGAATCCTGGCGGCCTCACAAGTGGACTGCTTACTAACAGCTGCAGCTCCACCATTAAAAAAGGAGTTTTCAGCAATCATCATTTGCAGGTGGCAGAACTTTGTTGTCTCAGGTCTGGGGGAACTTTTAGCAGGCATACCCATTGTTGTGGAAGTTTGGAGCCTGACACCCATCTCCAGTGTGACCTCCTGGGAAACCCCTCTTGCCAACTTGACTGAGCGCTTCCTCAACTGAGGCATATACCAGAAGCATGGGAACCTTTTATTTCCTTTCCTCCTGGACATCAGATTCGGATGAAGACCAGCCGTGGCAGCAGCAGAACCATGAACAACAGCACTGCCAACAGCAGCAGCAACAACAGGAGCACCAAGCTGCTGCTCACCCACCTGAAGCTGCACAGGCCAGTAGGCGCCAGCACGCGACCACATTGCTGCCCGGGATGCAAGTTACGCACTCATCTTGGCCAGATTTGCTTAGCCTGCACAATCAAACAATTTTGCCTCGCACCTTCTTATCAGACCATCGACAATGGCCAAGAACCTGCGGATTCCTATCACTCTGACCACCATACTGACAATTGCAAGTCACCCTAAGCCCTCAATGTGGAAGTCGCATTAGCGAAATGACACACGCCACAACTGCAACAGTTTGCCATCAGAATTTTTTATGACAATAAGCAACTGATGGCTTTTCAAAATTAAACACATTACACCCAAGTGACTATGGTAGCCAGCCTTACCATGGAGGTAGCCAGCCTTACCATGGAGGTAGCCATCCTTTCCAAGGAGGTTGCCATCCTTTCCGTGGTGATGCGTTCATGCGCCAACGCCTCCACAAAGGCTCTGCTCATGTTAGCAATGGACTCCTCCATTCGCTCCACACTCACAGCAACCCTGGAGACAAAACCTGCCAGAGACTCCTGCACCTGTTCCTGGAGTTCCAGCACCACTCTCCTTCTGGATGGACCCGGAGGCACAGGGTCGACATGCAGCAGAGTCAAGCTGGGAGCGTCCTCTCCACTGCGACAAGGACTCTCCACTGCTGTCCCTGTCTCCACCATCTGCTGATGCTCACTTGTGTGCTGTGATACACCAGGTGACAACTCTACTCTATGTCCCGAAGGTCCCACCGAGGTGTGAACGTCTGCGCTGGTGTAGGGTGCGCTTAATTCTGCTGACGGAGCGTCCTCAGAGGTTGCAGCTTCCTCTGAGGAGTCTGGAAGCTCAGGCTCTTCCTCCTGGACAGTGGGGACGGGGGCTCTCGATGGTCCTGTGGGGGAGTTAAGGAAAGAGTTCGAGATGTGAGGTAAAGGTTGCATGCACATTGAATTGTGCAGATGATCATAAGTCAATCTGTTAGAGCATCAGAATCATTTTCAGTCACTGATGCAATGTCAATGAGAGAGATGCCAAACTATTCTGTCACCAGCTTGCTGTGATGCGCCTGCGTGTCCGTCCCCCACTTGGGAATCCTCTTCGACCTTGGCAATTTCCAGGGCTGCCTCCTCCGAGGTGGTGAGCTGGGCTACTGAGGGTGGCCCTCCTCCTGTCATGGCTCTTTCCCTCTTATTGTGGGCTCTCTTTTCCTGCAATGAGGGACACAAGTGGAGTTTGAGTGAGAATGAAGGAGTGAGTGTAGAGAATCCATAGCATAGATGCTTAGAAGGAGACAAAGGGCCCTCCCTCTGTGTTGTAAGTTGTTGTCATTGCATCACAGTGATAGGGAGTGTGAGGGCTGCATGGTAGAATAGTTAAGTGAATGTGATCATAGAGAGAGAGGGAATGGGTAAGGGTGCAGGGATGTCAGTGTCAAGTGGGATGTGGAGGAAGAGGTTGGCAAAGCAGAGTGCTGGTGAGGAGAGGCGATGGGGATGAGATTGAGGGTGATGAGAAAGTCATACTCACTTTTCCTGTGCGGAGAAGGTCATGAAACCTCTTCCTGCACTGCAGCCAGGTTCTGCGGCACATAGAGATGGCATTGACCTCCTGGGCCACTTGCAGCCACACAGCTTTAGTCTGTTGTGGTGGCTTTTTTCTCCCTGAGGAAGGGAAGAGCACCTCCTTATTAGATCTTGCTCCCTGCACCAGAGCTTGGAGGGAGGGCTCATCAAAGCAAGGTGCACACTTTTGCTTGCTGGTGGACACGGTCGGTAAATGAAGTCCTTCATACAATGTCCAAAGCGTTTCCAGTCTCCAGAAGAAGCAAGGCTGCTTGCAGGCCTTAAATCCAGCAGCACTGATGACGTCATCGGAGGTGACATTCAGGATGGAAAGACTAATTGGGCCAGGGGTTCCCACACGCTGGAAATCAAGTGCCCAATTAGGGGAAAATCGCACTTCTTTCCCACTTCACATCGGAGTCGGGGTCCTGACACGAAAACCACCTGACACGGCCCAGCCCGACCCCAATGGCAAAATCGAGCCCACAGTCTCTGGTTTCCATATTGTTCATACAACCTCAATGGGAAGGGAGAAGGGGGTTGCATGGGAAGGGGGAAGTGGGGGTGGTCACTGTTCTATTTAATGAACTAATCAGACAGAAAGAAAAGTCCTTAAGATGCATCAGCTCGCTATAATTTGAATTTGTGCTTGTTTCTGCTCATCAGTTCAAACTTTAAACATCTATTTTAAACACTGTTGTATGCCAATAGTTTTTGAAAATAACTGGTCAGCCGAGAAATATGATCCAATAAATAATGCTTCCTTCTGGTCTTTGTATTTGTGTGTACAGACAGCCAGAGAGACTGAGCAGCAGCAGATCGCCATGGCTTTTTACTTTGGTCATTGTGATTCGCCGCTATGCTCACTGCAGCGTATTCTAATCAGTTCTCTTGTAAATTTCGGCATAAATTCGCTACTGGAGGATTGAAGCGCACAACAGTCTAACTTATGACATTCGTCGCCAATATCGCCGTTGCAGCAAATTCCAAGCCAATATTGTATAATAATAGAACCGATGCCATTACTTTATGACAATCATTTGCAACCTCAATAGGTGCACAAATGAGGACTACACGTAGGTAATCTAACCCAAGAACTGGGAATGCAGCAATAGCAAAGAACATCTGGTCGGACTTTGGGAAACTGATAGTAAAGTGTCTTTTTTAATTTTTTTCGGAACATGAAATGCCATTGGGGCCAATAAACTTATCTCTTTGTGATAGACTCATTATGCCTACTTATCTTCTCATCACGGCTCTCAATCTCACCTCTTTCCAGAAATGCATTTAATAACCTCCTGAGCTTATTTATACTATCCAATTCAATAGCCTTCCCTGATAACTTATCAAGATCTTCCTCCCTTTCATAGACCATTAGCCTGAGGAAAATGTTGCTTGTTTTTTAATGTGCCAGTTTTGTTTCTGGCATAGAAACCCTCCTGTGAGGTCACCCTCCCTCCAGCGAGCATCCCATGTATCCAGGAGTGGCTCCTTTGGAATCAGTAGAGACAACATTTCGGACTGGCTTTAGAACCAGCAGAAAAAAGCTACATCACCAATTGATAGTGCAGCTTCCTGTCTGCCAGCTCTGGAGCATTCTCAGGTTACAGTCCAAGTTTGCATCCCTGCTGTTTCCTATTGAATTATTCTGATAAGAAAATTAATATTCTTAAAACATTACTAAAAGCTATTTTAAAGTTTGATATAAAAACAAAATACTACAGGTGCAGGAAATCTGAAAAAAAGACAGAAAACGCTGGAGATACTCAGCAGGTCAGGCAGCATCTGTGGACAGAGATAAACAGAGTTCTCGTTTCAGGTCGATAACCTGTCATCAAAACTGCCACTGTGGTGACTCTGCCAATCTGTAGAATTGGATAGCTTTGTCTCTTTGTTTGTCTGGTTCCATTTTGCAGATTATTATTTGTGCAGCCATCCTGAATCGAGTATCATTGACATTCTTGATGTAATGGTGAGCAACTGCCTTACCAATGGATCAAAGGTCACATATCACTGCCTGGAAGGATTCAGATGTAAAGAAATTCAAGGCTATGCTGCTCTTGACAAATACAGACAATGATGTTCTCCTGGTGGAAGTGGGCTGCTGATCTTCAGCCAGCAGTTGGCATACTTCCCCAATAACCTCCAGAGGGAAGTGTAGCCTACTCAGGCACTGTCTAGGTAAGAGCTTCTTGGTCTGTACACCCTGGTGAGTAGGCATGTGGTGAAGAGATGCCACCTGTGATGATTGACTCTGAGAGCCTGCAATCTTGCCTTTCCATGTCCTCAGCCTCCTCCTCTTCCTGGCATAATAGAGGGATTTGAATGGGGAATATTGTCCCCAGTTCAAAGCAGTACTTTAAAGCAGAGTTGAGTAAACCTAGTAGCAAAAGTCCGGACTGAACCTCCAAAGTACTAACAGACTGATGTGCAGACAAAGTATCGCTAACCTTTAATGGCTGTGCACAAAATGGACTGGAAAGAGGCAAAGCTCAGCAGGATAAAAAGGAATCTGGCCCAAATTAACTGGGCAGTAATGTTAGCAAATAGTTCATAGAATCATAGAATGGTTACAGCACGGAAGAAGGCCCTCGAGCCCGTGCTGGCTCTCTGCAAGAGCACTTCAGTTAGTCCCATCCCCCGCCCTTTCCCCGTAGCCCTGCATTTTTTTTTTCTTCAGGTACTTATCCAACTCCCTTTAGAAAGCTGTGATTGAGTCTGTCTCCACCACCCTTTCAGGCAGTGCATTCCAGATCCTAACCACTCGCTGCATAAAATTTTTTTTTTCTTATGTTGCCTTTGGTTCTTTTGCCAATCACCTTAAATCTGTGTCCTCTGATTCTCGAACCTGCCGCCAATGGGAACTGTTTCTCTCTATCTACTCTGTTCCGATCCCTCATGATTTTGAACACCTCTATCAAATCTCCTCTCAATCTTCTCTGCTCTAAGGAGAACAACCCCAGCTTCTCCAGTCTATCCACGTAACTGAAGACCATTATCCCTGGAATCATTCTTGTAAATCTTTTCTGCACCCTCTCTAAGGCCTTCGCATCCTTCCTAAAGTGCAGTGCCCAGAATTGGACACAATACTCCAGTTGAGGCCGAACCAGTGTTTTCAACAGGTTCATCATAATTTCCACGCTTTTGTATTCTATACCTCTCTTCACGAAGCTCAGGATCCTGTAAGCTTTTTTAACTGCTTTCTCAACCAACCCTGTCACCTTCAATGATTTGTGCACACATACCCCTAGGTCTCTCTGTTCATGCACCCCCTTTAGGATTGTACCCTTTAGTTTATATTGCCTCTCCTCATTCTTTCTACCAAAATGTATCACTTAACACTTTTCTGCATTAAATTTCATCTGCCACGTGTCTGCCCATTTCACCAGCCTGTCTATGTCTTCCTGAAGTCTTGATGTGGAGATGCCGGCGTTGGACTGGGGTGGACAAAAATGAGAAGTCGCACAACACCAGGTTATAGTCCAACAGATTTATTTAATTTTACAAGCTTTCGGAGCTGTCGCTCCTTCGTCAGGTAAGTTAGCAATGAGAGAATCTCCCAGAATTCACAATTTAAACCCAGACAAAATCTATTCACATTATTCGCTACAACAAAGAGCACAGCCAAGACAATGAGATGTGTCCCAGGGGGTCCAACGTGTCAAACCACCTGCTGGCTGCATATCCTGTCAATTTGTGTTCTTGTGTTAGCCTTTTTAAAAAAAAACAAAAAAAACCCCAAAAAAAAACACCTGGGAAGACCGGCCATGATGTCAAGTCACGTTCTGTATCGTGACATGAACCCGATATCGCGATTGAGGCCATCCTCATGAGTGCGGAACTTGGCTATCAGTTTCTGCTCTATGATTTTGCGCTGTCGTGTATCTCGAAGGCCGCCTTGGAGAACGCTTACCCGCAGATCCGAGGCTGAATGCCCCTGGCTGCTGAAGTGTTCCCCGACTGGGAGGCAACCCTCCTGCCTGGCGATTGTTGCGCGGTGTCCGTTCATACGTTGTCTCAGTGTCTGCATGGTCTCGCCGATGTACCATGCTCTGGAGCATCCTTTACTGCAACGTATCAGGTAGACAACGTTGGCCGAGTCACATGAGTATGTACCGTGTACCTGGTGGGTAGTGTCCTCACGTGTAATGATGGTATCTGTGTCCATGATTTGGCATGTCTTGCAGAGGTTGCCGTGGCAGGGTTGTGTGGTGTCTTGGTTGCTGTTCTCCTGAAAGATGGGTAATCTGCTGCGAACGATGGTACTTTTGAGGTTAGGCGGCTGCTTGAAGGCGAGTAGTGGAGGCGTGGGGATGGCCTTAGCAAGGTGTTCGTCGTCATCGATGACATGTTGAAGGCTGCGAAGAACATGGCGTAGTTTTTCCGCTCCGGGGAAGTACTGGACGACGTAGGGTACTCTGTTGGTTGTGTCCCGTGTTCGTCTTCTGAGGAGGTCTATGCGGTTTTTCGCTGTGGCCCGTCGGAACTGTCGATCGACGAGTCGAGCGTCATATCCCGTTCTTACGAGAGCGTCTTTCAGTGTCCGTAGGTGTCCATCGCGTTCCTCCTCATCTGAGCAGATCCTGTGTATTCGCAGGGCTTGTCCATAGGGGATGGCTTCTTTAACGTGGTTAGGGTGGAAGCTGGAGAAGTGGAGCATCGTGAGGTTGTCCGTGGGCTTGCGGTAGAGTGAAGTGCTGAGTCGTCCGTCTTTGATGGAGATTCGTGTGTCCAAGAATGAAACCGATTCTGAGGAGTAGTCCATGGTGAGTTTGATGGTGGGATGGAACCTGTTGATGCTATCGTGTAGTCCTTTCAGTGATCCTTCGCCGTGGGTCCAAAGGAAGAAGATGTCATCGATGTATCTGGTGTACAGCGTTGGTTGGAGGTCCTGTGCAGCGAAGAAGTCTTGCTTGAACTTGTGCATGAAGATGTTGGCGTATTGGGGTGCGAATTTGGTCCCCATGGCTGTTCCGTGTGTTTGGGTGAAAAAATGGTTGTCGAAGGTGAAGACATTGTGGTCAAGGATGAAGCGGATGAGTTGTAAGATGGCGTCCGGAGATTGGCTGTTGTTGGTGTTGAGTACTGAGGCTGTCGCAGCGATGCCGTCATTGTGGGGGATATTGGTGTAGAGTGCCGATACGTCCATTGTGACGAGGAGTGTTCCTGGTTCAACTGGTCCATGGGTGCTGAGTTTCTGCAAGAAGTCTGTAGTGTCGCGACAGAAGCTGGGGGTTCCCTGTGCGATGGGTTTCAGGATGCCCTCGACGTACCCAGAGAGGTTCTCACACAGGGTTCCGTTGCCTGATACGATAGGACGTCCGGGTGTGTTGGCTTTGTGTATCTTTGGGAGGCAGTAAAAGTCTCCTACGCGGGGAGTACGTGGGATGAGAGCGCGTAGGATGTTTTGAAGGTCTGGATCGAAGGTCTTGATCAGTCTATTGAGTTGGCGGGTGTGTTCTTTGGTCGGATCTGCGGGTTGGACCCCCTGGGACACATCTCATTGTCTTGGCTGTGCTCTTTGTTGTAGCGAATAATGTGAATAGATTTTGTCTGGGTTTAAATTGTGAATTCTGGGAGATTCTCTCATTGCTAACTTACCTGACGAAGGAGCGACAGCTCCGAAAGCTTGTAAAATTAAATAAATCTGTTGGACTATAACCTGGTGTTGTGCGACTTCTCATTTTTTTCCTGAAGTCTATCACTATTCTCCTCACTGTTCAATATACTTCCAAGTTTTGTGTAATCCTCAAATTTTGAAATTGTGCCCTGTACTCCCACATCCAAGTCATTAATATATATCAAGAAAGTAGTGGTCCTAGAACCGACCCCTGGGGAACACCACTGTGTACCTTCCTCCAGTCCGAAAAACAACCATTCACCACTACTCTCTGTTTCCTGTCACTTAGCCAATTTTGTATCCATGCTGCCACTGTCCCTTTTATTCCACGGGCTTCAACTTTGCTGGCAAGCCTATTATGTGGCACTTTGTCGAACACCTTTTGGAAATCCATGTACACCACATCAACCGCATTGCCTTCATCAACCCTCTCTGTTACCTCATCAAAGAACTCGATTAGGTTGGTTAAACACGATTTGCTTTTAACAAATCCGTGCTGGCTTTGCTTAATTAATCCACACTTGTCCAAGAGACTGTTAATTTTGTCCCTGATTATTGTTTCTAAAAGCTTCCCCACTACCAAGGTTAAACTGACTGGCCTGTAGTTGCTGGGTTTATCTTGACACCCTTTTTTGAACAAGGGTGTAACATTTGCAATTCTCCAGTCCTCTGGCACCACCCCCGTTTCTAAGGAGGATTGGAATATTATGGCCAGTACCTCCGCGATTTCTTCCTTCACTTCCTCAGCATCCTAGGATGCATCCCATCTGGTCCTGGTGACTTATCTACTTTAAGTTCAGCCAGCCTTTCTAGTACCTCCTCTTTATCAATTTCTATCCCATCCAGTATCTCCTCTACCTCATCCTTCACTATGTCTATGGCAGCATCTTCTTCCTTGTTGAAGACAGATGCAAAGTACTCATTTAGCACCTCAGCCATACCCTCTGCCTCCATGTGTAGGTCTCCTTTTTGGTCCCTAATTGGCCCCATCCCTCCTCTTACTACCTGTTTAATATTTATATGCCTAGAGAAGGCTTTTGGATTACATTTTATGTTAGCTGCCATTCTATTCTCATACCCTCTCTTTGCCCCTCTTATTTTCTTTTTCAGTTCTCCTCTGAACTTTCTCTATTTAGCCTGATTCTCAGATGTATTCTTGACCTGACATCTGTCATACGCACTCTTTTTCTGCTTCATCTTACTCTCTATCTCTTTCGTCATCCAGGGAGCTCTGACTTTAGTTGTCCTACCTTACCCCCAAGTGGGAATGTACCTCGACTGTACCCGAACTATTTCCTCTTTAAAGGCAGCCCATTCTCCCATTACAGTTTTGCCTGTCAATCTTTGATTCCAATTTACCCGGGCCAGATCCGTTCTCATCCCACTGAAATTGGCCTTCCTCCAATTTAGTATTTTTACTCTAGATTGCTCCCTGTCCTTTTCCATAGCTAATCTAAAGCTTATGATACTATGATCACTGTTCCCTAAATGTTCACCTACTGACACTTGCTCCACTTGACCTACCTCATTCCCCAGAACCAGATCCAGCAATGCCTCCTTCCTCGTTGGGCTGGAAACATACTAATCAAGAAAGTTCTCCTGAACATGCTTCAGAAATTCTTTACACTATTACTATCCCAGTCTATATTAGGATAGTTGAAGTCCCCCATTATCACTACTCTATAGTTCTTGCATCTCTCTGTAATTTCTCTGCAAATATGCTCCACCGTATTTTTCCCACTAGTTGGTGGCCTATAGAATACACCTTTAGTGTAATGGCACCTCTATTATTTCTTAACTCTAGCCATATAGATTCTGTCCTTGGCCCCTCCAGGACATCCTCTCTCTCTAGCACTGTAACATTCTCCTTAACCAATACTGCCACACCACCTCCTATCTTTCCTTCCCTATCTTTCCTGAACACCTTATATCCAGGAATATTTAATTCCCAGTCCTGCACTTTTTTGAGCCAGGTCTCCCTTATTGCCACGACATCATATGCCCATGTGGCTATTTGCACCTGCAGCTCACCAACCTTGTTTACTATGCTTCGTGTGTTCACATACATACACTGTAAACCTATCTTAGACCATCCTGTGTTCTCTCTTAGTCTGACCCCACCTAATACCTTACTATTTCTTACTTTAGTGCTATCTGTCTCTCCCAATCCTTTGTGCCCTTGTTTCCCGTTTCTAATGCTACATCCTGGTGCCCATCCCCCTGCCAACTTAGTTTAAACCCTCTCCAACAGCACGAACAAACCTCCCCGCGAGGATATTGGTACCGGCTCTGTTGAGGTGCAACCCATCCGGCCTGTACAGGTCCCACCGGCCCCCAATGTCCCAGGAATCTAAAGCCCTCCCTCCTGCACCATCTCTCCTGCGCTATCCTCCTATTTCTATACTCACTCGCACGTGGCACCGGGAGTAATCCAGAGATTGCTGCCTTTGAGGCCCTGCTTTTTAATTTCTTTCCTAGCTCCCTAAAATCTGTCTGCAAGACCTCATCCCTCTTTCTAGCTATATCATTGGTACCGATATGGACCACGACCTCTGGCTGTTCACCTTCCCCCCCTCAGAATGTTCTGCAGCCGCTCAGTGACATCCTTAACCCTGGCACCAGGGAGGCAACATACCATCCTGGAGTCACGTCTGCGGCCGCAGAAATGCCTGTCTGCTCCCCTAACTATCGAATCCCCTACCACTATTGCTTTCCCTTTCTTCCTCCCCCGCCCCGCCCCGTACAGCTGAGCCACCTGTGGTGCAATGGACGTGGCTCTGGCTGTACTCCCCAGAGGAACGATTGCCCTCACCAGTACTCAGAACAGAATACTGGTTGGAGAGCGAGATGCACTCGGGACTCCTGCACTACCTGTCTGGTCCTCCTTGTCTGTCTGATGGTCACCCATTCCCTCTCTGCCTGCGCACTCCTTAGCTGCGGGGTGACCACCTCCTGAAACGTGCTATCCACGTAGCTCTCAGCCTCATGGATGCACCGCAGTGACGCCAGCTGCTGCTCAAGCCCCAAAACCTGGAGCTCGAGCTCCTCCAGCTGATAACACTTTCTGCACACATGATTGTCCAGGACACGGGAAGCGTCCTGGATTCCCCTCATGGCACAAGTTGCGCATTCCGCGGCACTGAGCTGCCCTGCCATGCCTGTATTTATTCGACTATTAACTAACTTTACAGAAACCTAAGACTAAGATGTATCTAATTCAAGTTATTAATATAATATATTAACAGTTACTAATTTAATGTAGTATTAACAGTTACTAATTTAATGTAGTATTAACAGTTACTAATTTAATGTAGTATTAACAGTTACTAATTTAATGTAGTATTAACAGTTACTAATTTAATGTAGTATTATCAGTTACTAATCTCCAAGCTCCTGCTTTATCCCTAACCAGCTATTTAACCCGGCCCCTAACTTGATGAGACCTTTACCAACCAATCAGTTACCAGCTATCCTGTGACGTTGCTCCTTGTGTTTTTTTTAATTGCTGCTCAGCTCCGTTTACGCTGCTGCCGCTGCCTCTGCTCCCGCTCCGATCTGTGCTCTGAATAGATAAACAGTGGGAAACCTTCAAATATGAGATGCATAGAGTATAAATTAAATATATTTTTCTAAGATTCCTAAAGGTGAAAGGAGGGTACATCAAAGTATACAATTCCATGAATTCCAATTAGAGTAAAACTAAACTGAAAATTAAAAGGGAATGATACATCAGGACTATAACGGTGCAGATTTTGCGGTAAAAATAACAGTGAGGCCAACAGTGCTCACCGTTATTAGCGTGTAAATCCGTCGGCAACTTCCAATGGCCGCACATGTGCAGTTAAACGTGTACATCAGGAAGTTGCTGTCTGAGATGCCTTGTTCTTCCAAAAGCTGCATGAGAATGGTATCTCACCAAGAGACTCGGCATTGAAATACATGGAATGACGTGAAGTTGCTGATCTTACCTGATATATACCCATTAAATTCATTAGATAATGTTAGGGTTGGTCCCTTTTAATGGCGTGATAAGTGTTAATTACTGCCAGTCAACCTCACTGGCACTGAAAATTAACTGTTACAAGTGTGGAGTCTCATTCCTTCAGATTTTAATTATTGTTGGAGATTTAAAAAAAATTAAAAAAGTAAATTTTTCTTTAAACATAAGAAATAGGAGCAGGAATAGGCCACTTGGCCCCTCGAGCCTGCTCCGCCATTCAATAGGATCATGGCTGATCTAGGGCTCAAAGCAACTTCCCAGCCCACTCTCCATAACCCTTTACTCCCTTATCTTGCAAAAATTTGTCTATCTCCACTTTAAATGTATTTAATGACCCTGCCTCCACAGCTCTCTGGGGCAGAGAATTCCACAAATTTACGACCCTCTGAGAGAAGAAGTTCCTCCTCATCTCAGTTCTAAAAGGGCGACCCTGTATTCTGAGACTGTGCCCCTGAGTTCTAGATTTCCCCATGAGGGGAAACATCCTCTCTGCATCTACCCTGTCGAGCCCCCTCAGTATCTTATATGTTTTGATAAGATCACCTCTCATTCTTCTAAATTCCAATGAGTATAGGCCCAGCCTGCTCAACCTTTCCTCATAAGTCAACCCCCTCATCTCTGGAATTAACCTAGTGAATCGTCTCTGAACTGTCTCCAATGCAAGTATATATCCTTAAATAAGGAGACCAAAACTGTATGTAGTACTCAAGGTGTGGTCTCATCAATACCTTGTACAGTTGTAGCAGGACTTCCCTGCTTTTATACTCCAACCCCCTTGAAATAAAGGCCAACATTCCATTTGCCTTTTTGATTACTTGCTGTACCTACATGCTAACTTTTTGTGTTTCATGCACAAGGACCCCCAGGTCCCTCTGAACTGTAGCATTTTGTAATCCCTCTCCATTTAAATAATAGTTTGCTTTTTTATTTTTCCTGCCAAAGTGTATAACCTCGCACTTTCCCACATTATACTCCATCTGCCAAATGTTTGCCCACTCACCTAGCTTGTCTATATCCCTTTGCAGATTCTTTGAGTCCTCTGCACAACTTGCTTTCTCACCTATCTTTGTATCATCCGCAAACTTGGCTACATTACACTCGATCCCTTCATCCAAGTCATTAATGTAGATTGTAAATAGTTGGGGCCCCAGCACCGATCCTTGTGGCACCCCACTAGTTACCGTTTGCCAACCAGAAAATGACCCATTTATCCCGACTCCCTGCTTTCTGTTAGTTAGCCAATTCTCTATCCATGCTAATATATTACCCCCAACTCCGTGAGCTCTTATCTTATGCAGTAACCTTTTATGTGGCACCTTATCAAATGCTTTCTGGAAATCCAAATACACCACATCCACTGGCTCACCCTTGTCCACCCTGCTTGTTACATCCTCAAAGAACTCTAGCAAATTTGTTAAACATGATTTCCCTTTCCTAAAACCATGCTGACTCTGTTTGACTGCAGTATGTTTTGCTAAATGCCCTGCTACTGCTTCCTTAATGAAGGACTCCAGCATTTTCCCAATGACAGATGTTAGGCTAATTGGTCTATAGTTTCCTGCTTTCTCTCTCCCTCCTTTCTTAAATAGGGGTGTTACATTAGCGGTTTTCCAATCTGCTGGGACCTCTCCAGAGTCCAGGGAATTTTGGTATATTGCAACCAATGCATCCACTATCTCTGCAGCCACTTCTTTTAAGACCCTGGGATGCAGGCCATCTGGTCCAGGGGACTTGTCGTCTTTTAGTCCCATTATTTTACTGAGTACTATTTCCTTAGTGATAGTGATTGTCTTTAGTTCCTCACTCCCTGTGGCCCCTTGATTATCCATTATTGGGATGTTGTTAGTGTCTTCTACAGTGAAGACAGATGCAAAATATTTGTTCAGAGTCTCAGCCATTTCCCCGTTCCCCATTATTAATTCCCCAGTCTCATCCTCTAAGGGACCAACGTTTACCTTAGCTACCCTCTTCCTTTTTATATACCTGTAGAAGCTCTTACTATCTGTTTTAATGTTTCTTGCCAGCTTACTCTCATAATTCATCTTCTCTCTCTTTATTATATTTTTAGTCATCCTTTGCTGGTTTTTAAAAATTTCCCAATCCTCTGGTCTCCCACCAATCTTGGCAACATTGTATGCCTTCGTTTTCAATTTGATACCATCCTTTACTTCCTTAGTTAGCCACGGATGGTGCTCCCTTCTCTTAAAATCTTTCTTTCTCACTGGAATATATTTTTGCTGAGAGTTATGAAATATCTCCTTAAATGTCCACCACTGCATTTCAACTTTCTTACCCTTTAATTTGTTTTTCCAGTCCATTTTAGCCAGTTCTTCCCTCATGCCATTATAATTGCCTTTGTTTAAGATCAGGACACTGGTTTGGGATACAACTTTCTCACCCTCCAACTGAATTTGAATTTCAACCATGCTATGATCACTCTTTCCTAGAGGATCATTTATTAATTCTGTCTCATTACATAGTACCAGATCCAAGATAGCCTGCTCCCTGGTTGGTTCCATTACATACTGTTCTAGGAAAACATCCCGGATGCACTCTATGAACTCCTCCTCCAGGCTACCATGGCCAATTTGATTTGTCCAAACAATATGGAGATTAAAATCACCCATTATTATTACCGTATTTTTTTTTTTACAGGCCTCCATTATTTGTTGATTTATACTCTGTCCAACAGCATTGCTACTGTTCGGGGGCCTGTAGACTCCACCCACCAGAGACTTTTTCCCCTTATTATTTTTTATCTCCACCCAAACCGATTCTACATCTTGATCTTCTGAGCCAATATCACTTCTCACCACTGCACTGATCCCATCTTTTACCAACAAAGCCACCCCACCTCCCTTTCCTTTCTTTCTATCCTTCCGAAATATCATATACCCTTTTCTTTCTGTCTCTCTCTCAATTAATCCAATCTTTCTTTCCTTCTCTTTATTTTGCTTCCTGTACCTAATTTGACATTGAATTCAATATTCATTTCCTGGCTGAGACTCTGTGCTGCTCATTAGCAATTCTTCAATCTGATTGGATAAGGAGATGTATAGTTGCTTTCTCTGTTCACACAGGCCCCAGATGCCCTGTAGAGGGCGCTGCGCCTTTTCAATAGTTGTCTGACAGGAACTTCCAGTGTAAAAGCCCATAGAAAGTCTGTGGGCAAGTGCAAGTGTAACGGACGGCATTCACCGATGACCGGAAATCCAGCCTATTAATGCCTATTGCGATAAAGTTGCTGAACACACAAAAGTAGGATTGGCAAACACTGAGAAGGACTGTAAAAGAAAGGACGTCATGGGCAGGTTAGTGGAACGGACGGACAGTTGGCAGATACAATTTAATGTGGGTAATTTTTGGTGTATACACGTAATTGAAAGAAACTGAAGAGTGCGGATGAACAGAGACCAAGGGGTTCAAGTACAAAATTCACTGAAAATGTGAATGCAGATAGATAAAGTCATAAAAAAGGCCAATAGAATTTGTGGTTTTATAAGTAAGGGTACAAGCGTAAAGAATTAATGATGCATTTATACAAAGCATTGATTAGGCCACAGTTAAGAGTTCTGCATGTGGTTTTGGGGGCCTCATTCCAGATAGGACATTAAAGCCACAAACAAAGCACATGGCTTGGGTTGACTAGGATGATGCCAGGATAAAAAAACATAGATATGAGGAGAGACTTGAGATACAGGGGGAGAGACTAAAAGGAAATTTAATAGATGGCTTTAAAGTTATGGGGTAGAATTTCTGCGCGTGGTTCAGTGGAAGATCCGTTGAAACCCAGGAGAAACAGCATAAACGGCTTTTACCTCGTTCCTCCAGGGTTTCCTTCAATCATCTGCCTAGACTATCGTGGCAGATTGGGAGACCTCTCATGGAAATGTCTGACGTGAAGTGTTTTGATCAAGTGAATAGGGAAAGACTCTTTCAATTGATTGGGGAGTCAAGGACAAGGGATCATCAATTTAAAATTATCAGTCAGAGAGTGTGGAGAGAGAATAGGAGAGATTTCTTGAACCAGAGGGTTGTTGGACCATGGAATGTTTTGCTACTAGGAATGGTTGAGGCAAAGACCATTGTATCGTTTAAGAGCGAATTGGATGACTATTTGAAGAAGAGGTATGCGGAGAGATCAGGGCAGTGGGATTACTTTGGATTATTCTAGCAAAAAGTCCACAGATATGATGGGCACCCTTATTCAATGTAAACCTCTATGGTTCCAAGGTTCTAAAACATTGTGGCCCCGATATTCCATCCTCCACCTGTGTGCTAGCCAATCGGATTATAGCCAAAGTGTGCTCCTTCTGACAGGAATTGAACCGGCCTATAATTGGTGATCCAGTCATTTATTTGACCTGACATGCCCCCAGAGCAGGCCTGCACCCAGAACTGGTGCAAAAATCCAAACACTGCAGCAGGTTTAAGAGGCTTGCAGCAACAGTATAAGTGATGTATATTATATAGTTCAGTACAGTACTGCTATCTACTGGTGGAATTCAGATAATACAACATTTGTTACAGTGACATTGGTATTGTCAGTGAAATAAAAGAGAAGTTTGTAATGCTGCTGTGATGTCATCTGATGCTACAGGTTTTGTATGTTTCATGCAAAAATAGTGAAAAATACTTTGGAGAAGGTTATACTGCAACAGATATATAGGAGCCTAGATCTTCCGCTCAACTGTAACAACAGTAGAAGTGTTGTGGGGCAGGACTTCCCCTGCCACGAATATGTGTCCCAGACAAAGGCTGAGTTCCATGGTTAGAGTCATTTAAATAATTACGGTAGGTTCCCTGGCCTCCACCCAGGAGTGGATTGCCACAATATAGCATGGGCGTCAGCCTCTGCTGAACTGAAGAGGGTCCGAATTTTATTTAATAATTGTATTTGCAGATTAGGGAGTTAAATCAATTCAATTTACTTCAAGAAAATTAAAATTTAACTCCCGTCCGCCCACCCATAGCAAAGCCAGATAACAGGGATGTAGGGGTGAGCCCTTCCAGAAAATTAGTTTTCTTGAATACTCTTGATATAAAAACAGTGCCCCTTTTATCTTCAGTTTCCACCACCCAATAGGTTTCGATTCATTCTATTCATTCATATGAAAAGTTTTGTGTTTAAGTTCTTAGAGTATTTTTCCCAATGCAAACTCTGGTAAATCTCACTGATAACATTCATAAATCTTAAAGGTTATTGCAGAAGTGATGGTGTCTGCTATATAAGTGAGTCAAAATGGGAAATCAGCCAGGTATATAGATTGATTTGAGATGCCTTTTAATTTGTTTTTCTTATTTTTTCAATGGCCTATTACCGGTTCTTATTCTTTTCTTTAAGCTTACTCATTGACAGCAATGCAGAGTAACTGCACAATTTTTCTGCATTGCCCCAGAAATATCATTGAAGATGTTAGCTTATCTCAAAGCACTGTGACTGCAGAGACCATTCTCACTGATTACTTTAAGTCTGCTCAAAAGTTAATGTGCAATTACTAGGAGAACTAATTTATATTTAGCACAGGGTTTTCTATAGTGAACCAACGAATAGCAAACATGTTGAACATTCAGCATGTTCTCTAATGCCCATATGGCTCCATAAGAATTATTCATAATTGGTGTCATCCACTGGGCAAAACAATTTAGCCTGTGGTACAATTATTCCATTCTACTCTCAACTCCTTGCTTACTGATGCTACATTTGTGAAATGCAATTTAATTTAACACTTTTCCCTTCTTCATATCTGATGTCTTTTTCTCTTCTCTTGTCAATATTATGTTGGGGGTATAAAAAAAGTAAGTTACAGTAAAGAAAAAAAAGTAAGCAGATCAAACCACAAACCAAAAATGCTGGAAACCCTCAGCATCTGTGGAGAAAAGAGACCAGTTAACATTTTGGGTGTGGAGCCATCCTCACAGTGTGGTCAAAAGTCCCACCCCACAAGGCGTTTGGCATTGAATGCACCGTAGAGGTAAATCTGGGATTCAATCTTTTATCATTTTAAACTACTTCTTTCAACAAAAAAATGTTTGTCTAGCTCCCTCTTAAGTTTAGTGACATCATAGGCAAAATTTTCCGCTTTGGTTGAAAGCTGACATAAAGCCGTTGAGTGGGTTTTGTATCTGCCTGACTTCTCTGTCAATGATCCCAGTATATTTCCCAGCGCAAGTCTTGTTTGGATAATTTTGGTGGGCTCCAGGAGAGATTCCCACCTGCACTAGCAAGGAAAATGGCCGATGGTGGTCGTGGTTGTCTACAGCAGTAGAGTGGGGCTGACTGCCAATTTGGGAAGAAAATTAATGAAATTGCTGAAAATGTTTTCTTTATAAAGGCTTCTTTTTACGGTCTATTTTTTCAAGACTTTGAAAGGAGCATTTCAGAATTTAAAAGGTTTTAATTTAGGGCCTTATTTACTTTGCTGTCCAATACGACAGTAAATAAGTCATATGTATCATATCCTTATTTACTACATACTAATCATACATGTATGTTTTTCAGTTGGAGGAAACCCCTTCCTGATCTGCTCTTGTTTTGCTCATCGATGGGTCTTTGGTTGGGTTGGCTGCCGCTGGCATGGATGGTCTGGGTTTTTCTTTGGATGTGGGAGTCTAATTACAATAACTTTTGTAAGTCTGGACAGATACCTAAAAATTTGCCATTTAAGATATGGTAAGTAACGCGTACGTTTAGATTTGTGCAAATACAGTAGTTCAGCCACCAGCTTTTACAATAACTATTGTGAATTATTTTAATACTTTTGCAGGTATTTGGCTTCAAAGGCACCATGCCTTCATAGGTGTGGGTTTCGTCTGGCTTTATGCTGCATTTTGGGCTACTATTCCCCTAGTTGGATGGGGAGACTATGCTCCTGAGCCTTTTGGTACATCGTGCACTCTGAACTGGTGGCTTGCACAGGTCTCTGTGGATGGACAGGTCTTCATTCTGAGCATACTATTCTTTTGCCTTGTGCTTCCAACGGCCGTAATAGTATTTTCCTATGTAAAAATCATAGCCAAAGTAAAATCATCTGCCAAAGAAGTTGCACAATTCGATTCAAGAATTCAAAGCAACCATTTACTGGAAATAAAACTTACAAAGGTAATGAGTATTTTGTTTATTTATCTAGCGTCCGTGTTTCAAGTAAAATGTCAAATATGCAATAAAAACAAAAAAGTACACTAATATAGGAATGTCAGAGTGGCACCTTTCCACAATGTAATCGGGCTGGCAATTCTAGCCAACGATAATTGTACAACACTTCTCAAAATCAAAGTTTTTGCTTCCCCAGCGGCAATTAATCACTTGCCGATCGATTGCCTTTGAGAATCCAGCAGTTGAGCAACTGTGGGCCACACTTCCTCTAGGAATTGATCCCGGCATCCAATTACACCAACTTAGCGTTGGGAGCACCGGAAATGGAACTGGCGGCATATCTAATGTATGACATCACCCCGACCGTCCCATTCCCTTTGATGATGTCCACATGGAGAGGTGCAGACGTAAGGAGCACCCACCTCCATTTCTGGCAGAATGCGCTGTCATTAAACAAGAAAAGGTGAAGATCCAGGCTCACCCCAAATTCCAGCCTGTCCACTCTGAATGTGCTGCTGCTGCACTAAACTTTCACCATCCCCAGCCCAGGAAGTTTGTGCCAGGAATTTACACAATGTGATTGATTTTGTGCACTTCAATAAAGTTTTTTTAAATGTTCATGATCGCTGAACTTTCCCTCAGAAGATTAAATCAATGAACTAGAACCCATAATGGGTAGATTATACCTGGTCTTTTTGAAAGATAAGGGTTGTTGAATCAAAAAGTCCTTTCTTGTTCCATGCTATTGTTGAGGCTGCCGCGAAACACGAATGGAGGCTGAATCCATATGTGGAAAACAAGAAGCTTTTATTCACTGCATGGCAAAACAAAATGTCTGAGAAAGCTGCTCCCAGAATTCTCTGGGTAAACTCCCAGAATTCTCTGGGTAAAACCTGAGGCCCCGCCCCCTTCTGCCTTAAAGGGGAGGGGCTGGAAATTTGTCCACAGACGGAAGAGTGGATTATGCCCGTTTTAGGTGGCGATCCGCCACACAGCTCCCCCCAGAATCCGCTTAGGAGGTGTGGACGAGACGGTGCGGCGGTCTGATGGGCCGGCCGGAGCGGCTCTTGTAGGACGCCGGTGGACGTGGAACGGCCGGGCGTGGAGAGGCAGTCGGCTACCACATTGTCTCGGCCGGAGACGTGTTGGATGTCCGTGGTGAACTCGGACACTGCCGCGAGCTGGCGCTGCTGCCTGGCGGACCAGGGGTCGGTTGTCTTTGCCATTGCGAATGTCAGGGGCTTGTGGTCGACAAACGCAGTGAAGGGGTGGCCCTCAAGCAAAAACCGGAAATGGCGGACCGCCAGGAACAGCGCGAGGAGCTCGCGGTCGAAGGTGCTGTACTTGACCTCCGGGGGGCGTAGTTGGCGGCTGAAGAAGGCAAGTGGTTGCCAGGCGCCGTCGACCCACTGCTCATACACAGCGCCGACCGCGTGGTCGGAGGCGTCCGTGGCGAGCGCTACCCTGGCATTGGGCCGTGGGTGCGCGAGCAGGGTGGCGTTGGCGAGCGCGGTCTTGGTGGAATCGAAGGCGGCGGACGCATCTGCCGTCCATTCGACCGCCATCTTGCCGCTCCTGCCCCGGAGGGCTTCATACAGGGGCCTCATGAGGGACGCCGCTTTGGGGATGAAGCGGTTATAGAAATTCACCATCCCGAGGAACTCCTGGAGGCCTTTGATGGTGGTGGGGCGGGGAAATTGTTGGACGGCCTGCACCTTGGTGGGCAGGGGAATGGCCCCAGCATGGGTGATGTGGTGGCCGAGGAAGTCGATCTTGTCCAGGCCGAACTGGCATTTGGCTGGGCTGAGGATGAGCCCGTGGTCGCTGAGGCGCCCGAACAGGATGCGAAGGTGTTCGAGGTGTTCCTGCTTGGAGGAACTGGCTACCAGGATGTCGTCCAGGTAGACGAACAGGAACTTCAGGTCCCGAAGGACCGAGTCCATGAGCCGTTGGAATGCCTGGGCCGCGTTTTTGAGGCCGAACGGCATCCGCAGGAACTCGAACAGGCCGAAGGGGGTGATTACGGCCGTCTTGGGGACGTCCGCGGGGTGGACGGGGACTTGGTGGTAGCCGCGCACCAGGTTGACCTTGGAAAAGACTGAGCGGCCGGCCAGTCTAGCCGAGAAGTCCTGAATGTGCGGCATGGGGTACCGATCAGGGGTGGTGGCGTCATTGAGGCGGCGGTAATCCCCGCAGGGGCGCCAACCCCCGCCTGGTTTGGGGGCGATGTGGAGTGGGGAGGCCCAGGGACTGTTGGAGCGGCGGATGATGCCGAGCTGTTCCATGGTGGCAAACTCGGTCCGCGCGATCTCCAGTTTGGCCGGGTCCAGCCTGCGGGCGTGGGCGTACACTGGGGGGCCTGTGGTGGGGATGAAGTGTTCCACCCCGTGTTTGGCGGCCTCCGCGGAGAAGGTCGGATTGGTAAGGGCCGGGAATTCGGCCAGGAGTGCTGAGTAGTCATCTGTGGCCTGGGCGTGGCACTGTGACGCCATGTCGGCGGGTTGACGGGGGGCCATGGCGCCCAGGATGGGGGACATGGTGTTCATGTCCACGAGGCGGTGACGAGGGATGTCTACCAGTAAGCCGTGGGCACACAGGAAATATGCACCGATGAGGGGGGAGAGCACCTTGGCAGTGATGAACTCCCATCGGTAGCGGTGACCAGCGAGGTCGAGGGTGACTGTCCGGGTGCCATACGTCTGGATTTCCGAGCCGTTAGCAGCAGCCAGCGCCGGTCCTCGTTCGCCCTTTTGGATGTCGAGGGAGGAGGCCGGGATGATGCTGTGCTGAGCCCCAGTGTCGCACAGGAACCGGCGGCCGGTTTTGTCATCCGTGACGAACAGCAGGGAGCCCGCGTGGCCCACGGCCATCGCGGGGGCTGGAACGGGGGCGGACTTGAAAGAGCAAGGAGGTGTGCACCGTTGTGCCCTGGCGCCGAACCGTGTGTGGTAGTAACAGTGGCCCGGGTTAGTGGGGCGTGAAGGCCCCGTGGGCCTGGTGACAGGCCCTTGTGGCCGCGGGCTGGATGGTGAGGGGCGCGCCCAGGCATTGGCTGCCAGGTCCGGAGTGACGTCGTGGCTGGAGTGAGCGGACAGCAGCTTGTCGGCCTCATCGGCCAGGGCTTCCAGGTTCGTGAGGCCGGACACCACGATCGCTGGGCGGATGCTGAGAGGGAGCTGGCGGATGAACAGCGTGCGGAAGAGGGATCCGGGTGGGCTCTCGTCGGTGAGGGAGAGCATGTGGGAGAGGAGGTCTGACGGTGAGGCATCACCGAGGCCTGGAAGGTCGAGGAGGTGGCAGTTTCGCTGATATGCCGAGGCCGTAAATTTTTTAAGGAGCGCTGTTCTGAGATGTGCGTACTTGCCTTCCTCTGGTGGGTTCTGCAGCATTGTCCAAACCTTGGAAACTGCGACGCTACTGAGTGATGTGACAAGATAGTCGTACTTCGTCCCGTCTGTGGTGATATTTCGCAGCCGGAAGCGAGATTCAGCTTGGAGAAACCAGGCTTCGGGCTGGTTTTCCCAAAACTCCGGCAGTTTCACGGAAACTGCGTTCGTGTCCACCATTGCAGTGCTCGGAATACGTTCTGAGTGTCGGGGTCACCAATGTTGAGGCTGCCGCGAAACACGAATGGAGGCTGAATCCATATGTGGAAAACAAGAAGCTTTTATTCACTGCATGGCAAAACAAAATGTCTGAGAAAGCTGCTCCCAGAATTCTCTGGGTAAACTCCCAGAATTCTCTGGGTAAAACCTGAGGCCCCGCCCCCTTCTGCCTTAAAGGGAAGGGGCTGGAAATTTGTCCACAGACGGAAGAGTGGATTATGCTCGTTTTAGGTGGTGATCCGCCACACTATCTTCTTTTTCCTAAAATATTCATAATGATACTTAGGAATGGTATGGAAAAGCAGAGGTTTAATTTTAATCTACATTAAGTACAAGCATATTGATCCTCCCTGAAGCACAGCTGAAAACAGAAGTGACAACATATAATGTACCAACTGTTTTTAGATATTTAGAAATCTTATTTCGGGTTAATATATGGAGAAAGATCATATTAGTGACAATGTTTTCTTGTTTAGTGAAATACATGTGATTGTGGTTGTAGTAGGGTTGGGCCACTCCAGGTTAACCACACTGATAGACCAAAATCTATTTTTTTTTCCAGTCACACTAACCCAATCAAAGCACACGGTAGTTCCAATACTTAGTAGTTAGGATTTCATATCATCATGTCTGTTACTAATATTGAACAACAAGGTTTAATTTGCCAAAGTCCAAATACCAGATTTCAGCAATTCCGATGACGCCCTGCAACCAGGCATTATATTAAGCGGCCTTTCCTGATCAGTTTTCCACATTTCATTAAATCTCATAATGAAGATGTATAAGGACCAACCCTACCCTCCCACATGTCCAGCAACACTTGCAGGAATTGCATGACAGTAAATCGCAGGTCCACTGTTCATGACTTCATCTATTGCATGATGCATGTCTGCAATTTCCTGCATTCACAGCCTGGTGGAAGAATGGGAGTGCTGAATCAGCCCTTTAAATTCTGAATGGGATGAGGCAATCTAAATGCTTTAGGGCAAAATTTGTTCCACCAGGATTCAAAGCCAGGTATTTAGCTGTGAACTTGCTGTTCTGATCTATCTCAGTGTCAGCTAGTTTCAAACTCAAACAGTGTTCCGATATTATTTCCCATTAAATATTAAAATCTTATTTACTTAGTATAGTGCACAGCTGTGACTGTTAATAAACATGTTTTTCTTTATTCCACACTAGGTGACGATGTTAATATGCGCAGGATTCTTGATTGCTTGGATTCCATACGCTGTTGTTTCAGTCTGGTCAGCCTTTGGTACTCCTGACTCCGTGCCAGTTAAAGTTTCTTTAGTACCAACCTTGTTTACAAAGTCTGCATCAATGTATAATCCTATCATATATCAGGTTGTTGATTGTAGATTTGGCTTTGCAAAGATTTGTGGCTGCTTCAGATCATCACATCCAAAGTCATCACGCCAGAATTCTCGGTAAATATCTCATTGAGAGAACGATATTTGGGCTTATTGGACCAGATTTTGCTGGAGTGGGGCATCTCGCTGCGTGCCCGGTTAGTGAGAATTGTTCATGTATGTTTAGGTTTTAAATGGCGTGGCGAGGACAACAGGGCATCTGGAACCTTGGGGAACAACAGGACAAACATTACATTATATCTCCTTAATCAATGAGATTAAAGGATTGAGAAATAAACAGAGGAAGGACTGAGAAGGAGGGTGAATTAGAGTGGGTGAATTCAATGTCAAATCAGGTACAGAAAGAGAAATAAAGGCTGGAATTTTTACCTTGGAGTCGGGTCAGGTGTGTGCGGCCCATGTAGCGGGTCGGGAACGCGATGTTCTGAGCAGCGCGTTATTCAGAGCGACTTTTACTTAATGGCCCCAAATTGAAAGACTCATATGCGCTTCCCGACCCGATTAAATGATGCGGGTCTGATGACGTCATCAATGACTCGTTTCCAGCGCCGATATTTAAAGCAGCCTTGCACTCAACTCATTTGAAGGTTGCCAGAGGAGAGTGGAACCTGACAAACAAAGGCCTGAGTACTCGTATAAAGTTGCAAGGATGGATAGCCAAAGGCAGAGGGCTGCACCATGTTTTTCAGACTCATCCCTGCACACTCTGGTGGAGGCAGTCAAAGCATGCAGAGTGGTCCTCTTCCCTGCTGATAGGCGAAGGAGACCTACCCAAGAGACCAAAAGATCCTGGCTGGATATAACAAAGGAGGTCAGCAGCAGAGTTATGGTGAGGAGGACGTGGATCCAGTACAGGAAAAGATTCAATGATCTCATGAGGTTAGGAAAGGTGAGTGAAATGCCACACTCACCTTCATCCTGATGTGCCTGTCAACACATCCCCATCCCTCTGCTTTCCCAAGCCTCCTCCTACACATCATTCCTCACACCAACATACCTTGCATGTCCACCCATCCCTCTCTATGTACATACTCATATCCCCATCTGACTAACCACCCCTGACACTCACCCTCATCCTAATGCAATCATAGCAAGTGACACCACAGAAGGAAGCCATTTGGCAATGTCACGCCACTCCCTCATAGTCACCCCCTACAGATGTAACCCATCCATTCCTTACACTCATTCCATCACTCTCACTCAAAGTTCTCTTCTTTCCCTCCTTGCAGGAGAAGAGAGCCCAGAACAATAGGGAGAGGCAGACAGCCGGAGGTGGCCCTCCAGTCTTTGCACAACTAACAGCAGCAGAGGAGGGGGCTCTGGAGATCTCGGGAATTGGAGAGATACTGGCGGTGGGAGACGGAGCGAGGGGGACATCCCAGCAACCTGGTGACGGAATCGCATCTCATAAAGCCACATGGCATACAGCAGTCACTCATATGGTGACTGATGGTCAGCAGCCAGTGAAATGTCATCATGTGCATAATGGTAACGCTACCCATTCTTATTACAACACTTCTAATTTATCTCTACTCTCCCACAGATCCATCGACAGTTCCCCCACTCCCCCATTGTCCAGCCGCAGGAGGAAGACGATTGGTCAGAGGAGCCTCCAGCCTCTGAGGGTGCACCGTCAGCAGTTCCAAGCGCACCCAGCACCAGCGCAGATGGGTCCTTTGCTCCATAGAGTGGAGTTGTCACCTGGTTTCTCACAATTCACAAGTGAGCAAGAGCAGGTGGTGTTGACAGGGACAGCAGTGGAAACTCCTCGCTGGAGGGTGCAGGAAGCTCCAAACTCTGCTCAGCTGCATGCAGATGCTGAGCCTTGGGGGGCCATTGAGAAAGAGGGTGATCTTGGAGGAGCAGCAACAATTGCGCGAGGCTCTGGCATCTTTTGTAGCCGTGATGTCTGCAAATGTTCAGAGAATGGAGGAGTCCATCTCCAACACGAGCACCACCACCATGTTGCAGGCGATGGCGACGATGTGCTGTTCCATGGAAAGTTTGGCCACCTGCATGGAGCAGCAAATGCGCCAGTCACGTGAACACATGCTAACTGTGGACAACAGATGGCAGACGCTCATCCTTCTCTCAAGGAGCGATGTAAACATAGACTTGGGCGTTCATCATCCCACTGCTGTGCAGCAAGGTGCTTTCCAGCCCCTTGCTAGCAGGGAAATGCGGGTGGCCCATGAGAGGGATGATGGTGAGAGGGTACATGGAAGTGGAGGCTCTTCTCAAAGTGCTCTCAATTCTCCCTCACTGTCTCCCCCTCAGTCAGAGCCCCACATGCTTCCTTGGATCCCGATGGCCGAGTCTGCCCCTGCACAGTTGTAGGAGGAGCAGACTTTGACAGGGCCATCAGAGGCTCCAAAACCCAGAGGATGTCCGCCAAGAGTGTCTAACAAGTCACTGCAGGGACGTGGGCAGCCTGCCTCTACTTCTGCTGAAGCCAAGGGGTTGCACCTCGTAGAAGCACTTGCAAAAGAAAAATGACACAAAAGTAGATGCACAAGGGTATGCACATGGGTGTATCAAAAATGTTACTGCTAAGTTTCAGTTATTTTGATGACACACATAAATGTTTTTCTTTGCACCACTTTCAGGTCTTGTCCATTTTTGCCTCAAACCTTGGAAGTGGCTTTGTCACTCGGAGTGAATGGTGAGACATTACTTCACCTCGAATACTGGAGCTTTGGGTGAGAGGAATGGCTTGGTCATTGTAGGGATGCTTTATGATGTTGTTGGGGTGGGGGTGGGGGTGTGTGGGGGGGTACTTAGTACAGCATGTGGCAGCCATGTGGCTGCATTGGAGCAAGTTAAGCAAATCTGGCCATGATGAGGCCATCCCAGGCCTCCCCCACAGCAATATGCAACGCTGCTGGTGCCATCTCCACCTCAGGTTCCTCCTCCTCATCTTCCACCTGCTCCTCCTCCTCTGAAGAGGCTGTGCGCTGTGTGCCTTGCTCTTCCTGCAGCTCCAATCCTCGCTGCTGTGCTATGTTGTGCAGCGAGCAGCAGACCCTGGCTGGTGTGTACTGAAGGGCTCCTCCAGATCTGTCAAGGCATCTGAAGCGCATCTTCTGTATGCCTATTGCTTGCTCTATAACATATCTGGTGGAGATGTGGCTCTCATTATAACGCTCCTGGGTCTCAGTACTTGGTGTCCTCAAGGGTGTCATGAGCCATGTCTTCAGTGGATAGCCCTTGTCTCGAAGCAGCCAGCCGGTAAGTTTGTTTGGAGGTGCAAAGAACTGAGGGAGGGTGGACTGGCGCAGAACGAAAGAGTCATGACAGCTGCCAGGGAATCTGGCACACACATGCATGATGATCTTTTTATGGTCACAGATGAGCTGCACCTTGAGGGAGTGGAAGCCTTTGTGGTTCACAAACACTCCTGGGTGATGATGGGGTGCCATCATGGTCACATGTATGCAGTCGATGACGCCCTGCACCTGTGAGAAGCCAGCCAGAGCTGCAAAGCCGAGCGCCCGCTCAATAACACTGGCTTCATCAGTGGCAAAGTTGATATAATTGGCTGACTTGTGAAACATAGCATCAGTGACCTGTGTGATGCATCTTTGGGCAGCCGACTGCGAGATGCCGCAAATGTCTGCTGCAGATCCCTGGAAGGAGCCTGAGGCGAAGAAGTTGAGGGCAATGGTGACTTTGACAGCCACTGGTAAGGAGTGTCCACCAGGACCTCTGGGCAGCAGGTCTTGTTCCAGCAAGCTACAAATGTCTGCAATGACCTGGCGCGATAGCCTGAGCCTCCTGAAGCACTGCTGCTCAGTCATGTTGAGGAAGCTCATCCTCTGCCTGTATATCAAGTGTTGGTGGTATTGTCTCCAGCGTGGTGCAGCCCTGTGCTGACCTCCTCTCTCCTGTGCAGCATCAGGTCATTGAGGAGAAGGCTGCTGTTGTGTTTGCTTTTGCTGCTGCTGCTGCTGGTGTGGCTGGTGTTGTTGGTGGTGGGGCTCATCTTGGTCCGATTGTGAGGACTAAGGTGAGACAGTAAAAGTGGCACTAGTCGATGGCAAGTAAAGTGGAAATCAGAGGGCCAATCACTCAGTGTTGTGATAGTGAGTAACAATGTGGTGAGAGTGGCTTCCGAGGTTTCAAAAATGATCTGCAAGCTGCAGACACCAAAATCTCTGGACAAAATGGAACGAGTAAGAGCATTTCCACGAGGCAAGTAATGAGGTGTAATTTTAGAGTATTTATGTGTTTTCCCCAGCTGTCAATGAATGAACTCGTCAATGGCCACTGAGCTTCCGCCTCCCCATCACATGCGAGGTACCCGACCTCCGTGAAACCCGTGCTCCTGGAGTTAAATTCAAAAGCTGCCGTTAAAATCACTCTTAAGGATCTCTCAACAAGCACTTAATGATTTCAATGAGGTCACCTGCCTCTGCCGATCAGGTCCATGTCGCACCTTCAAAGCCGCCCAAGTTAAATGCACGAGGCGGTGGGATGATGGCGTGATCCCGACACGCTCCCTATTTCTGGGATTTTTACTGCTGACCCGCCCCCAAACCCGCACCATCGGCAATGGGAAATTTCCGGCCAAAGAGAGGGGAGAAAGATTGGATTAAGGGAAAGAAAAAAAGAGACAAAGGAAAAGTAAGAAAAAAATTACACTTTAAAGTTTGACATTTTTAAAATCTCCTAAAACAATTGATAACCTAAAGGAATGAGACTCCACACTCATAATTGTTCACTTTCTGGGCCAGAGAGGTTGATTGGCAGTCATTAACACTTATCATGTCGTTATAAGGGTACTTATGCTGTTAATTACAAGGCTTAACTTTCTGTGGCGCGTTTAATTGGCAATTAATGTGCAAATTATGCAAATTCAGGAAAATTACAGGGAGGTTAAGAGCAATATGCCGTTTTCACAGAGCTAATGGCAGAGCGGTGCAAATCGGCCACCAACTGGTAGCAATTCAGAATGTGTGGGGTGTCTCTTCCTTAGCTTAAGTTGCTGGTCGATTTGTGCATTAATAATGGTGTGTCGTTCACACGCCATTATTTTTCAGCAAAATCTGGGCCATTAGTTTTGAATCATATGAATGTCAAAGTTAAAAAAGTATTGCAAAGATATAAATTAGTATTCCTAAAAGACAAATATTATTCCCTTTTGTGATGTCTTAAAACAATATGAATGTTTCATAAGTAAAGAATTAGGAACATCTTTTAGTGAATGTGGTACGATTGCTTTTTGACCCAATGGGGTAGTTTTTAGTCTTTACCACCTAGGTGTTAAACATCACTTGGAGTGGAGCACAGAAAGAAATATCTAGCTGGCAGAATTGCACGCTGGTAATATTGAAATTTATGGAAGGAAAGTCCGGTGGGTCGTATAATGAGTGTGCAAACCTCCCCAGCAGATTTCTCTTACTCCGCTCAGTCCAGGCAATGTTAGTGGTCAGTTGGTAAAGATAAGAATCTATCCCAATGTGTTAGGGATAGAATTTTGGATCATTTATCTCTTGGTCTAGTTCTTATTAGTGATCAGAATAATATCCACAACATAGAGTGGCTTTTGAAAATTAATTAGTGCTGCTGCAAAACTTTGTTTTGTGTTATAGTTGATTTCCTATGTGTGGGAGCAATATATTTACACTTCTGATATTGGCTCATTTAATCTTCAGTGGGGTAATATTTTTGTGTCTTTTTAATTAGCTCTTTATATCTTCGTGTGGAAGGGTAATATTTTTGTATTCTTTATATTTACTTTTTGGGCATGCTTGTCTTCTGTGATCTTGGAGGTTGGTTAGTGGCGGAGATGAAGCAAAATCTGGTAGTAAGGCCTACTGCAGCTTCAACACCCCGACTTGGATTTCCCTCCCCTAGATTCACTGGGTCCACCACTGTTTGCTCCTTCCTATACTGACACATGTAAGTAGCGACGAGAGGGTGGGCCCGGGGCACCAGTGGATTTTCCTGCCGCCTATCCCAGTTACCACCGCTTTTGGAACCACCATGTAGAAGGCGGTGGTAGGCCCCAGGAAGTGGCAGTAATGGCCCTGAGGTCTCCTAATGGAGGGAGAGAATCAATCTAGTGACACTTACCTTCCTGTGTAGGCCTTGGTCTTTGCTGAGCTCTATTAGGCTGCTGATTCCCTGATCTGGTTCTGTTCTTCCCTTTGAAATGCCGGGCCACCTCTTCTGGCATTCCCGCCTCAATACCACTGGAAATTTGCAGCTGGGAACTGGCAATCTCCCTCTTGGTGGTGGGAATCCTATCAGAAGTCTACCGTGCATCTTCAGTGGCCCTCAGTCCAGGGAAATGGGTCGGGGCAGGGTTGTCTTATTATTTTACATCAACCAGTTCAGATTATATTAGCATTTACACTACCAACCTCCTATCAGGATCCACAGAAGCTACTGTTTGAATGAATTAACCCTTTCTTGCCAATTATCAAAGAAGGCAGACAACAAGGTTATGAACTAACAATTGTTTATTAATCTTAGTTAGCAGCACCTAAACTTTAATATTGAGCATGAAAATCATTAGTAGATAGGGTTAATTGATGAAATAATTAAGAGGTTACAAAGGTAGTTAAGTTCCGTTACAGTAATTCAGCATTAACTGCTAGCAGATTATGGCCCAGAAATTCCGATCGCAGGCCTTCCGCGGGCGGAGGGCTGCGATATGGAAAAATCTGCGCCAAGACCGGAGGGCTCCCGGGAGGCGCAGAGTTCCGATGCTGGGCCTCTCCAAACTGCCGGTGTGCAGGGCCCACGTATCCGTTGCAGCGTCCCTGGGATCACGTGGGCCATGGGGAGCCAATCAGAGAAGGGAATCTCCCTTCATACATTTGACAGGAAGACCTGTCAAATATATGAATAGATCACCCCCAAAACATAGTAAAACTTTAAATAAATTTTTTTAAAAATCACATTTTTAAAATTACTTTAAATTACAATAAATTAAGTATTTTAAACAAAAATTTTATTTTTTGAAAAAAATAATTAAAGTTTTTAACAGGGCTAAAAATAAACTTACCTTTCTTTAAAGTATTTTTAAATGATAAATCAGTGGAAACTTTTTTTTTTACTTTTTTCAACTCTTATCCTGGTAAAAGCAGGCCTTACGCCTGCTTTTACCAGGCGCAAGAATTGTAAGTGTTTTCTGCGGGTGGAGGGTCTCCAAAAAGCAGAACTCTCCACCCGCAGAGGCCCTGCTCCAGGGCAGCCGGAGGATCTGTCAAGAGCTTTCTTGACAGATTGGAAATGCCCGGTTTCCAGCGCATGCGCAGTGCACACTCGTAGGATTTACAGTTGAGATCAGTGTCTGAGATTACATAAATTGGTGAGATTAATTTAGGATTAGACTCCTTAGATTGCTGACAAGTTAACAGCATTAAATAGCTAGTCTATTGATTATCTTAAAGTAGACCTGATTGTAGTTAGCAACATCTTTAGAGCTTATATGACCTTGTCCTTATGAGCTGGTGTGGATGAACTGATTGCCTCTCCTTCCTCTGGGAGGATGGTGTTAGCCCTCTGAGATGTCAAAGTGATGAACCTCTGTCTGTAGAGCTGCTATCCATTCCTCCTGGATCCTTTGTTCTTGAATAAATTCACCTTCTATGTTGATAGCTGTATTTGGACTAACTGTCTTAAATTTCACCTCCTTTGGTCTCGAGGGAAACTTGTACATCTAAGTGACACTTAAATCTGACTGGTATAGCCGTACAATCTTAACTTTTGTAACCTTTCTCTGTGTCAGAGATACACTTTCTGACTTTGCACAGACCCCCTTCTACAGATACCAGACAAAGAACTGTTGTAAAGATTACTAAAAAAAACTAGAACTAAACTAAGGACTTAAGACTAAAGAGAACTAAAAACTGAAAACAGAGCACTTTAGTGTCAAAAACACTACCTTATCCTTAATTTCTAAGTAAACTTTCTCAATTCTGTTGACCAATCTGAGTGTCACATATGTCAGAAGAGTTCAGCCCTTCTGGTGTCAATGACCTTGCATAGCCCTGTTAGTATTCCTGATCACCTTAAAATCAATGAAGCACTGGCGCCTAGACATGCCAGGTCCCTCGATCACTCCTTAGCTTTGCAGGTCTTTGCCAACAAAGGAACCCACACAGGTCCAGATAAGACAGGATATCTTTATATCCCCCTTAACATGGCATCTGTGGTCCTGATGACTTGATTTCTGTCACTGGTAAGGAATGTTTTCTTTGTGCAGGGCTTCATGATTTAATTAACATGAGCCTTTCCTTTTCTAGCATTCAGCCTGACTACTGACTCCATTTTGTGGATACATTTAAGGCAATTCACAAGTAATTGCTCCTACAATCACCCTCTCCTCAAGAAACCAGACCCACTCTCAACCCCTTTTTCCATGTTAACTATCACCACATCTTTAACCTCCCTTTCCTCTCCAAAGTCCTTGACCATGTTGTTGCCTCCTATTTCCATGCCCATCTGTGCTGTGACTCCCTGTTTGAATCTTTGTAATCAGGGTTCTGCTCCTCCCACAGAACTGAACCAGCCCTAATCAAAGTCACATATGCTTTGAAATGGTAATCAAAGTCACAAATGGCATTCTCTGTGGCTGTGACCATAGTGCATTATCCTTTTTCGACCTCTCTGCAGCTTTTGACATGGTTGACCACAGCACCATCTTCCAATGTCTCCTCTGTGATCCAGCTCAGTAAGATTTCCCTCTCACCCATCTGACTGTAATCAGAGGATCTCTACCAAAGGCTAGACTTCTGACCCCTGCACTGTGAAATCAAGAGTACCTCAAGAATCCACACTTGGCCCCCTACTTTTCCTCATCCACATGTTGCCCCTTGGAGACATCAGTTGCAGACATGGGATCAACTTTCACATGTACACTGAAAACACCCTTTTGTAACTCTCCCCCACCTTTCTCGACCCTTCTGCTGCCTCTGTGCTGTTAGACTGCTTGCCCAACATACAATCTTGGATGTGCCACAATTTCACCAGCTAAACATTGGGAAGACCAAATTGTCTTTGGCCGCCGCCAGAAAGTCTGTAACATTGCTACTGACTCCATTTTCCTCCCCAGTCACTGTCTCAGGCTGAACCAGTCTGATTGCAGCTTTGGCATTTTATTCTGACCCCATTTACTCTATATTAAAAAGACTGCCTAGTTCCACTTCTGTAATATCAGCCACTTCCAGCCCTACCTCAGCTTATTTGCTACTGCAAACCTCATCCATTCCTTTGTCACCTCAAGACTACATTATTCCAATACTCACCCATCCTCCACCCTCTACAAATTTCAGCTCGCTCAAAACTCTGCTGCCTATATCATATTCCCCAACAAGTCCCACTCACCCATCAGCCCTGTCCTTGCTGACCTATATTGGCCACCGGATCCCCAACGCATCAAACTTAAAGCTCTCATCCTCATTTTTAAATTGCTTCATAGCCTTGCCTCACCTTACATCCACTCCCCCAAGCCCCCCAAAACTCTCCATTCTTCCGATTCTGCCTCTTGTGCACCCACCTCCCCTTGCCCCCACCATTGGTGGCCATGCCTTCAGCTACTTAGACCCTATGCTCTGTAATTCCCTCCCTACACCTGTACAACTGTGGATGTGTTTGTGGGGGTGATATTTACTATATTATTTTGGGGTGCAGATGTGTGTGTGACGGGGACAGGAACTAGAATGGTAGAGTTGTGAGAATTATCGATGGGGGAGATGGGAGAGCAAGACAAGGCTGAAGCACTTGCAACCATCTTTAGCCAGCAGTGCCGAGTGGATGATCCATGTCGGCCTCCTCCTGATGTCCCCACCATCACAGAGACCAGTCTTCAACCAATTCGATTCACTCCACGTGATATCAAGAAATGGCTGATCGCACTGGATACAGCAAAGGCTATGGGCCCCAACAACATCCCGGCTGTTGTGCTGAAGACTTGTGCTCCAGAACTAGCCGCACCTCTAGCCAAGCTGTTCCATAACAGCTACAACACTGGCATCTACCCGACAATGCGGAAAACTGCTGTAGGGGGTGGTGTGGTAGGGGTCAGCCTCACCTCTGACTCAGTGAGCGGTTCGAATCGCTCCCACGCCCCTGGTTCTAGACCTTGGACTTATTTGGGGGTTGTGAACAAAGATGCAGTAGACAACAGGTTTGGATGAAAGAGTTTTGACTTTTATTAAAAGAACAAACTTACAACACACTTAACACTTAAACAGGTTGGGGAACACACGGTACAGGCGAGGGAGAATGACAGTATACAAAAAAAAACCTTATCCCTCCCAAAAATCCCACTATCTAGCTAAGTTTTGATTTCAGAAGATCAGGGATAATGCTCACCAAACAGGGGTTTTGACAGTTCGAAATCCAGCCAGGTAACTTGATTGCGATTTTGAGGTACTCTCTTTTTGTCCTTTGGGGCCTGCCGTCCCCACGTGGTACTGGTCTGTGAAATCTGCGAGGGCTGCTCAGTCGGGTGGAGTCCGCAGATGCGGTAGGGCGCGGTTGTGGATCTATCAGGTAAGTACCCACTTTTCTTTGCTAGAAATAGGGAAAGTAAAGTTTTTGTTGGGTGCTTTATCTTGTAGAGTGGAAACTTCGGGTTTTGTTCTTCCAATGGTGGTCTGGTCGTCGAGTTTTGTTGCGGTTGGGGTCCGGTTGGCGGCCTTTGGTTTCGGCTTGGTCGCGGCGGCCTAGATCATTACCTGAGTGGTGGTAATGATCTGAAGGTTCTGGTGGTTGGTCATTGTGCGGGGCCTTGGTCCCCGCGGTACTTTTGAATGGCGGTCCACCTCGTGGAGCCCTTGGTGGCTCTGACGGTCAATTGGTTGCGTTGGAGGCCTGTCGGGGCGGTACCTTCTGGGGCTGGACCGTGGGTTGAGCGATGCCGACTCACTCCCAGCCTCCAGTGACCTTGGCTAGTGGCTGTTAGTGCTGGACCGTGTGCTGAGCGATGCCGACTCGCTCCCAGTGGTCTCAGCTCTAGCCCTTGCCTGGCCTTGTCTGTCCCTGCCTCCGATCTCGCCCCGGGTCTGCCTCGTGGCCTTGCTGCTTCTCTCCTCCTGCTGCTCGTGTCGTGTGGCCCTCTGTGGCTGTGGGTAGCTTGCTGTGTGTGCTGGGGGAATAGGCCCTCAATTATACTGTTTCAGGCCCATTGTCTTAGGTTTTGGCGGGCTCGTTAAGTTTTGATGGCTTCAACCTTTTGTTTACTTGTCCTGATGGCTTCCGATGTCTTCTGTTTAGGCAGGGCCTTTATCTACGTGCCAAATCTCGCCCCTTTGTCTCAGGTTTTTGGCGGGCTTGTTAATCTGTCCCTGTAGATACTTGGCTAATTGGTTTTTGATGGGGTGATGGGTGTACTGAATGTTTTATTGTTTTCAGGCTTCTGGCATCCTGTTTGGGCCTGGGGATATTCAAAAGGGGCCTTGAATTATTCAATTTTGGATGTGTTTGTGAGGTTTTGGGTGAGGCTCGTCCTGCTGCTTGGATTGCAGTGCAAACATTTTCCAGACAGCTTGACTGGGCCCCAATATCCAAAAGCTGTCCACTGATCACCACACCCCTCCGCAGCCTGTCTTGTGTCTGTGAAAGGTGTTTTTCCCAATAGTAATATCCAAAAGTCATTTTCCTCAGGGGTTTTCTTCCCTGATCCTTAAAAATGTCCAAAACTGAGGTTTTTGCCTCAAATCACTTCATTTAGGTCCCATCATCCCAAATTCATATGACAAATCCAAAAATCACCCCTTTTATGGTTCTATACGAGTTTCTGGGGGATTTTGTGAAGCTTACACTGCCCAGGTATGTCCTGTCTACAAAAAGCAGGACAAATCCAGTCCGGCCAATTGCCACCCAATCAATCTACTCTCGATCGTCAGCAAAGTGATGGAAGGTTTCCATCAACAGTGCTATTAAGCGGCACTTACTCAGCAATAACCTGCTCACCGATGCTCAGTTTGGGTTCCGGCAGGACCACTCGGCTGCAGACCTCATTACAGCCTTGGTCCAAAAATGGACAAAAGAGCTGAATTCCAGAGGTGAGGTGAGAGTGACTGCCCTTGACATCAAGGCAACATTTGACCGAGTGTGGCATCAAGGAGCCCTAATAAAATTGAAGTCAATGGGAATCCGGGGGAAAACACTCCACTGGCTGGAGTCATACCTAGCACAAAGGAAGATAGTTGTGGTTGTTGCAGGTCAGTCATCTCAGGCCCAGGACATCGCTGCAGGAGTTCCTCAGGGCAGTGCTCTGGGCCCAACCATCTTTAGCTGCTTCATCAATGACCTTCCCTCTATCATAAGGTCAGAAGTGGGGATGTTCGCTAATGATTGCACTGTGTTCAGTTCCATTCGCAACTCCTCAGATAATGAAGCAGTTCATGCCTGCATGCAGCAAGACCTGGACGACATTCAGGCTTGGCTGATAAGTGGCAAGTAACATTCGCGCCACACACATGCCAGACAATGACTATCTCCAACAAGCGAGTGTCTAACCACTGCCCTTTGACAGTCAATGGCATTACCATTGCTGAATCCCCCACCATCAACATCCTGGGCGTCACCATTGACCAGAAACTTAACTGGACCAGCCACATAAATACTGTGGCAACAAGACTAGGTCAGAGGCTAGGTATTCTTTGGTGAGTGTCTCACCTCCTGACTCCCCAAAACCTTTCCACCATCTACAAGGCACAAGTCAGGAGTGTGATGGAATACTCTACACTTGCCTGGATGAGTGCAGCTCCAACAACACTCAAGAAGCTCGACACCATCCAGGACAAAGCAGCCCGCTTGATTGGCACCCCATCCACCACCTTATACATTCACTCCCTCCACCACCAGCGCAGCGTGGTTGCAGTGTGTACCATCTACAAGACTCACCAAGGCTTCTTTGACAGCACCTCCCAAACCCGCGACCTCTACTCACCTAGAAGGACAAGGGCAGTAGGCGCATGGGAATACCATCGCCTGCAGGTTCCCCTCCAAGTCACACACCATCCTGACTTGGAAATATATCACCATTCCTTCATCGTTGCTGGGTCAAAATCCTGGATCTCCCTCCCTAACAGCACTATGGGAGTACCTTCACCACACAGACTGCAGCTGTTCAAGAAGGTGGCTCACCACCACCTTCTCAAGGGCAACTAGGGATGGGCAATAAATGCTGGCCTTGGCAGCGACACCCACATCCCAGTAACGAATAAAAAAAAATAAAGGTTCAGCTGCAGATGGGGGCAGTGGGAGAATCAAGCAAAGAATGAGCCATACAGAATGGAACAGGAGACAGGAGAATAAAGGAGTAAGTCAGAAAAATGGTGGTGTGAAGGGTGCAGGAAGAGAGAGGGGTCTGTCAGAGAGAGGGGGAATAAGAAAGGTAAATCATTATGCAGTTCGGGGATGATCGAGCAAGGCAGGGGTTATAGCTGTGTTAGGTGCTATGTTAGGGATTAATGTCGAGGTGATGAAGTGGAGCACAGGATATAGTGGTGATAGTATGCTCTAAAGGGGACATCATCAGATTGACTCTTTTTACTCCCAGTGCTGGTGTTGCTATTTTTCAGTCCTGCTCCTGGTGTTTGGCTCTTTCATTGCTGCTTATCTATTATTTTCGCTTTTCGACTTTCTTACAGCTCAAAGATTGTTAAACCTCCTAACACTTTGCTGCCCAGCACTTACATGATTTCTATCTTTCGTCTGCACATTTCCCTCATCATTCTCTTCATTATATTGGCTCTAACTCCCTATTTCATGCTCAGATCTCATCCCACTAGCCTCTTCTGTGCCCACCATCAGTTTTAAGGAAGTCACTACATTTCCTTCTGAAATTGTTCAACATTCCTGTCACTCCCCCTTTACCACCCACTCACCACCACAACCTATTTTCCACTTATTGCTACCAACCTCTGCAGTCTTACTGTCCCCTTACTCCCCTCCACTGTCACAAATCCAACTTCCAAATTCCATTGAAACCACCACAGAAACTGACACAGAAATATATTTCCTTAATACTTTAATTATGTAATTTATATGCAAAATACAACATACAAATTATGTTTAACATGTTCTTCATTTTACTGTAGTTCATATAATTCGCATTAACTTACTTTATTTCATTTCCTTTTTTATAAACCTCTACAATTCTTTAAAACCTTTATCAGATACAAATCCAAATTGCTTGCATTCGTTTTATTGCCATTTCTATATAGCTCTACAATGACACATTCTCTGCTGTACCATTTAATTCTTCCATCCATTTTCCATTAATGAGGTTATTATTCTGTCATTAGCATCATTCCTCCCTTTCAATACTGAGAATGTTCTTCCCACTTCTCCAATTTGTTTCACAAATTCAGTGAGATTTTCATTTATCCAAGGTAACCCATATCCAAAGATGGACATGCATTTCTCCAAATCATCTACCCCGGTTGATGCCGAAACATGCATTGGATTCTGATGCATCATAGGCAGGATAGTTCTGTTCCTGATTCTTACCATCCTTTTAGGTTTAATACACATAGTACTGATAGATACCAGACATATTGTAGCATTCTTTTGTCCATATTTATACTCTGTTTCTGTGGTGGTTCCTTATAAACAATGGTGGTATATTGAGTCAATCTTACGGCAGTGACCTGACACTGATACCTGGACATCCTTGTCAAGTTAAGTCAGTATAACGGCTCTTCATCGTCCAAGACACTGGCCCAGAAATTCCATTCGTAGCCCTCGTAGGCGGAGGGCTGCGATTTTGAAAAATCTGCGCCTGGACCGGAGGGCTCCCAGGAGGCGCAGAATTCCGTTGCTGTGCCTCTTCAAACTGCTGGTGTGCAGGGCACGCGTATCCCAGGGGCGCAGCTAGTTCGCAGCATCCCTGGGATCACGTGGGCCATGGGGAGCCAATTAGAGCAGGGAATCTCCATTCATAGATTTGACAGGAAGACCTGTCAAATCTATGAATAGAGATCAGCCCCAAAACATAAGTAAAACTTCAAATAAATTTAAAAAAAACATCACATTTTTAAAATGACTATAAATTACATAAATTAACTATTTTAAACAAAAATTAAAATTTTTTGAAAAAAATAATTAAAGTTTTTAACGGGGCTAAAAATAAACTTACCTTTCTTTAAAGTATGTTAAAATGATAAATCAGTGGAAATTTTTTTTTTTTTTACTTTCTTCAACTATTAGCCTGGTAAAAGCAGGCCTTGCACCTGCTTTTCCAGGCACAGCTGTTTCCGACTTACCTGGACTGAAGCAACTGTGAAAAAAACAGAAGTTTCTGCCGTACGCGCTGCCTATCCGGCGCAGGCGTTTGACCTGGCAAGCCCTTTCTTCACAGAACGGAAGTTCCGGTTTCCAGCGCATGCGCAGTGCATGCATAAAACCGGCACTTCCGTTGGCCCTACGGGTGAGTACGCAGTGCGTACACACCCGTAGGGAACGGAATTTCTAGGCCATCATACATACACATGCGGTTCTTCCTTGGGTCTTACATAGATGTAATTTTGCCTCAGAGAGATTGGTTATATTTAACAACATATCCGGGCAATGATGTATATTTATATAAAACGCCTTCTTTCAGGAAACCCATATTGGCTACCTTATACACCCGCAGACATTATGGGCATTCTTAGTATGATTCCTATCAAACTATCATCGCTAGTCTGATTATATTCGCGTGGGGCGACACGCACCGCAGTAAGACTTCGCAACTGACACACTGTCAAATGTGACTGATACCTTTCCGCTGCCTTAAGGTGTTTACCTTCCATCCAAGATGGAACCCTTTCCTCAGCTATTCTATTCAAATTCCTCCCTATGTCTTGTAGAATCCAAGAACTCATCATCGCGCATGCATCATTTTGTGCTGCCTGATCAGAGGTGTTCCTATCCTCCCTTTGTCAAGTTGTTTATGGCTTGTGCCTGATTTTTCAACAATCTGACCACCCCTTGCATGTGAATGGTCAAGGTCAATTGATCTTCACCTATGCTATTCTGGTTTCTTAATGCCTGCTGTACCTTTTCTCTCAGTTTTCCCAATTGATAGTTCAGGCTCATGATATCCCGTGTATTTACCCATCCTAATGCGGTATTCCACATTGTTGCTATATTATTGAGCAAATTGCGCTTCCTCCAATGTGCCGGGGATTTCGGGGCTTGAGGCTCTTCCCCTGTGGTCACTTGATCGCTATTTTCCTTCCAAAAGGTTTTTATTAACTGCGTTTTCCTATCTCTTAGCCAGTTCCTAGTGGGTTCACTGCACCATGTCGGCAAGGCAAGACTAGACATATTGATAATAATCTCCTGTGCATCTAATACAACATCATGTAACATTGACAACTCACTCGGAACCAACACCAATCCGTTAATTGGAGCAGGGGATGGGGTGGGGCACTTTTCGCTCCCTTCATTGGGTGGCACTGGTTTCTCTTTTGCCTTTAATTAAATGGCTTCTTTTGATTGATCAGGACATTGAATATTATCATAACGATTTTCAATTTAAGGATTATCATGGGAGAAATTTCTGTTTACACACATGTGTGATTGCCTGACCAGAAATGTGTCCAACAATAACTTGTCCCATTGGTTAATGGGGTAGCCACAATTCCTCTTGTCTTCCTCAATCTAAGGTTATTTGTGGTCTCACCCGGTGCAAACCGAAGTTCTAGGATCGTCCCGTTTGGGGTGGTCTCATTTGAGCATTTTAAACAAATCCTTTGCCCCTCATGCACCCTCTGCTCCGTTAACCTCACTGTCCAATTAGAATATGTTATAGTTTGATTTTTAATTGTTACATTTATCTCATTTACAACAGGAAACCCTGTAGCCAGTGAGCTTATGGTTCCATTGGTGCTGTTTCTGAGCTGCTGTGATTCCTGATATAGTTCAATCCCATCCACTACGAGCATCTGTAATACATAACACAATTAATATTCACATACTCTTATTTACACATTCAACATCATTTCCTTTTAGGTTTGCTCCCACCTCCTCCTGAGGTTGCCGATGTGTTTCCCAGTGGAGTCCATGTTGGGTTGATTTTCAACTGGCGACTACTCTGCCTTAGAGTGGATTGTGGTCCCTGACCCCGCAAAGGCGTAGATACTGCTGCAGGTTGCTGTGTTCCTGCTGCTCAAAGAGCAGGACGCGGTTGCCTTGGCATCCCTGGATCATCATCCCACCACATCACACTCACGTCCAACCCTTCACTCAGAGTCCTGAGGCTCAGAATATTTCCATCATCCTTTTTTCCTTCCCAGTTTGATCCTCTTGGGTAACTGAACCGTGTATACCATAGGACTAGCTTTATCAGGAATGTTATACGGTCCCTTGTAGATGGGTCCAAAAACTCCCACCCTCGCATAGTTTTGTACCATTACCTGGCTCCCTACTTCCCACTCCTGGGGTTTACTCGGAGCCAGGTGTAATCGGTTGTGTTGGTGTGCCTTCCCAATGTTATGGGCGGCCCTCAAGTTCAATTCCTTTAGATTTTCCCACAGGTCGCTCAGGAATTTGTCCTGAGTCACCTCCTTAATTTGTTTATCTGTCAGAGTGGGGACCAACAGGTGTGTGGGGGTTCGCATGGGTCTCCCCGTTACCAATTCATGAGGGGAGTGACCCGTTCCTTTGGATTTGTTACTACGTATCCCCATAAGGATTATGGGAAGTACCACTTCCCACTTAGTGTGCTGTTCGTTTAATTCCTTCGCAGGGCCGACTTCAACGTACGGTTCATTCTTTCCACAAACCCCGATGATTGTGGGTTGTGGGTCACATGCCATTTCCCTTCAATTCCTAGCAATTTCAGAGTGGCTTGCATTACCTGACCTGTAAAATTACTTCCCTGGCCTGACTCTACCACACGAGGAAGTCCCCATCTGGAGAATACCCTTTTAACTAGGGTCTTCGCCGTCCATGAGGCTGTGGCCGACTTGCACGGGAAGACTTCTACCCACCTGGTAATCTTGCACCATCAGCATTCATCTGGCCCCCCTGCTTAGACAGACATTCCATTGTGGCTTTCCTATGAGCCCAATGGGTTAATTTGTCAATTCCTGATTCCTTTCTGTCAATGTGGGGAAACATCCACTCAAATTAAAAAACTTACATTTAATAATGCCCAATATCTTTACATTTCATTCAGCAATAAAAGGTTGTTGTGTGGTGAATAAACGCCAGCTGTCAGTAGAAAGGGTTAACTCCTTTGCAGGTTTGTAAGAAGACGGAGCAAATTGTCAGATGCACATAATTGTGTCACTTCAATTTAATAGGTTAGTTAACTTTTTCTTTTCTAAAGAAGACAAACCAGATACCATTTATAACTTGTCAATGAAAAAACTTACTTTTGCATAATCTTTGTGCCTTTAAAATCTTTAAGATCCTGATCAATTCACTTCAGCAGGTAAAAACATCAGACATCATAAACATTCTGTGAAGCAACTCCAGATACAATAGCATTTCCCATTTTTTTTCCTGGTCACACATACTTGAAATTGGTCAGAAATTTCAAAAATACCAATTGTTGATGTGATTGCCTCATGTCCGGAACTAGAGGCTTTCACACAATTTACACCAACCAGAATTTCACCGTGGCCACAAAAGAAGTCTGGTTTAAACAGGTTAATTAACCTCAGTAATTCCAATTCAATTCAAACCAATATCTTAAACTAACCAGTACCATTTGAAAAGAGGGAGAAGCTTCCCTCAGCTTGTAGCTTTGAAACATTCATACACATTTTTTCCAAACGTTACTGCACTGAAAGTAAAAAAGGGACAGAACCTTTCCTTTTCTCTTGTCCTTATTTCACCATCCAACATCCAACAAAGGGTTAAACGGCTTTAGCTCCAAGCACAGAAAAGTGGGTGGAGCTAAAACAAACACAACAGGCACTTTGTTTCAAAAACAGGCTTTCAGACAAAAGGAATACTGCAACTTCTTAAAATTCATAGTTAGGAAAACTTCCACATTTTAACACATACTTTCACACAAACTGAAATTCCAGCATCCTTTAAAGTTCCTTTCACTCAGCAAACCTTGTGTTTTATTTGTCTTGGCACAGACGGTAAAACTTCGTGTCGGTAAAACTTTAAGTTTCCTTTTTTTCCTTCTCTTAAATCTTCGGCCGCGATCTTACCTCTGGAGACGTGCTGGAGGCGAGACTTCTGGTTTCTGGGTTTCAGTCCCTACCCCAGCGAAGTATGATGAACCCACGCTATTTTCCCTTGATTGGCCTTGTTAAGCCCGCCCTGCGGGCTTAGCTGGCCAACTAAGGGACAGCCAGTGACAGATGACGTCAGCGTATGACGCTTCATCTGTCAAAAAAATTTTGACAGATGAATTGTCAGCGTTTGACAGCTTTGAGAAGCTGTCAAACACTGACAATCTCTGTTCTAAGGTGAGCCCTTGCACAGAAGGCTCACCAAGACACCTCTCCTCAGCAGAAAGCAGATGGCTGCTGCATCTGAGAATGCAGCAGCCATTCTGTCATTGCTGCCATTGAGATGAGGCACCTCCGGATCCCCAAGGGTTGAAGCCTGCAGAAAGAAACAAAGGTAAGCAAACTTTTTCCAACACTTTACACTCCCCTCTTATACTTACCTGTCCACACTTGCACCCATCACTCACCTCTACAGCTGACATTTCTACCCCTCTCACCCCCGCAGACCCACTGTTCACCTCGCTGACCCTGGCGAGGTTCGCAGCCGTCGGGAAGCCCGCAAATACAGGCGTAAAATGGGGCAAAGCCTCAAAACTGCCTGTTAACTACCTGTTAACAAGCAGTTAATTGGCTGTAATCCCCTTCCCGCCTTGAGGAGACGGGTCCCTGCGCAAGTCGGGGGCCCGCCTCCCGGGAAGATGGTTCGGAGGCGGGTTGGGAGCGGGGTTGGGACCCGCTCCCAATTTTTCCCATTTTGCCAGCAGTCCCACCTCCAAACCCGCCTCCTCAGGGCTGGTAAAATCCAGCCCGTCGTCTCAGCAACTTGTCCCGGCTTCCTAAAACCCTGCTTTTTTCCTTCCTTTGCTGAGTTTTCAGATTGCAACTTAGATCTGTATCCCTCTTTATCTCCCACTCTCTCTCCTGCTCTATATTCTTTTTACATTCAATGTGGTCCCCACGTGCACTCTGTTCCTCTAACTCTTTTAGCAAGCGGTTCATCACTGCTTCCCTGTCACTTGCCTTTCCTTTCAGTTGTTCAATCTCTCTGGTTTGTTCTTCCACCACTTTCTTATTTTGAACTGATTGCCTTTGATAGGCTAACAGCCAATATCGCCTTATACCGTGCCTCCTTTCCTAACGGACTTTCTGTCCATTCCTTTGCTTGTTTTGCTTCCACATTTTGCCCTTGCTTATCAATCATTGTTATAAAAAAACGCTTTTTCACTCAGTGTCCCTTCATGATTCGCCAATTCTGTCGGACTTTCTCCTACTACCATTCGGACCCCGAGAATTACAAATAAGCATAACAATGACAGAAGTTTGTTATCAATAAAAGTGGTCTTTATTCACACTACAGTTTACTAATTCATGCGTACATAAAAGTACCCCAGCAATATATATGCCCTACAGTTTAATAACTCGTGCGTACATAAAAGTTCCCCAGCAATTTATATGCCCCACTGTTTAATAAGTCAAGTGTACAAAAAAGTTCCCCAGCAATATATATGTTCTATGTCTGACTTTCATCCATACACTCCTTCTCGGGTGATCAGTCCGAATTGGTGGTAGGTTTCAAGAGTCGACTGGCCAGTCAAACAGCTTCCTTTGTTTTCGTGCCATTTTCTCTTCCCTTTATAATGTTCTCCTGCATGGGTTTCTCATGCCTTTTCCAGCTGCCTTCCTCTGATAGGTCAGTTTCACTTACATATTCCCTGATTGGTGTTCCTCCTGCATGATACGCTCATGTTCCTGTGATGTGTGTCGAAGTTTGACTTCCGATTAAAGACTCTTGTAAACAATATCGTCAAAGAAGGCTTTTTATTATATTTTTACTTGCAAGGAGACTGCAACCATAGCCCAATTAGCTATGATGACAGACTGCCGAATCACAGAAAATGGAGTATTCTTATACAGTATAATATCACATGACATGTTGTTTAAGGTAAGCTAAGTTAACAATTAGAAAAAACACATTAGAAATGCCTTACAATGAGACTAGCTAATCTCTATAAAATGGAGTCTATCTATTTTACTTCTCGCACCAAGGCCAAGGCGACTGGTGTGTTTACTTTACTAGCCCTTGGTTATCTCAATATTAAGCCTGTTTTTCTTTTGTGCTGGCAGTCTTTTGCTGACAGCATAGTCTAGGAATTATATGTTATTTTCAGAAAAGAACATAACAATGGATTTTTTCCCTTTTCCACACAAGTCAGAGTCGGCCATTTTATTAGTTTAAATTCAAGGACACCATTTTGTCCGAGACAAAAACTGCACTTCCACATGTGTTTGGGACGGGACTTCCTCTTCACCTTGTTGAATGGGGAATTCGGGTTGCATTCACTGGTGGTCACGGCAGTGTGATTGCCCCTTTTTTGTTTTTCAGTTCAACCTATATGGCCTCATTGGATGATCCTTCTAAGATATCTCCTCACAGTTGTAATTGTTTCTTTAATCAATATTGCGACCCCCCTCCTTTTTTATCCCCTTCTCTATCTCGTCTGAAAACCCTGTAACCAGGAATGTTGAGCTGCCATTCCTGCCCTTCTTTCATCCATGTCTCAGTAAAAGCGAAAATATTATACTCCCATGTGTCTATTTGTGCCCTCAGCTCATCTGCTTTATTCCCTAGACTCCTTGCGTTGAAGTATATACCATTTAGCACTGCCAAACTCCCTTGTTGTCTATTTTCTGGCTTTTGCTTCCTCTGCCTTCCAAACTCGCTTGCTAATTTTCTGCCTTCCATTTCCAGCTTTGCTTCTCTCCCTTCTGAATCTACTCTCAGGTTCCCATCCCCCTGCCAAGCTAGTTTAAACCCTCCCCAACAGCACTAGCAAACCGTCCCGCAAGGATATTGGTCCCAGTTCTGTTGAGGTGCAACCCGTCCAGCTTGTATACGTCCCACCTCCCCCAGAAACTGTCCCAATGCCTCAGGAATCTAAAATCCTCCCTCCTGCACCATCTCTCCAGCCACACATTCATCGGCTCTATCCTCCTATTTCTGTACTCACTAGCACGTGGCACAGGGAGTAATCCAGAGATTACTACCTTTGAGGTCCTGCTTTTTAATCTCTTTCCTAGCTCCCTAAAAACTGCCTGCAGAACCTCATCCCTCTTTCTACCTATGTCGTTGGTACTGATATGGACCACGACCTCTGGCTGTTCACCCTCCCCCCTCAGAATGGATATGGCCTCCTGCTGAGAGCCCTTCTCCCCCTCCTCCTCCTGCCTCTTCTAACAGCTTGTCCTGCTCTGTGTCGCCTCTGCCAAGGGGGTATCAAACTACTGCACCCATGTCTGGGAGCAACTGGTCTGAGCAGACACATTGCAAGTCAGTACCAATTCCTTGAGCACATGCCACACCACTCCTTGCAGACTTTAGGCAACTTTAAAGAAGCCTAGAAAGCACCGAACACTTGTACAAACGCAGCGACAGCTAGTAGAAATCAATCAGCAATTAACCTATAAGGAGGTGATGATCCCTTTAAATATCACTGGTGGGGGATGTCCTTGCTGCTGCTGAACGCTGATTGACGTCATGATCTGCCTAATCTACATACATGCGGCACACACTCCCAGCGCTGACACTAATGCCCTCACCAAACTAGCATCTGGTGTGGCCCACTCCAGAAGTGCGCGTGCGCTGCTCGGATGCCATTTTCGAGCCTATTCGGCACACGTAGTGCCCAAACAACAGCCGCTATGCAACCGAATTTAGCCCATTAACATTTCCTATATCTGACATAATGTCATTCCATATTTCCACCACTTGGTGGCATCAGGGAGCAGTCTTTCTCTCTCTCTCTCTCTCTCTCAACTCTGGCGCCTTGTTGGTTTCATTTGATGTAAGGCTGCATTTGAATTAAGTTTTTGATTTTTTAATTTAATTTCTGTTGCTGAGTTTTTTATTTATTAACTTACTTTTACTTTTTTCAGCCCCCTGACTCCATTCACAAGCCCTTTGTAGATAATCTGCCCTCCTTTGCCGCCCTTCAAACCTCCCCCCCCACCACCACTCCACCCCAACCCCACCAACCGCAATCTTGGTTCTTGATCTCTACCTTAGCTTTGTCTTTCCCTCGCTGAACTCCCTCTGTGGTCTGAGGCCCATCCAGTTTCTGCCCTTCACCAGTAATCTTTTGAAGTGTGAGTGGGTGGAATTCAGGAATGGGCTCCCTCATGATAGAGGGGAAAGCCCTGTTATTTAATACAATTCCAGTTTAAATAACAACCCTCTCTGATGACAATGGGAAGCCCTTTAAAGAATCTCACCTCCTCCCACTTTGAAAGCAAGTTCCTGGTGGAGGGTAGCAACCAGCTTTTGAATTACAAGCAGGTTTCATTCACCAGCAGAGTCCAGTTTAACTTTTATTTTAAAACAGAAGCCTGTTGTTGAATGGAAAAATTGCTCCCAGGATTTACCAACTGGGAAACCGCTGATATTTATACTAAAAAGGTTTAATTAACAGGGTCTTCCTCAAATCTGCAGCTATGAAAAAAATGTAATATTCTTCCTCCTCCCACCCCAGGTTCCCATTCCTCCCTTACTCCTTCTCCCTCCTACTGCCTCCTGCTCCGAGTGCCCATTCCTTTCCATTGCTCGCCCTTTTGCTCGGTCTTTTACTGCCTCGATCACCCACATCTCACCTTTTCCCTCCCTCCCTTTCACCTATGCATTTCCACTTCTCACCCTTTCTCTCTCCCACTGTATCCTGCTCCTAAACTGAATCTCTCCTCAACCAACTGTGCACATTCACCATCAGAAAATATTACCTGTGCCATATATCCGTCCCCCAAATTGTGGCTGGTGGGCCACTGGGACCCACTAGCCTACAGCACTGCCTCAGTTCTTTGCCCGCCTGACATTCCTTTTCTCTTTCCCTTTCAAGTCTATCACATCCTGCCGCAAGCGTAGGAAGGTAGGAACTGGACTAGGCCATTCAGCCCTTTGAGCTTGTTCTGCCATTCTATTTGATCAAACATCCATTCTTTCCCACTGCTCATCTCCCTCCTACTGCCTCCTGCTACAATTATCCCAAGCACCCATGCTTATCTGCCACTCGCTCTCACCCTTTCCTTGTCCTCCTCCCACCTCCTACCGACATTCATTCCTGACCATCGCTCAAAGACATCAGCAGAAAACTTAAAGGGCTAGAAATGGGCTCTTTGTACCTCCAGTTAGCGCCTCCGGGGGCGCTAACGGGGCACAAATGGGTTTGCGACCGGGCGCGGCGGTATCAACGCCTCCCGCTAAATTCGGCGGGAGTTTTGCGGCAGCGGTAAGACATTGTGCCCCAATCTCCTGCGCCCAGAGATCATGACGCCATTGCCGTGTGCAGCGCCCCGGATGAAAATTCCCTCTCGCCCCCTGCTTGTGCGCCTGCCATTAACAACGACAGGTAGAGGAGGCGGCTTTCAGTCGGATGTCCCTCGGAGGAGCGCTATTTAAAGGCGTCCAGATCCGGTTTAGTTTTTGTCGGCCAACAATGCTGCGTTGTTAGTTTCACATCGGCAAAGAGGCCTTTTAACCAATTTGAGTGTTTTGCATTTTAACGAGTGTTCTGGCACATAAAGATTATTCAGTTTCATTGAGGGAGATTTGAAAGTGCAATATTTGGATCCTTTGATGGGGGCTGTACTGGCACTGGACCTCGCCCTCCAGCGTCAACATCGGAGGCAACTGAGGCACCGAGAAAGAGTGCAAAATGTGGCCAGAGGTAGGAGGGCCAATAGGGCTCTCACCCAGGGTATTCCGGCAGCAGTTCTCCTACATGAATTTCACTGAGGACCAGTGTGTTAGAATGCTCCGCTTCAGCAAGGACGCACAGAGCTCTGCCACCTCCTGCAGCCAGACATCGAGCCTCAGATCAGGACCACCACAGCTCTCTCAGTGGCAGTCAAGGTCACCATCACCCTCAATTTCTACGCCAACTGATCATTCCAGTGTAGAACAGGCGACATCTCCAACATCTCCCAGTTTGCTGTCCATTGCTGCATCTGGGAGGTCACAGGTGCTCTCTACAGAAGGAGAAGGGACTACATTTCCTTCCCCATAACTAGAGAGAAGCAGCGCGAGTGTGCATGTGGCTTTGCCAGGATAGCGGGCTTCCCCATAGTGCAGGGCGTCATTGACTGCACCCACGTCACTTTGCGGGCACCTCATAACAATCCTGAGGTATTCCGTAACTGCAAAGGCTACCACTCACTTAATGTGCAGCTGGTGTGCGACCACACACGACGAAACCTGACCGTCAATGCCCGCTATCCTGGCAGCAGCCACGATACCCTCATCCTGTGTCAGACCGGTGTGCCATATCTATTCCAGCCACCACATCAAGCTCACAGCTGGCTGCTGGGAGACCAGGGCTATCTGCTCACCACCTGGCTCATGCCTCCCCTCCACAAAGCCAACACTCGTGCCCAGCACTCATATAATGAGACCCATGCTGCTACCAGGAACATCATCGAGCAGACCATTGGAGTGCTCAAGCAACGGTTCCGCTGCCTTGACCGCTCGGGAGGAGCCCTCCAGTACTCGGCTGAGCGGGTATCACTTTTCGTCGTCGTCGTCTGCTGCATGCTGCACAACTTGGCCATTATGAGGGCGCAGCCATTGCCACCAGGCATAACTCCACCACATGAGGAGGAGGACGAGGGGGAGGAGGAGGAGGAGGAAGAGGAGCAGGAGGACGAACAGCAGCGACGGAGGAGGCAGCCACTCAATCGGCGTTCTGCAAGGTCGGTCCGTGACCGCCTCATCAGACATCGTTTCCAGTGACTTCGAGCCCTCTTTCCGGCTGCAGAGCACATCGCCATCATGCCATCACTTTGTGATTCTATACCAGACCCCAAAACTGAAATGAGACACAGCACCAAATCTGCAACATTGCAGTAACAAATTTATCAAAACCATTAACCATATATAAAGAACAACAATATTGATTAATCACCCTTGTGAAAACTCTTGCCTCCCCTCTTTACAGTCCCCTTTCCTAATCTAGTGCTCCTATGTAGTGTCACCTCAGTGGCTGCAGCAGGGCTGGTGGAAGGTTGCTGAGTGTCGGTACTAGAGACTACAGATGGCCTTGCAGGACACCCTCGACCAGCTCTGGGCCTGGAAGGCTCAGCTGTAGACTGCACCACCTCAGGCTGGGTGGCGGCAGTCTGACCTGGCTGGATGATAGGCAACGACAAGGACAATGGCGGAGTGGCACTGGTGGGATCAGTGGTGGGATCAGGAATGCTGTCACACTGAGAAGACGGCAGGTTCCTGCTCCACTCTCCCACTCCCCCGGGGCAGCACCTCAGCATCCCTACCAATCTGCTGGAGCACAGATTGCTGGCCTGCTGTGACACCTTGAGATCTCCGGTGGACTGTGGTAGTCCCAGCAATGATGGCAACAGTCAGAGCTTTCGTAGCATCAAGCTGAGACTGCATGAGAGCAGTCTGAGACTCGATGGCACCAATCATTGACTGCATTACAGCACTAAGACATTGTGTTGCTTCCGCCTGTGCTGCAATGGAAGCTGCCACATCGCCCATGACACGCGTCATGAGGTCTGGATCTGCACGGTCTCTCTGGGAGTCCACTACTGCACAGTGCAATGTTGGAGGCGGACTCCTTCATGCTCCTTACCATTGCCGAGGCGCTCTCGGGCACCCTTGCCATTGCACCTATCATGTCCATCATCCTTCTTGTGAACGCCTCCCCATCGAGGTCCTGATCTGCGTCCTGTGCAGCAGAACTCATGTGCGAACTCACCCTCCGGGGAGTTGGCTCCCGAGCTACCCTTTCCCCCTGGCCTTGCTGCAGCCCGCTCGTCCCGGTGCATCACCTAGTGCAGACCCCTCTACTGAACTTGCCTCTAAAGATCGCGTACTGCAAGTATCTGAGATGGTGTCTGTGGGTGCGAGATGCAGTGACGCGGTGCTTTGCTCCTCCTCCTCTTCTCCTTCCTCACTCTCAGTTGGGGCTCAGGGATAGGCTGGTTATCTGGTTGCTGATTATCTGAAAGCATAACGGCACAACACTCGCCTTAAGGTGAGGGCAGGGGGGCAGGAATAGAGCATTGAATGCAGACATTCTCAGGAAGTGGAAAGTGAGAAAGGTTTGTGGTGTGAGAGGGGAGAGGGAGAGGGGCTGAAGATATCGTTTTTGCCCCCAACGGGGTCGACATCACCGACGGCCACGGCGCCCACCACCTGCTGCCCAGTGAGTCGCAGAACTCGCTCCTCAAGGTCTGAGAGCTGCTGGATCTGCACATCAGCCCCGGCTGTTCTCTGCTGCTCCCTCCTATTGTGGGCCATCTTGGCCTGCAAGAGAAACAAATGTGTTTGAGTCTGAGTCCAGCTATGTGTTTGGGAGATATGCCTGCCATCGTTGAATAGCTGTGATTGTAGGCAAGGCGTGAGATGTGGATGTGAGTTTGAGTCGGTGAAGATGTTTGGTGGGTGAGTGGTGGCGGTGTGGTTGTTTGCGCAGTGTGCACAGACTGAGGTTCAGATGCTGGTATGTAGGAGCTGTTGAAGCATGTACTCACCTTGATCACCCAACTGAGGTCGTTGAATTTCTTGCGGCACTGTGTGAGGCTGCTTCCACCACACTACTGGCCGAGACCTCCTGAGCCACTTCCCTCCACATTGCCCTGAACACCTGAGGCGATGACCTCCTTCCAGTGGCCGGGAACAGCACAGCCCTCCTTCGCTTCGCTCCGCTCCAGCCACCAATGCCACATCTGTGAACCGACGAGCTCTCTCCCTGGGAGTGGGAACAGTCACAGCCATCAGGGGCTTCACTTGCTCGCAGGCCGCCTCTAAGCCAGCAATGCTGAAAATGAGCATCTGCACAATGATGCAACCTCCCCTTTAAGAGCTGGAAGGAACCAGTGTGAAGGATCATTGCTGAATGTATTGCACCTGAAATTCATTAGTGCTCTGCTGGTAGCACCCCACTGAGGTCACTAGCGCTTGATTTAGCGCCTCACTTCCTTCCTGGGGCGCTAACACCCAATTTAATAGAAGTTCAGAATCCTTAGGGGCGGCACGGTGGCATAGTGGTTAGCACTGGTGCCTCACAGCGCCAGGAACCCGGGTTCGAATCCGGCCTCGGGTGACTGTCTGTGTGGAGTTTGCACATTCTCCCCGTGTCTGCGTGGGTTTCCTCCGGGTGCTCCGGTTTCCTCCCACAGTCCAAAAATGTGCGGGTTAGGTTGATTTGGCTATGATAAATTGACCTTTAGTGTTAGGGGGGGATTAAATATGTGGGGTTACAGGGATAGGATGGGATATGTTAGGGGGAATTAAATACGTGGGGTTACGGGGATAGGGTGGGATATGTGTCGGTGCAGGCTCGATGGGGATTCTGTGGGGGAAAGCAGGGACAGGGTACTGGATTTGGATGATCAGCCATGATCGTATTGAATGGCGGAGCAGGCTCGACGGGCCGAATGGCCTACTCCTGCTCCTAGTTTCTATGTTTCTATGTTTATGTTTCTTAGCGCCTGGGGCTAAATTTTCAAAATTTCTAAAGTTAGCGCCCCAGACGGGGCGATACCCAATTTCACCCCCTCAGTCTTGGGCCCTGATCCATTCCCTGCCCATGAACTACAGCTCAAAAGGTGTCCAGGATTTACTGGCCTGCACTGCTGGCCAGATGCCTCCCTACCCAATGCCCTACCTGCACCATCACAAAAGGCTACCTACCCAACATTTACTATCAAACTCCCACCATGCAAAACGACAGAGACAGAAAACCTGAAAACACACAGAGAACAGTAAAAACACAAGAAAAGGAGATACAGAAGGAAAACAAGACAGATAGCCAGAAAATAAGAGGAAGAGAAAGAACCAGAAGAGAAGAGAGATACAATCCAAAGAGGAGTGTAAAACAGAAGCTCCAGTACAGAGACAGGTATCACAGAGGACATATCCGCCTATTTACCATGAGTAATGCTACAGAAGATTTATTAAGACAACGTCAACATAGAATCATAGGTCCTGAAATTCCTGATGGTCTATTCAGCCCGCACAAGTGCAACACAGTGGAAACCCTGCCCATCCTAGTTTCAAGCTTGATGCCCAGTCCCAAGTCTCAGGGACAGAGTCATTTGTACGACCGGAACTGGCACATTAGTGGTGCTTGTCCCAAAGCGCCAGCTGGAATGTCAGCGGTGCCATGTCGCTTCAAAGGCGGAGAGGATGCTCAGCATGACCCCAAAGAAAATTCTCCTCTGCATATCTTCTGCTCCCAAGGCAGCACTTTGGGAAAATAATTGATCCCCTCTGGGGCCTCTTAGCTGTCAGCCATGACTCATTGGGTAGCACCCTCTCCTCTGAGTCAGAAAGTCGTGGGTTCAAGTCCCACTCCAGAGACTTGAGCACAAAAAGCTAGGCTGACACTCCAGTGCAGTGCTGAGGGAGTGCTGCTCTGTCGGAGGTGCCGTCTTTTGGATGAGACATTAAACTAAGGCCCGGTCTGCCCTTTCAGGTGGATGTAAAAGATCCTATGGCACTATTTCGAAGAAGAGCAGGGGAGTTATCCCCAGTGTCCTGGCCGATATTTATCCCTCAATCAACATCACAAAAAAAAAGAGATTATCTGGTCATTATCACATTGCTGTTTGTGGGAGCTTGCTGTGCGCAAATTGGCTACTGTGTTTCCTACATCATAACAGTGACTACACTTCAAAAAGTACTTCACTGGCTGTAAAGTGCTTTGGATTGTCCGGTGGTTGTGGAAGTTGCTATAGAAATGCAAGTCGCTTGTTATTGGTGAGTAGGTGTTGCTTGATGGTGCTGTTGATGACTCCTTCCATCACTTTGCTGATTGGGTGGAGGCTGTCAGAGTGTTAATTGGTTGGGTTAGATTTTCCCTGCTTTTTGTAACTAGCACAAACCTGGGCTATTTTCCGTACTAGCAGATAGATTCCGGTGTGGTAACTCCACTGGAGTAGCTTGGCTAGGAGACAGCTAGATCTGGTGTATTTGTGAGAGATTCTCCCCTGTGCTTATGACGAGTTTCACTGGAAACTTGTGTGCACATTTCCACTGCAGATGCCACTGGCTTTGCTACATGTTACATTGCTTACTGGCACTTATAACTAGTAACTGAATTACAGGAACCTCTGCATAGCTACAAAAATACAGAATTGCTTTTTTTTTGTCACACTATATAACAGAAACGATGGCCATAATTTTGCGCCTGGAGGCGGGATGGTGGCGGGTCCGCTGTTCGGCGGGTTCTGGACCCGCTCGTGGTTCCCGCCGCCCTACAGTTGAAATTTTCCATTGATTGGCCTCGTTCTCCGAGGCAGTTGCTGGGTGCGGGTCAGTTGCTCGCGTCTGATGAAGCGATGTTGGACTGATTATTTAAAGGGGCCATGTCCCCTCTGCAGATTCATTTCCGTTTTGTTCCCTGAAGTGCTGGCTGCTGCAGGCATGGCAGCGCAAAAACCTAAGGCTGCTCCCCGCTTCGATGAGGGCTCCCTCCATACTCTTGTGGAGTAAGAGGACATAAGGAGGTCCTCTTCCCTGGAGACGGAAGGAGGAGGCCTCCTCAGCATACCAAGGCAGCTTGGCTGCAAATTGCTGAGGAGGTCAGTTCGAGGTCAGTCTGCATACGCACCTGGGTGCAGTGTCTGTTGCGATCAGCAAAAATGAGTATAACATCACACTTACCTTCAATCTGCCTCCCATCTCTTGTCATCCCCATCACTCTGCATTGGGAACCTTCCCCTGCACATCCCAACTCACTCTAACATCCCTTGCACCCTCACCCATTCCTCTCTTTCTCTGTACAGAATCACGTCACCATCTTACTATGCACCACTCATTCTTATGCAATGCCAACAACTAACAACACACAGGGACGGAACTTGGTTTGTGCACCTCACTCCTTCATAGTCTCCCTCTAAACATCTATGTCATCCATTCTTTACACTCACTCCATAAATCTCTCTCAAACTCCACTTGTGTCCCTCATTACAGGAGAAGAGAGCCCACAATAAAAGGGAGAGGGCGAGGACAGGAGGAGGTCCACCATCCCTGGCGCACCTAACGAGCGCTGAGGAGGCAGCCTTGGAGATCGTCAGAGGTGCAGAGGAGCTGGAAGTGGGGGACGGAGAGATGGGCGCAGAAGAGCAAGTTGGTGACAGAATTGATTTCCAACCCTCTGATTTAGCATTTATGAGTGACTAATGTTCATAGAGATTGAGTGCTAAGCATCTGCACAATGGGATGTGTCTGCAACATGCATTTCACTTGTCTAACTCATGCCTTTACTCCCCCACAGGACCATCGAGAGCCCCGCTCCCCACTGTACAGGAGGAAGAGCTGGAAGACTCCTCAGAGGAGCCACCAGCCTCTGAGGGAGCAGCGTCACCAGCACACAGTGCACCCAGCACCAGTGCAGAGATGCACACCTCGGTGGGTTTTTTGCGAGATAGAGTAGTGTTGTCACCTGGTGTATCACAGCTCACAGGTGAGCAGGAGCAGATGTTGGAGACAGGGACAGCAGTGGAGAGTCCTCATCAGAGGCCGCAGGACTCTCCCAGCTCTGCTCCAGCTGCATGTGAATGCTGAGCCTCTGGGGCCATCCAGAAAGAGAGTGGTGCTGGAGCCTCAGGAACAAGTACAGGAGGCTCTGACTGGGTTAGTAACAACGGTAACTGTGAGTGTGCAGAGAATGGAGGAGTCCATCTTAAACATTAGCAATGCCGTGGTGAACGCTATGGGCAATCTCAGTGCTGCCATGGAAAGGATGGCAATCTCCATGGAGGACCTAACTTGCCAGCCACAAGCCAACATGATGGTTCTTCTAGATAGATGGTCAGCTATGGAGGATAGATGGCCATCCATTGTGGAGAGGAACCAGAGGTTCATGGACGTCCTTGTCATGAGGACTGTCAGGACAGAGATGGGTCCACATGGCCCCACTGATGTGCAGCAAGGTGCTCTCCAGCAACTTGCTAGCAGTGAAGTGTGGGTGACCCATGAGAGGGACGGTGGTGTACAAGCACAAGCAAGTGGGGGCTCCGCTCCAAGTGCTCACACTCCCTTACCACTGCTGAGCCCTCGGTCAGAGCCCCATCTGCCTGAGCCAACAGAGATGGCCGAGTTTGCCCCTGCACAGCCGCAGGTGGAGCAGACTTTGGCGGGGCCCTCCAAGGCTCGCAAAGCCAGAGGACGGCCGCCAAGGTCATCTAAGCAGGAGCAGCAGGGAAATGAGCAGCCTGCCTCCACATATGCTGAAGCCACAGGGGTCTCACAACGTAGAAACACGCGTAAGAGGAAGATGTCACGTTAATAATCACAAGAGTTCTCATTGGAGTGTTATGATAGATTTATTTGGAAAGTTTCTGTTCTTTGCCAATATTGTAATAAATTGATGTAGAATGAAGGTTTGGCATCGTTGCCATCTGTGTGGTGACAATTTGAGGTGGCACAGTTTAGGGTAAGTGCGCCTTTAAAATCCAGCAATGCAGGTTACAGTGGATCGATAGTGCACAACACAGACTTGCAGCCTAAACACAGAATATGCCCCTCAAATTATTCAATCACCAACCTCAGATTTCTAAATGACAAGATTTGAGAGTGCAGCTTTTACACTCGCTGGTGTTCACGCCTCACTTACCTGGCGTGTTGTCGGAACGTCGTGAAACCCGACCCAGAAGCTGGAAAATCTAAAAACCCTGTGAAAATAGCTCTAAACTGCCACTTAATAGGCAGTTAAGTGCCTTTAATCCCTTTCCCGCCGCTTGGTGTCGGCTCCGTTTGCAAATCAGAGACCCGACACTCGGGAAAGATGTGTGGAGGCGGGATCACGGCAGGTTCGGAACCCGCCGTCAGCCATTGCAAATTTAACCTCTGACCCGCCTCCAATCCCGCCCTCAGGGCGCCGGCAAAATTCCGGCTGATGTAAGCAATGCGCAGTAAACCTTCGTTAATATGAAAGAGAAATTTCTGGGCTAATGATCTCTGATTGCCTCCATTCAGAATTGTACAGTGATGACTACTGAAAATATTGGATCAATGGTAAATTGCAACAATGTGACAGAGGTGTTAGCTTAAAGTATTACAATGTAATGTTATGTAAAAAATAATAAATAGTTGGATTTAAATTGATCAATACTGAAGCTAGACTGAAAGGGGTAGAAATTAGGTCGCGCCCCATTTGGGGCGCAAATATCGTCCGCGCGCAAATATTAGCGCCTGGCGCTAATTATCGGCACTGACAGGAAACTTCACTTTTACCGCCCCGGGAGGTGAGTGGAGCGCTAAATTAGGCGCTGCACACCTCTCTTAAGGCGCAAAGGCCTAGGAGTGAGGCGCTAACTCAGCGCACGAGCGCAGCGCAGCTGCTGCCAGTTAGCGCGGTAACACAGACACACTGGCGCCGGACACTTCTTAAAGCGGGGGGGGCCACTTGCTCCCCAGCCACACCCTGCTCATTGCAGCCTTGAATCTCAGCCTGGAGAGACCTGTAATCCATTTTGCTGCCAAGAATGGAGAGGGTGAGAGAACGCGCTCATCGCTTCACCGAGCGGGCCTTGGATGCTCTGGTTGACGCAGTGGAGCACAGACGATGCATGCTGTTCCCAGAGAGTGGCAGGAGGCCTTTGCCACGCGAGTTCAGAAGAGTGTGGAGGGAGGTGGCTCAGAGCGTCTCCTCCAGGAGCATGGTGCCCAGGACCCATGTCCAGTGCCGCAAAAAGTTCAACGACCTCACTCGGGTCGTCAGGGTGAGTGGCTTTTTCTCAATACCTCTCCATCCCTCCATCTCAACCTCACTCTATGGCCAGAGGGTCTTAAAACCCCAATGCACAACACTCATCCAACACCTATGGCCCTTTCATCAAACACACACACACATTCCACACTTTGCATACAGTAAGGGCTATTCACCTATGGGAGGCACATCAGGCAAGACCATGGCTGCATATTGTAAGGGCTATTCACCTATGGGAGGCACATCAGGCAAGACCATGGCTGTATATTGACTCAGATGCTGTCCTTTTTCTTGCAGGCTAAGCTGGCTCATAATCGGAGACAGCAGCAACGGACGGGTGGAGGGCGGCTTCAGCTGCAACCCCTCAGCGATCTGGAGGAGCGCGTCCACAGGATTGTGGCAAGCCGGGTGATCGGTCCCGTCGCCACTGGAGACGCCGACCCCGTTGTGGACAGCAATGGTAAGGTCATCACCTTTTTGTCCTCTGTCCTTCCACTTGTCCCTCACAATACCAGCCTTTGACACTTTCAATCCAACTTGCTAACTCGCTGCACTTATTCCTCCCTTACTGCCACCCTGTCCTCACGCTAAAGCCACTCTTGTACCTCCCTGCTTTCAGATGGTGATTCACCAGCTGAGGAGATGGTCCCTGAAGCTGCCACTGGGAGTGATGCTGCAGCTGAGGAGGAAGCCGGAGCATCAGTGCCACCCTCTCCCGAGGAAGCCCATGGCCACACTGGGAACACGCCTTCCCCGGAGGGGAGCAGGGGGGAAGGGGCTGATGATGGTGAAGTTCCAGGACCCAGCGGGCTGCAGCAACGCCATGGGGGGGGGAGGGAAGAACGGGGGAGCAGGGGGGAAGGGGCTGATGATGGTGAAGTTCCAGGACCCAGCGGGCTGCAGCAACGCCATGGGGGGGGGAGGGAAGAACGGGAGCCTTCTCCCCAGAGGGAGAGTATGCCAGACACTCCTAATGCAATGGACGCAGAGGAGGAGCGGATGATTGCAGAAATGAACAGCCAGGCGGTGGTCATGCACACTGAGCTCATGGGTGCAGTGGGAAGGGTGCCCGAATGCATTGAGGCACTGGCAAGGAGTGTGGAGCACTTCGCTGTAGCACAGGCGGATGCCACACTAAAGCTTACTGCTGCAATTCAGTCACTGGCTGCCAGGAACCCATCTGAGCCTGCTCTCATGCAGACTCAGATTGAGGCCACGCGAGCACTGACTGCTGCCATCCTCGATGGTTCGTGCACATGTCCCCGGGGCTGTCACCGCGCCGCAGCAGGCCAGCAATCTGTTCTCAGGCAAATTGCTCCGGATGCTGAAGTGCTGCCCCGTGGGAGTGCCAGTGTGTCGGGCGAGCAGGGAGTTGCTGTCCTCTCTCACGATGACAGCATTCCTGCTGCCAACACTGTCACTTCTCCACTGCACTTGCCACCGCCTGTAGGACAGACTGCTGCCGCCCATGCAGAGTTGGTGCAGTCTGCAGCCGGGCCCTCCAGGCCCAGAAGTGGTCGAGGCCGGCCTTCAGGGGCATCTGCAGTGTCAGGGTCTGACAAGCAGCAGCCTTCCACCAGCCTTGCTGCAGCCACTGAGGTCCCATTACGGAGGAGCAGTAGGGTTAGAAGGGGGGAAGTGCGCAAGGGAAGGAGATCACCCTCGAAGGGCAAAAAGTAGGAGGTGTGCCAAAATGCTGGTCATTTTTTTATTAAAGGCCGAGGTTCATGGCCCAACTTTTGTTTAGTGTTTTGGACATTATCTCCAGGTTGTGAGAACCAGTTATATTATTGACTGTTTTTTTGTGTTTATTTCTATGAGTTTGTCATGAGGAATTGACACACACAGAGTTTGTACAATAAATAAGTTTCTGTATTCAAAATATACATGGCTGGTGGTTGGAATTATTGGTGCCTTGGCCGGCTTAGGGGTTGCGTGCTGGGTTGATTCGTGTTTGTAGCACTGGCAGGGGCCCTAGAAGCGGCTTGCTATTAGTCGTTGACGGACGGCCCTTGCAGTTTGACCATTGTGGGCCGCCCTCCTGCCTTGGTGCTGCTGCTGATCATCGTCCTCGGCCTGTTCCTCCTCTTCCTCCTCCTCCTCTTGTGGTGCTGCAAGGCCTGGTGGCATTGGCTGCGTCCTGAGGATTGCCATGTTGTGCAACATGCAGCACACCACTACGAATTTGGAAACTTGCTCAGGCGAGTACTGCAGGGCTCCTCCGGAATGGTCCAGACAGCGGAATCGTTGTTTGAGCACGCCGATTGTGCGCTCAATAATGTTCCTCGTTGCTTGTTGGCTTTCCTGGTACCGCAGCTCAGCAGGGGTGTTTGGCGCACGGAGCGGTGTCATCAGCCAGGTGCTCAATGCGTACCCCTTGTCCCCCAGAAGCCAACCGACTGGCTGATGCGGTGCCTCGAAAATTTCTGCCACAGTACTCTGGCGCAGGATGAAAGCATCGTGGCAGCTGCCCGGATAGTGGGCATTGACAGCGAGAATCACCTGTCTGTGGTCACAGACCAACTGCACATTCAAGGAATGGAACCCCTTTCTGTTCCGGAACTCCTCTGCATTCTCTCGCGGAGCACGCAAAGCCACATGCGTGCAGTCAATGGCGCCCTGCACCATGGGGAAGCCCGCTACCCTCGCAAAGCCCATAGCACGGTCATGCTGCTTGTCTGGGGTCATAGGGAAGGAGATGAAGTCTCGTCTCCTTGTGAAGAGGGCATTGGTGACCTGCCGGATGCAGCGATGCACCGCAAACTGGGAGATATTGGCGAGGTCCCCAACAGCAGCTTGGAATGAGCCAGTGGCGTAGAAGTTCAAGGCCACTGTGACCTTCACTGCCACCGACAGAGACGTCCTGGACCTCAGCTGAGGCTGCAGATCTGGCTGCAGCAGGTGGCAGAGCTCAGTGACCACCTCCTTGCTGAATCGCAGCCTTCGCAAACACAGCTCCTCGGACATGTGGATGTAGGAGAGCTGTTCACGATATACCCTGGGAGGGTAAGCTCTCCTGTACATGCGCCTGATGGGCCTCCTCCGTCTGGCCATCATTGCCACTCTCTGTCTGCGTCTCACTCTGCTCCGATTGAGCTGGAGCAGGACGACGCCCCCAATCATTGCAGCCCCCATCTTCTCTTTGCCAGAAAAGTAATGAGGTACAGCAACGAAAGTAGCAGCAAAGTTAGGATGAACTAGGCAAAACTACCTCACAAAGCGTTGAGTCAATGTAGAAGTCTCTCTCTCTCTCTCTCCGAATCTCTCTCTCTCTCTCAGAACGAGTGGTGCATAAATGTCGACCACAGAAAAAGACAGGAAGAGGCCCCCTTTAAATAGCGCCCCCCCCAGCCCCAGACCGATTGATAACGTTCCAGTCTTCCGGTCGTTGGAAGCGCCAGGCGGTAAGGCAGGGGGCGCCACTCAATTTCCGCTCCGGGGCGCCCCAAGGGCGTTGCACCACGGACTGACGTCACAATCTGCGCGCGCAGGTGGTCGCAGCGGTAAGTTTTAGCGCTGCCGCACAATCTCAAGTTAAGTTCTCGAGCGGCGCAAACAGCGCTGCGCCCGGGCGTTAGCGCCTTAACGCCCCATTAGCGCCCATTTAAGGCGCTAACGGGAGGCGCAACCAACTGAATTTTTACCCCAAAAAGTTTAAGCTCTATCCTGTTGAATGAACAAGGACTCCACATGTTGAGCACAGGAAATGTAACTAATGCAAGATTGTAAGAACTAAAACATAACATTTTAATTGTAGTTTCATGAAACATTACTTTTCCCCTCATTGTTGACTTTATTTTGTTTTAGACCCGTCTCAGTGACTGGAGGTGGCAGTTACTTAGAAGTGAATGAGACAAAGCTAGGGAACTGAAATTGGACTGAACTCATTCTTTAAAACTTTGCCGATTTCTACCTTAACAGTTGATAATCAGCTTTTTCTGGACAGATTCCAATGCATGAAGACCATAAACAGATAATAAACATGTCTTGAATAGTAATTATAGCAGTTTGCAGTTACCAATACAGAAAATAATTTCTGCTTTTCCCTGTACCTAGCTTGGTAAAATCACCCAAAACCTATGATGCTGTGCTGTTTTTCAGTAGAGATTTAATGTCAATGATTTTTGGCAAATCATAACTGTAACATTAAATGACTACTAATTCAATATTTTAAACTGCAACTATTATGCATAGTAATAAACAAGCTTGCTTACTTGTTTTGTTTTAAGTATACTGACTAAGATGTGTTATTTTTCACACACATTTAATATGTGAAGTTTCTTATATCAATTAAGATATTATGGTTTTCCAGGCAAGAACTATTTGTGGTTGATGTAACTGCTATTTTCTTCATGTTATGATTAATAATCATCATTAAGTAAAGATATTTGAAAGATATTGCCTGTTTTGTCGTAGTATCTAGGATTGTGCAATAAAAAATGATTTAATATTAATTTACTTCCAATGTACAAGTAATGTTTTATACAGAGTAACATTTCAAAATAAAAATGTTGTAGTAACCAAAGTATTTATTCTCTGCTTATAAGAGTGATAAGCTATCGTGGTTATGAACATTGTTGCTGTATGAATAGTATCTTCAAAATATTATGCTTTAAGAATAAAATATATTCTTAATAAATTTCAGTGTTAGTATAAATTTTTAACACATATGTTGTCTGCTTGTTTCCTACTTTTAACTTCACCATTCCTACCACTTATCACCAAAATCTCTTCTTCACTTGTGCCGAGTAGTTATTTCTTCCCAAGATGGGTGCCGCTCCACAGCTCTAGGTAGCAGTCCAGCCAAAACTGAGAAAAATTTAGCCAATTATGGCAAGCAAACTGAGTTGCCTGTTAATGCTCGGATTTAGTCTTATAACCATTCAGGAGGCTGTCATCAGGTGCACTGCCACTAGAGTTGTGCTATTACAACTTGCAACAATTGGGACTAATTGATTGTTACCTCACTTTGTTATTATTGGCCCAAAAGTTGCTGTCAAAATAATGACGAGGCTAATAGCGCTCGCCGTTATTTATGTACAAATGCCACTGTGAGGGAAGGGCAGATACGCGATTAAACACGGAAATCCAAACGTTGTTGTCCAAGATGCACCACTCCGTTGCTAGCTTCACGAAAACCAAATCTTGCTGTCTGGCTCCCCATTCAAGTGTATTGAGTGGCATGAAGTTTTTGTACTTGCACGGTAGATATGAAGTAAACTCGCCACAGAAAGTTAAATCAAGTCATTTCAAGTCAAATAACCTTTTTACGACATGATAAGTGTTAATAACTGCCAGTCAACCTCTCTGGTTTTGAAAATGAACTATTACAGGTATGGAGTCTCAAATCTTCAGGTTTTAATTGTTGTTAGAGATTTTAAAAGAAAATTGAAATTAATTCAAAAAAAACTTTTTCCTACTGTCTCTTTTCTCTCTCTGTTAATCATAGAATGGTTACAGCACAGAAGAAGACCATTCGGCCCGTCGAGCCCGTGCCAGCTCTCTGCAAAAGCACTTCAGCTAGTCCCAATCCGCCACCCTTTCCCCGTAGCCCTGCAAATTTTTTCCTTCTGAAAGCCATGATTGAATCTGCCTCCACCACCCTTTCAGGCAGTGCATTCCAGATCATAACCACTCGCTGCGTAAAAAAGTTTTTCCTCATGTCGCCTTTGGACCTTCTGCCAGTCACATTAATTCTGTGTTCTCTGGTTCTCGACCCTTCGTCAATGGGAACAGTTTCTCTCTATCTACTCTCTAGACCCCTCATGATTTTGAACATCCCAATCAAATCTCCTCTCAAGCTTCTCTGCTCTAGGAGAACAACCCCAGCTTCTCTAGTCTATCCACATAGCTGAAGTCCCTCATCCCTGGAACAATTCTTGTCAATCTTTTTTGCACCCTTTCTAAGGCCTTCACATCCTTCCTAAAGTGCGATGCCCAGAATTGGACACAATACTACAGTTGAGGCTGAGCCAGTGTTTTATAAAGGTTCATCATAACTTCCTTGCTTTTGTACTCTATGCCTCTATTTATAAAGCCCAGGATCCCATATGCTTTTTTAACACTTTCCTCAATCTGCCCTGCCACCTTCAATGATTTGTGAACATATACTCCCAGGTCTCTCTGTTCCTGCACCCCCTTTAGAATTGTACCCTTTAGTTTATATTGCCTCTCCTGATTCTTCCCACCAAAATGTATCACCTCGCACTTTTCTGCGTTAAATTTCATCTGCCACGTGTCTGCCCATTTCGCCAGCCTATCTATGTCCTCTTGAAGTCTTGTGTCATCTGCAAATTTTGAAATTGTGCACTGTACTCATCATCAACCCTCATCAACCCTCTCTGTTACCTCATCAAAAAACTCAATCAAGTTAGTTAAACACGATTTGCCTTTAATAAATAAGAACATAAGAAATAGGAGCAGGAATAGGCCACTTGGCCCCTCGAGCCTGCTCCGCCATTCAATAAGATCATGGCTGATCTTGGGCTCAAAGCCACTTCCCCGCCCGCTCCCCATAACCCTTCACTCCCTTATCTTGCAAAAATCTGTCTATCTCCACCTTAAATGTATTTAATGACCCAGCCTCCACGGCTCTCTGGGGCAGAGAATTCCACAGATAGCGGCTCTGGAACCCCACACAAAGATGGCGGCTCTCGGGACCCCGCACAAAGATGGCAGCACCCGCGCCCCACACAAAGATGGCAGCACCCACGCCCCACACAAAGGTGGCGGCTCCGGGGCCCCGCACAAATCTGTGCTGACTTTCCGAAATTAATCTGCACTTGTCCAAGTGACTATTAATTTTGTCCCTGATTATTGTTTCTAAAAGTTTCTCCACCACTGAGGTTAAACTGACTGGCCTGTAGTTGCTGGGTTTATCCTTGCACCCTTTTTTGAACAAGGGTGCAACATTTGCAATTCTCCAGTTCTCTGGCACCACCCCCATATCTAAAGAGGTTTGGAAGATTATGGCCAGTACCTCCGCAATTTCCACCTTTACTTCCCTCAGCATCCTGGGATGCATCCCATCCGGTCCTGGTGACTTATCTACTTTAAGAACAGCTAGCCTTTCTGGTACCTCCTCTTTATCAATTTTTATCCCATCCAGTATCTCAACTACCTCCTCTTTCACTATGACTTTGGCAGCATCTTCTTCCTTGGTAAAGACAGATGCAAAGTACTCATTTAGTACCTCAGCCATACCTTCTGCCACCATGCGTAGGTCTCCTTTTTGGTCCCTAATTGGCCCCACCCCTCCTCTTACTACCCGTTTACTATTTATATACCTATAGAAGACTTTAGGATTTCCTTTTATGTTAGCTGTCAGTCTATTCTCATACTCTCTCTTTGCCCCTCTTATTTCCTTCTTTACTTCCCCTCTGAACATTTCTATATTCAGTCTGGTTCTCACTTGTATTCTCAACCTGACATCTGTCATACGCCCCCTTTTACTGCTTCATCTTACTCTCTATCTCTTTCGTCATCCAGGGAGCTCTGGCTTTGGTTGCCCTACCTTTCCCCCTCATGGGAATGTACCTCGACTGTACCTGAACCATCTCCTCTTTAAAGTCAGCCCATTGTTCGATTACAGTTTTGCCTGCCAATCTTTGATTACCCAGGCCAGATCCATTCTCAACCCACTGAAATTAGCCTTCTTAAAATTAAGTATTTTTACTCTAGATTGCTCTTTGTCCTTTTCCATAGCTAATCTAAAATTTATGATACTATGAGCACTGTTCCCTAAATGTTCCCCTACAGACACTTGCTCCACTTGACCCACCTCATTCCCCAAAACCAGATCCAGTAATGCCTCCTTCCTTATTGGGCCAGAAATGTATCGATCAAGAAAGTTCTCCTGAACACACTTCAGAAATTCTTCCCCCTCTCTGCCCTTTACATTATTACTATCCCAGTCTATATTAGGATAGTTGAAGTCCCCCATTATCACTACTCTATAGTTCTTGCACCTCTCTGTAATTTCCCTGCAAATTTGCTCCTCTATATCCTTCCCACTAGTTGGTGGTCTATAGAATACACCTGCTAGTGTAATGGCACCTCTATTGTTTCTCAACTCTAACCAAATAGATTCTGTCTTTGACCCCTCCAGGACATCCTCTCTCTCCAGCAGTGTAATATTCGCCTTAATCAATACTGCCACCCCACCTCCTTTCTTTCCTTCCCCGTCTTTCCTGAATATCGAGGAATATTTAGTACCCAATCTTGCCTGCAGCTTACCAACCTTATTTACCAGGCTTCGTGCGTTTACATACGTGCACTGTAAACCTATCTTAGACCATCTTGTATTCTCTCTTAGTCTGACCCCATCTCATATCGTACTATTTCTTGCCCTACTACTATCTGTCTCTCCCAATCCTTTGTGCACATTGTTTCTCCTTTCTATTGCTATATCCTGGTGCCCATCTCCCTGCCAAATTAGTTTAAGCCCTCCCCAACAGCACTAGGAAATCCCCCCCGCGAGGATATTGGTCCCGGCTCTGTTGAGGTGCAACCCGTCCGGCCTGTACAGGTCCCACCTCCCCCAAAACCGGTCCCAATGTCCTAGGAATCTAAAGCCCTCCTTCCTGCACCATCTCTCCAAACACGCATTCATCTGCTTAATCGTCCTATTTCTATACTCACTAGCTCGTGGCACCGGAAACAAACCAGAGATTACTACCTTTGAGGTCCTGCTTATTAATCTCTTTCCTAGCTCCCTAAAATCTGTTCGCAGGACCTCATCCCTCTTTCTACCTATGTCGTTGATACCAATATGGTCCACGACCTCTGGATGTTCACCCTCCCCTCTCAGAATGTTCTGCAGCCGCTCAGTGACATCCTTGACCCTGGCATCAGGGAGGCAACATACCATCCTGGAATCACATCTGCGGCCGCAGAAACGCCTGTCTGTTCCCCAACTATTGAATCCCCTATCACTATTGCTTTCCCGATCTTCCTCCTCCACCCTTTTTCAGCTGAGCCACCCGTGGTGCCATGGACTTTGCTCTGGCTGTACTCCCCAGAGGAACCATTGCCCTCACCAGGATTTAGAACTGAATACTGGTTAGAGAGTGAGATGCACTCAGGGGACTCCTGCACCACCTGCCTGGTCCTCCATGTCTGTCTGGTGGTCACCCATTCTCTCTCTGCCTGCACACTCTTAAGCTACGGGGTGACTACCTCCTGAAACATGCTATTCACATAGCTCTCAGCCTCATGGATGCACCGCAGTGACGCCAGCTACTGCTCGAGCTCTGAAACTTGGAAGCTTGGCACAAGATGTGCATTCCACAGGACTGAGGTGGCCTGCCATGCCTCTATTTAATAGAGACTATTAACTAACTTAACAGAAATAAACTCAAGACTGAAAAAAAATAATCACCAGCTGCTCACCGATCAGCTTCTTCACTTGTGCTGACGCCACTTTAGTTTTGTTTACCTCACTCCCTGATGCTTGCGCGGGCTCCGGGCTCTCGGGCCTACCTTTATCTCTGGCTGCTCCTCTTGCTCTCCAATCTAATCTTTCTTTATATCTCTTTATTTTTCTTTCTGTACCTGATTTGACATTGAATTCACCCACTCTAACTTACACTTCCTTCTCAGTCTTTACACTGTTCATTTCAGAATCCTTCAATCTGATTGGTTACAGAGATACACAGTTGCTTTCCCTGTTCACTCAGATGCCCTGAAGAGGGTGCCACATGGTTTCCATCTCGCAGTTCCAGCAACTTGTAGGGCAAAATATCATCGATGTGAAGTGGGTAAGGGGAAGTCTAACTAAAAGCGGGCGCCGTTCATTGGCCTGCCACAGCAATTTTCAGGCCAATATCTTTTTGCTTCTTATGATTGTTAATATTGGTTCAACATTCAGGACTGAATTCTGCTGAGTGGCTCTCAGACCTTTGCACTATTGATTTACCCCAATGACTGAAAGAACAATGAAAATCCTGAGGCCAGGCAGCTTTTCTGCATTTGTTTTTTTTTTATTATTCATTCATGAGATGTGGGCTTCGCTGGCAAGGCCAGCATTTATTGTCCATCTCTAATTGCCCTTGAGAAGGTGGTGGTGAGCCGCCTTCTTGAATCGCTGCAGTCCGTGTGCTGATGGTACTCCCACAGTGCTGTTAAGCAGGGAGTTGCAGGAATTTGACCCAGCGACGATGAAGGAACGCTGATATATTTCCAAGTGAGGATAGTGTGTGACTTGAAGAGGAACTTGGAGGTGATGGTGTTCCCATGCACCTGCTGCCCTTGTCCTTCTAGGTGGTAGAGGTCACGGGTTTGGGAGGTGCTGCCGAAGAAGCCTTGGCGAGTGGCTGCAGTGTATCTTGTAGATGGTACACACTGCAGCCACGGTGCACCGGTGGTGGAGGGAGTAAATGTTTAAGGTGGTGGATGGAGTGTCAATCAAGTGGGCTGCTTTGTCGTGCATTTTATGGTCTTATAACGCTCCTGTGAAACGTCTTGGGACGTTTTACTACGTTAAAGGCACTATACAAATACAAGTTGTTGTTGGATGGTGTCGAGCTTCTTGAGTGTTGTTGGAGCTGCACTCCTCCAGATAAGTGAAGAGTATTCCATCACACTCCTGACTTGAGCCTTGCAGATGGTGGAAAGGCTTTGGCGAGTCAGGAGGTGAGACACTTGCCGCAGAATACCCAGCCTCTGACCTGCTCTTGTAGCCACAGTATTTATGTGGCTGGTCCAGGTAAGTTTCTGGTCAATGGTTACCCCCCAGGGTGTTGATGGTGGGGGATTTGGCGATGGTAATGCCATTGAATGTCAAGGGGCAGTGGTCAGATTCTCTCTTGGTGGAGACAGTCATTGCCTGGCACTTGTGTGGCATGAATGTTACCTGCCACTTATCAGCCCAAGCCTGAAAGTCATCAAGGTCTTCCTGAATGCGGGCATGGACTGCTTCATTATCTGAGGTGTTGTGAATGGAACTGAACACTGTGCAATCATCAGCGAACATCCCCACTTCTGACCTTATAATGGAGGGAAGGTCATCGATGAAGCAGCTGAAGATGGTTGGGCCTAGGAACTCCTGCAGCGATGTCCTGGGGCTGAGATGATTGGCCTCCAAAAACCACAACCATCTTCCTTTGTGCTAGGTATGACTCCAGCCAGTGGAGAGTTTCCCCTGATTCCCATTGACTTCAATTTTACTAGGGCTCCTTGATGCCACATTCGGTCAAATGCTGCCTTGATGTCAAGGGCAGTCACTCTCACCTCACCTCTGGAATTCAGCTCTTTTGCCCATGTTTGGACCAAGGCTGTAATGAGGTCTGGAGCTTGGTGGTCTTAGCAGAACCCAAACTGAGCATCGGTGAGCAGGGTATTGGTGAGTAAGTGCCGCTTGGTAGCACTGTCAACAACACCTTCCATCACTTTGCTGATGATTGAGAGTAGACTGATGGGGTGGTAATCAGCCGGATTGGATTGCCCTGTTTTTTGTGGACAGGACATACCTGGGCAGTTATCCACATTGTCAGACGCCAGTGTTATAGCTGTACTGGAACAGCTTGGCTAGAAGCGCGGCTAGTTCTGGAGCCCAAGTCTTCAACAGGACAGCCGGGATGTTGTTGGGGCTCACAGCCTTTCCTGTATCCAGTGCGTTCAGCCATTTCTTGATATCACGTGGAATGAATCGAATTGGCAGAAGACTGGCTTCTGTGATGGTGGGGACCTCAGGAGGAAACATAGAAACATAGAAGATAGGAGCAGGAGTAGGCCATTCAGCCCCTCGAGCCTGCTCCACCATTCAATGAGATCATGGCTGATCATCCAAATTCAGTACCCTGTCCCTGCCTTCTCTCCATATCCCTTGATCCCTTTAGTTTTAAGAAATATATCTAACTCCTTCTTGAATATATTTAATGAATTGGCCTCTACTGCCTTCTGTGGTAGAGAATTCCACAGGTTCACCACTCTCTGGGTGAAGAAATTCCTCCTCATCTCAGTCCTAAATGGCTTACCCCTTATCCTTAGACTGTGACCCCTGGTTCTGGACTCCCCGGCCATCGGGAACATCCTTCCCGCATCTAGTCTGTCTAGTCCTGTTAGAATTTTATAAGTTTCAATGAGATTCCCTCTCATTCTTCTAAACTGAGGTGGATCATCCACTCGGCATTTCTGGCTGAAGATGTTTGGGTTTCATGTGATTGACGTTCCACATGGGTCACTCACAACCACAAAAGAAAAAGCTGCCTTTGTGCATTTATTAAAAGTTTTATACAATGTTTAATTTTTTACACTTGATTATCCTAAACTTTTATCCTTTAATTAATACAAAAAATATAAAAATACAGAGAAGTGGAAACTCTGATCTTGTAACTACCTCAATAAACTTACATTTTATAATTCATACATATATATATATATATATATATAGGCCCAGAAATTGATCTCGCTCTGTTCCCGCGGGGGTAAGCCTTCCCCGCGATGTCTCACCTCGCTTATGCTTTTTCTGATCCAGCTCGCACGAACTTGATGTTCCAGACATCAGCTGTGCTGGGCTTGCGTATCCCAGCGGCGCAGTTAATTCGTGCGAGCTGTGGGATCACGTGACTCAGTTAGAGCCAATGGCAGCACACCATCTTCCATTCATAAGTCTCACAGCATGGCTGTGAGACTTATGAATCTTACACCCCCCCAAAATAACAGCTAAACCTCAATTAAATTTAAAAAAAAAACCATCACATTAATAAAATAAGTATAGTTAATTAAATTAACCATTTTAAATAAAAAATTAAATTTTTGAAAAAATTTAAAATCTTTTAAAAAGTTATAAAAATAAACTTACCTGTCTTTAAAGTCTATAAAAAAGATATACCTGTAAAAAAAAATTCAAAAAAATACTTAATTCACTACTTAACTTCTTAAAAGCGGGTCTTATTCCTCCTTTTTACATTTCCAAAATCTTCCCTACTTACCTGCGCGTCCAAAGCATGAAGTGCACAGCGTGCGCGCAGCCTGTAGCGCGCACGCGATGCACTCAGGCCCCGCCCCCTTTTCGGAAGAGCAATTGCCGGTTTTCAGCGCATGCGCAGGGCATGCAGAAAACCGGCAATTGGAGTGGGAATACGCGAGAGTATGCAGTGCGTACTCTCGCGTCCCGGGATCAATTTTCGGCCCATTATGGTTTCTTTAACATCAAAGAATAAGCCTCTCTAATTTTACCTTGTGAACAATATAAAATTCATGTTAAAGTGAGAGGTGTGTTCCAAAGACAGGAAAGAACTATTCATTTGGTAGCAGTACTAAACAACATTAGTGCCAAAATGTGTAGTCTAGTCCATGTATCAAGCACTGTGTGGCGACTTAGTCATTTTGTTACAACACTTCTAAGATGATTTCCATTTACTTCAATGTAAAGGAAAATCGGGCGGTATGTATCTGATGTCACTCATTTTACGCCAATGCCAAATGATAAAATTACTTGCTACGCTTCCTTTGATCTTTGTTTGACACCATTAAAAAAATCATCTTAGAGTTGTTGTAACAAAGAGATCAAACTGCCATTCTCCCACTAAGTGCTTGATACACAGAATAGAGTCATAGAATCATAGAGTCATAACGGCACAGAAGGAGGCCATTCGGCCCATTGAGTCCGTGCCGGCTCTCTGTAGAGCAATCCAGTCAGTCCCATTCCCCCGCTCTATTCTCGTAGCCCTGCAAGTTTATTTCCCTCAAGTGCCTATCCAGTCTCCCCTTGAAAACATTGAGGGGGAAAAATTCAGTTGATTTGCACCTCCTGTTAACGCCCTAAGAGGGAGCTAACGGGGTGCAAAGCAACTAGCGCCTGGGCGCGGTGCCGCTAATGCCTTCCGCGAAATTCAGCGGGAGGTTAGCGGCGGCGGTAACCGTTAACGCCCCGGCTGCGATCTTCGATAGTGCCCCCTGACTTACCACCGGACGCTATGTCAGACGGGGTCAGGGGGGTCTACCTGCAGCCAGGGCGGCACAAATTAAAGGGAAGGTGGCGGGTGGCCATTTTTGTTGCTGGCCGCCTGCCAGCACCTGCCCGCTTTGCTGTCCCCGGCCTTCTGAGCAACCACCCCCCGCGGAGTGCTGGCTGCGCTCTGTGAGCTCGGCACTTCTCTTGAGTGCCGGGCTCTTTTGCTGGCACTCCGATCCCTGGTGGCCCAGCTGGGCCCCAGGTCGTGCTGCGCTAGGCCCCTCCCCTTTAATAAGGGGAGGAAGGCCTGCAGTACCACAGCACGTAGCACCGCGATGTTCACTCGCAGCGCCCGAAGAGGGAGACAGGGCGCCCCGGCGAAGTTAGCGCCCCAAAGGGGACGCGACCCAATTTTTCCCCGAGTGGCTCCGCTTCCACCACTTCTGTCGGCAGCAAGTTCCAGGTCCTCACCACTCGCTGCGTAAAAAAGTTTTTCCTCACGTCCCCCCTGTATCTCTTGCCCAAAATCTTAAATCGGTGTCCCCTAGTCCTTGTACCATCAACTAGTGGGAACAGCTTTTCCCCGTCTAGCCTCTCCAAACCTGTCATAATCTTGTACACCTCTATCAAATCACCCCTCAACCTCCTTTGCTCTAATGAAAACAAATCCAGCTTCTCCAACCTGTCCTTGTAGCTAAGATCCCCCATCCCCGGAACCATTCTGGTAACTCTCCTCTGCACCCTCTCAAGAGCCTTCACATCCTTCCTAAAGTGTGGTGACCAGAACTGGACGCAATACTCCAGTTGTGGCCTAACCAGTGCTTTATAAAGGTTCAGCATAACTTCTCTACTTTTGTACTCAATACCTCTATTTATGAAGCCCAAGATCCCATATGCTTTGCTAACCACTCTCTCAATATGTCTTGCCACCTTCAGGGACCTATGCACATTAACTCCCAGGTCCCTCTGTCCCTGCACACTCTTTAAAACTGTGCCATTAAGTGTATGTTGCCTCTCCCTGTTCCTTCTGCCAAAATGCATCACCTCACACTTCTCTTTATTAAATTCCATCTGCCACTTGTCTGCCCATTCTGCTAGCCTTTCTATGTCCTGTTGCAGTCGATTGGTATCATCCTCACTGTTTGCCACACCCCCAAGTTTGGTGTCATCGGCAAATTTAGAAATTCTACTCTGTATTCCAATAGCCAGGTCATTTATATATATCAAATTATATAGACCTCCAACGAAAACTTTTAAGGTGTGTTAGCTCCATTAAAAATGAGCTAAATAATTATTCGTTTAAGAATGAGATTAGCGGCAGGAGTTTCCTTGGATTTCCGACACACTTCCACCAAAGTTACAGCAGCAGAGCAAGTGAAATCCTGAGGCAATTCCTGTCGTAGATTTTTATCATCTTTTTCCCATCGATTTTCTCCTTTTCTCTCCCAAAGGCAGTGTCTCATGTTGAGGTGAGGAACTGTGGAGCTGGCAGCATAGCCAAGACCTCACCCAAGTGGGCATTCTTTACATTTTTTTACACTTCCCCAGACCTCCATGCATGTGTCACTGGGCAGCAACAGCAGTGGAAACCTTGATTGAATTTTCCCCTTCGTACTTCAGGAACACTTTGGTCTTCGGACACTTCCCATCACGATGCTACGTTATAGGTTCAACAGCCCAGACTAGCAAATACCTTGAGTGAAGGTCAGTTCTTTGCACTGTGTACTTAGCTCAGGTGAGATCACAGAACAGGGATTGAACCTGTGACTTTTCTAATCTGTATGGCTCAATACCACAACATATAGTTCTGAGTTGACTGAGATATTTGGGAGCTCAGAGTTGAAGATTATGAAGATAAGATTGACGCAGATGATCAAATACTCCATTGCGCAAGGTGGATCATGTGCAGCGCACAGTGCAGCTAGTCAGAGTTGTAAGTGTGGGTTGTAAACTTTGATTATAATTCTAAAATTTTGCTTAAGTACCTTCAGGGAAGGGGCTGGGAGATACTTTGAAGACCTTTGTATTTTTTGGAGTTTACCTATTGGTAATTGCCTCCATTGAGGGGACATTTTACAAATTGGCACAGAGCTTCATACAATTGGGAATTCAGGTGTGGAGGTTAGTCTTCCATTCTTTTTATACTTCTTTATTCCAGATTTTTCAGCTTGTGTATCTTAGATTACTATCCTAGGTGAATCTCAAGTTTCTATCTCTTCAAGAGTATCTTCACTGACCTTAATATCTGGGTTTGCATTCACTAATGTTTTCCAGATAACAAACAGAAAACCCCATCTTTTAATCATTTTTAAGCTGCTGGAATTATTGTTACGGCTGCACAGGATCTCTTTCCAGTCGTTGATAAGCAAATAGAGCAACACACTTTTGGATCTTGTTTTCAGTTTAAAACTATAAAATACATGTAACAAAATACAGCCATATAATAGTCATACATTTACAGAAGAAATCCATCTGCTTAACTCCACCAGAGAAATATTAAAAGGATTGCAACCATAATTACTAAGCTAGCCCTAAGCAACTGACTTTTATATTTGCACAGTTCCTTTCTTCCTACTATTTCGGGAGCCTGCCCTAATCTAAACTATCTCTTGGAAGCTACTCTGAGGAATTCCAAACCGACTAGTTTCTTCTCTCAGACATTTATGAATTGACTCTTACATGGAACAGTTCCTTAAATAGCCCAGGAAAAGAGTTATTAGGACTTCCTGGATTTTGAATAGCTAACCACTAAAATATAACTGAGTGATTATTTACAATGCACTTTTGACTCTCTCTGCCTGTTTGGTACCACGCATGCGCACCTGATCTGGTCGCGTGTACACAGTACCAAACAATACGGCAGCTGCAGCCTGCACCGCCACGCTTCCCTCGGCTCCGTGCAGAGAAAAATAAGAAGTCGCACAACACCAGGTTATAGTCCAACAGATTTATTTAAAATTATAAGCTTTCGGAGCTATCGCCCCTTCGTCAGGTAATTGTAACTTTACCTGATGAAGGGGCGATAGCTCCGAAAGCTTGTAATTTTAAATAAATCTGTTGGACTATAACCTGGTGTTGTGCGACTTCTCATTTTTGTCCACCCTAGTCCAACACCGGCATCTCCGCATCATGACCGTGCAGAGAAGGTCAGGGGATCGGATGGGGGTGATGAGGGGTGGAGAGAAGAGGGGAGGGAGGAGAGGGGATCGAAGTGGGGGTCAGAGGAGAGGGAATCAAAGCAAGGGAGAGAGGATTGGAGCAGTGAGAGGGGATTGAAAGGGAGATGGAGGAGAGGGGATCGAAGGAAGAGAGAGGGGGATTGGAAGCAGGGAGTGGAGAGGGGATCGGAAAGGGAGAGAGGAGAGCGGATCGGAAAGGGGGAGAGGAGAGGGGATCAGAAGGGGCAGAGGAGAGGGGATCGGAAAGGGAGAGAGGAAAGGGGATTGGAAGGGGGAGAGGAGAGGGGATCGGAAAGGGAGAGAGGAGAGGGGATCGGAAGGGGGAGAGGAGAGGGGATCGGAAAGGGAGAGAGGAGAGGGGATCGGAAAGGGGGAGAGGAGAGGGGATCGGAAAGGGGGAGAGGAGAGGGGATCAGAAAGGGGGAGAGGAGAGGGGATCGGAAGGGGGAGAGAGGAGCTCTGGGAGAGAGGATCTCAAAGAAGGTGGAGAAGGTCAGGAGCTTGGTGCGGGGGAGGTCAGGAACTCAGGGAGAGAAGGTTAGGAACTTGTTGCAGCGGGAGCACGGTGTGAACAGTGGGGAGGGGGAAAGAACATGATCCAAGTCTAAAGGAGGGGGGGGGATGAGAGAAAGAACGTGATCCAGATGGGAAGATAGATTACGTTCTCGCACCCTCTGTTAGGCCTGGATCACGTTCTTCCACCCCCACCCCCTTTACACCTGCACTACGTTCTCCCTCTCCTCCCCAGCCCCCATCCCAAGATCACAGCGGTTGAAGAGGCAGTTCACGACCACCCTCTCAAGGACAACTCGGGATGGGCATCAAATAAATAAATTGTTAAAAATGAGAGTGTAATCTGTGTTGATCCTACAACATGCATAACATTACATTTATGTGTTATTTGCCAGACTCAACTATTCCAATGTTCTCCTGGCCAGGCTCCCATCTTCCACCCCCAATGAACTTGAGCTCATCCAAAACTCTGCTGCACGTATCCTAACACGCAGCAAATCCCATTCACCCATCACCCCTGTGCTCGCTAAGCTGCGCGGCCGCGCAACTATCTGGAGGTCCCATGCAGACCGTTAATGGGACCGCACACTCAAAAAAAATTAGGGGGAACATTGTCTACCAACACCTTGATTTTAAAATTCTCATCTTCATGTTAAAATCCCTCCATGACCTCACCCCTTCCTATCTGAACTCGGCAGTGTGAGTGCTCCTAACCCAAGAGGGTGAGCCCTGCCTGTTCTCTGAAAGCAGTACTGTGAGCTTTGGAGCTGGCTGACAATGAATGGATCAAATTACACATTGCAAAGATCCTCGGGGAGAAATTCGGTTGGTCAGCTCCTCCCGTTAGTACCTGGGTGTGGGTGCTAATGGGACGCTAAGGGGTTAGCGACCGGGCACAGCGAATGCAGCGATGCCCACGAACTTCAATGTTAACTATTACTGCCTGGGCCTCTAGCGCCTCGCAGATCATGACGTCATAAAGTGCGCAGCGCCCCGTTATCGCTCGAGATGTGAAATTGCCTCCTGCCCCCTGCTGTATCGCCAGGTGTGAACAACAGCAAGAAGTGGTACCTGCTCAAAGTTTTTGATGTTTCATTGCTGCAAGATGTCCAAGGCCTCCACTTTGTGAGAGTGTTTGGGGTTGTAATGGCAGTCACGCATGTCGCCTTGCAACGCAGAACTGCCGACAAGTAGGTTGTGCACCATCATTGGCCCTTCCCTTTAAGCGAGGGAAGCAGCCTCTGATGCCGTTAGCAATGCGTTCCAAATTCTTCAGCACTCTGCCACTACCGCCCCACTCTCGGACTTTAGCGCCCTAGGAGAAGTGGTTAGCAATTGATTTAGTACTCCATTTCCCTCTTGGAGCGCTGAAACTGAATTTCCCGGCAGGAGAGAATCATTAACACCTGGCGCTACATTTCCTACTTTTCAAAAGTTAGCCCCCCAACTGGGTCGCTATGGAATTTTTAGCCCCTTGATTACTCAGGCAGACAGGATCTAATTACACATTCCAGAAAAACTGCTGGGTGTCTCTTGTCCTCCAAAGAGACCAATCAGAAATCTGGTCTTGTCCTCCAAGGGGACCAATCAGAACTTTGGTGTTACAAATAGTTACAGCCAAAATATAAAAAGGGACTGTCAGTCATATAAAACTGAACTAGTCATACAGCGTTGTTAAAGTTTGTAATATTTCCCTAAATAATTGAAATTGCAGCATTGTACTGAGTTAAGTTTGGTTCAAGAGTTTGAACCTCCTGGCTCCACAATAAGGTGAGTGAAAGTTGTTAAAGTTACTTTTTGGGTGGCAGCCTCCAGCGATCCCTTTAAGGACTGCTGATTTGGCTACTGAGCACCTGAAGAAACTGCACAGTGCATACTGCAGTCATTTGCAGACCAATTTCTCAAAGGGGCCAGAAACAAGCAATAGCCGGTGATTGGCATATGCAATGGACCTAATGTCAGTTTCAGGCATGCGTTCTGGATGCTGACTGAGCAGCCCTAACGAATATGGTGGGTGACATGCTTCCAGCGCAGAATGAGCATGAGCAAACTGCCCACCATATCAACCCCTAGGAGCCCATTTTGCACCTGTAAAACTGGCGTAACACCATTGAATTTCTAGGCCGTGGTTCGCTTTGGTGGATTTCAGCTCAGGCAATGCAATTTCACCACAATTTATATTAAGTTCAGCCATCTTCTCATGGGAGTTAATGTTGATCCTATTGCTGGAGTTGATCTGTTGAGGGTTTCATGAAAGAGCTCTGCCCTCCTCTTTATAAATTCTGCTTTGGTGACAAGCAAACTTTGCTTGTTTTTGACAGGACCTTCGCTGTGGTGTTTCAGGTCTCTTGCAAATTTCTTTGTGATCTGATAGAGTGTCCTCATAGCTCCCCTTGCTACAGCCATTTCTGCCTCTTGAGTTTGTTTGTCAATGTCATTTCATTTGTTTTTGCATGTTGAGCATTTAACTGCCATGTCATTTTCTTTGAATTCGTATTTATATCATCTGGATCGGACGCGTTGAGCAGAATGCGTTTGGCCTTTGTCCATTCAGCAATTGCATGCCAAGTGTTAGTACCAAACCACCCCTCGATTTTGCCTTTAATATGGCCCACTACCAATTTGGTGACCTCAATGTAGATTTTCTTAATGGCCCATGCATCCTCCACATTGTCAAACATGTTTTCTGTTTCTGAAGTATCAAACCTAGCTGCAATAGCTGCAATTTAAATTCTGCATTGAAAACCAGCTCTTTCAATCTAGCAACGTTGATTCTCTGTGCTGCCTTCTACATTTCTGTTAGCTTCTTCAATTTGATTTTTGTAGCAACAATGCCCAGTTGGTAATCTCTGGCAATCTCAGCACCACAAAAAGCCCGCACATTGCGTAAAGAGGATATCAACGATTTATGGAAGCAGAACTGATCAACTTGATTCTTTATGTTGTTATCTGGTTATGTCCAGAATGCCTGATGAATGATTTATGGGTAAAAAGGGTGACTTTTATAATCAAGCAGTTAAGTTGACATAGGTCTCTGAGTATTTCACCATTTTGATTTCTCATACCAATTCTATGTTTTCTTATAACCTCAAAAATATTCTCAATTGAGGATCCAACTTTGGTGTTCAATTTCAAAATTGTGGAGCCTGCAGCAAACAACAGTGAATCCCGACATTCGCAATGGCTCCATTGTCTTTTATGTTTGCCTTTTCATACCTCTAATGCATTTAAATGATAGTGGCATTGCCCCACAAAAATCTCCCACCTGCCGCAGGTCCCTCTGGGATCACCTCTCCCGCTCACTTCTGCTTCGGCTCCATTGAGAAATTGTTGCATATGGGAAAAGGGTGGGCACATGGATTTAGTGTGTGAAGGACAAACACCAACGGACTGGTTGGGCCGAATGGCCTCTTTTTATGTTATAATTTCTATGGAGTTCTATGCAATATTCCCTGCAACAAATTATACTCTGTAAACTAGTCCCATTTTCTTGGCACTACAAGTAAGCCAATTCAAATGGTATTTGGGAATTCTTTACTGCCTTTCCTTGGTACAGCTGCCACTTTCACTTTTAAGACCATTCTATTTATGCTGGTGAAGTAACTGATATTGTTATTGGTATGGAAGGTTTCACACTTTACTCTTCCCCTTCTGTTAGGTATGATACTGCATTTTGATTCAATTATAGAACCATAGAAATGTAACATATAAGTTCACAGGACAGAAGGAGGCAATTCGACCCAACGTGGTAGTTTTTCAACTTGCGATAAAACTGACATTGTGGCTCGGTCGTCTGTTATAGAAATCGCCTGAATTTCATTCGTATTGAAATCACTGGAACTAATAATTAGACGGGTTCCAAAGCGAGCAGCCGATCGACAACCTCAGTTTTATGCAGTGCCTGGTATCTTGAACAGTCTGAATGCATCCTGAGCCAACTTTGTCTCTATTCACAATTTCCATAAATCTCCTATTAGAGCTCCTAAACAGAACTTTGTTGAAAAGAGGCATCGCCTGTTGTCTTCCTCGGCCCCTCTGGCAGTCATTATATCTGTTTTTTTTGCCAAAGTTGTCTCTCTGTGAAACATACAATCATAGAAACATACAGCATAGAAGGAGGCCATTTGGCCCATCATGACTCTACCGGCTCTTTGAAAGAGCAATCCAATTAGTCCTACTCCCCATAGCCCTGCAATTTTTCCCCTTCAAGTATTTATCCAATTCTCTTTTGAAAGTTACTGTAGAACCTGCTTTCACCACCCTTTCAGGCAGTGCATTCCAGATCATAATAACTCGCTGCATATAGAAATGTCTCCTCATTTCACCCTGGAGTTTTTGTATCTTAAATTTGTGTCCTCTGGTTACACAGGCAGGACGGGGTCTCATCAATATTTAAATGTCGTGGTCCAATGACATCATTTGGACACCAATGCAATTTTTACTCCGGATCACAGCTGCGATGCTCAGTGCCGGAGCTGACAGTGAAACCTAGAAGAAGGCAGGATCTTGGCCGGAAGAGGTCCAGGTAAGTTTGAGAATTTACATTTTTTAAAGGTTTCTTTTTGGGTCAGCAGGAGCAGGAGTGCTCCACAAGTAAACCTTGGACCTCCCCATCCCGGCATTAGCCACCTCCCACCACCTCAACCGCCCTTTCCCCGCCGCAATTCCCATCAGACACCACCAGATGACGTACCTTAGTGCTGAGGACTGTTCCCTCACATCCCTGGCAGTGGCCTCCTGCTGCCCAATATCTCACTCCCGCCTACTGTGGGAGACTTGGCTCCAGTTTGAAGATGAGGCCTGGGAGTTATAATTTGCCGGGCCTCACACTGACATGGCCATCAGAGCTTCCCGCTCAAACAGGCCCCCGCACTTCGCAGCCGAGTTAAAATCAGGCCTAGTCACCATCGTTTGCCTTGGTCACAAACTTTCTTACATTTATTGATACTACTAAGGTCAGTACACCTCTGAATTTTCTTGTCTTGTTCCATCTAAGATTTAAACATACTGTCCTAAGGTGCTCTTCCTTATCACCACTGTGCTGAAATCAAGACGAATAAGCCCTGATTTTAACCTAACCCGCCCGGCAGAAATGGGGCGGATTGGGTCAGTCGCCCGTTTTAGACCCCAGCTAATTATACGCTCCCTTGAAGTCACGGGAGCAAAAAATCGGACAGGGTGTACAACGGGCGTCCGACCCAAACCCGCCCTGTTCCCATCAGGCAGGTAAGGTTAATATTGCCGCTATAGTCTCCTCCTGTAACTCATTCTTCAGCAGGGCCACGAAACTGTGGAACTCTTACCCCCCTCAGTCTTTCCTTCCTCCTACAACCTTCGGGCAAAATGCTTGGTGTTGTCTATTCTCTACTTCCTGATTTACCTGTCTTTGCTTTTAGTCTTTTCAACCTTGATTGATTCCTGATTTGTGGGTTCTTGGTTTCTCAAGTTCCATTTTTTTAAAATTTGCATGATAGAATAAAACAAATATTATTGGCTCCAAAGAACAGAGACTGATTGGTTGATATATAATTTTATTGGTTGGAAGTATGAAAAGAGAGAAATAAATCACAGAGTGTAAGTTGAACGGTGGAATGAAGCTACCAAAAGAAAAATAATGAAAGTCATTATCCTGTTTGAAGTTAAACAGTTAAACAAGAAAATTGATGAAAACAATACTTTCTTAGTGAACTATTTTATGACAAAAGCATCTTATTACAGTGTTTGTTGCAGCCAATAATGAAAATATTTCATATCCATGGCTTTCCTTATTCTGATTTTGTGTGCTGTTAATCTGCTTAGCACCTATCACCTTACTGGCTTCCTACTTTCCAAGCAGTTCAATAAGTTACTTAACAAGTTGAAGTTACAAAAAAGTCTTTAATCTAGCAGCTGAAAATGGAAATTTCATAGCCTGTAACCTTTTGCATATTTGGCCAAAATACTTGTGAATGGGACCCTCACGACCACTGCAGTTGCAATCCCATCACACCCAATGCCCTATTAGACCCAACATGTTACCACCCCCTTGGAATTAACAACCCACCCTTACATGGCTGCCACATCCAACTGCCACTGAAATGGAGGGCATCAGCTACAGAGGAGGATGTGATCTGCTTATTAGACAACCCAGACCCACATTTTAGACATAGCTTTTTTTGTCTCCTACACCAGTATGTGCAGTTTTTTTATTCTGGCAGCTCGATTGTACACACTCAGCACTGGAAAGTCCATTATTTTCAAAGTACTGTAGTGAGTGTCAACACTGCAAGTAAAATAGTAAATACTGTAGTCACTAGCTTCAAATATATAGGTAGAAAAATGAAATGTTATGGTGTGTTAATTAATCTTGTGTAATATAACTGCTATACCTGCCTGAACTGTGTCCTTGTTGTTCATTCATCTTGTGGGAACCATTTTATTCAATTGATAAGTGTAAGAAATTGAAAATTTCATCCGCCAAATATATGTATGTTGACCAAGCAGACCTAAAGGTTTAAGTGTCAACCGTTTCAAATTATGAATACAGAGTAAAGTGAATGAATGTACTGTAACATTTGCTTTTTATGTATTGAAACAATATTTTGCAGCTAATAACAGTATAATATTAACACTAATTTCTGGAGCAGATTTTCCTCTTTTAAGCATAGGTGTTAAATCATTGTCTGGGCTGAGAGGAAAATTGGATGGAAACATCACACAGCCGTAACGGAGCCCGCCCGATTTGCCATCCATTTCAATTCTTTAATGTCCAAGTGCAAATGAGGAAAATCTCCCGCATCAGTATGAACTCTGAAGAAATAAAAACTCCACGGGTAAAATGGTCCAACCCTGGCTAACAAGAGATGTTAAAGATAGTATTAGATTAAAGGAAGAGGCTTATAATGTTGCCAAAAAGAATAGTAAGCCTGAGGACTGGGAGGATTTTAGAATTCAGCAAAGGAGGACCAAGAATCAATAAAGAGAGAGTAAAGAGAATATGAGAGTAAACCAGCAAGAGACATAAAAACAGATTGTAAGAGATTCTATAGGTATGTAAAAAGGAAAAGATTAGCGAAAGTAAACATGGGTCTCTTACAGGCAGAGGCAGGAGAAATTATAATGGGGAGTAAGGAAGTAGCAGATATATTAAACAAATACTTTGTATCTGTCTTCATGGAAGAAGACACAAAAAACATTCCAGAAATAGTGGGGAACCAAGGGTCTAGTGAGAATGAGGATCTTAAAGAAATTAGTATTAGTAAAGAAATAGTACTGGAGAAATCAATGGCACTAAAAGCTGACAAATCCCCCAGACCTGATGGCATACATCCAAGGGATTTAAAAGAGGTGGCTAGAGATAGTGGATGCTTTGGTTTTGATCCTCCAGAATCCCCACAAATTGGAAGGTAGCAAATGTAACCCCACTATTCAAGAAAGGAAGGAGAGAGAAATCAGGGAATTATAGACCAGTTAGTCTGACATCAGTAGTAGGGAAAATGCTAGAATCTATTATGAGGGACATGGTAACAGGGCACTTAGAAAATCTTAATATGATTGAGTAGAGTCAACATGGATTTATTAAAAGGAAATCATGTTTGACAAATCTGATAGAGTTTCTTGAGGTTGTAACTAGTAAGGTAGATAAGGGGGAACCAGTGGATGTGGTGTATTTGGATTTTTAGAAAGCATTCAATAAGGTGCCACACAAGAGGTTATTACACAAAATTAGGGCTCATCTGATTGGGGGTAATATATTAGCATGGATTGAGGACAGAAAACAGAGAGTAGGAATAAACGGGTCATTTTCGGGTTGGCAGGCTGTAATTAGTGGGGTACTGCAAAGATCAGTGCTTGGGCCTCAGCTATTTACAATTTATATCACTGACTTAGGGGATCGAGTGTAATGCATCCAGGTTTGCGAATGATACAACGCTAGGTGGGAATGTAAGTTGTGAGGAGGATGCAAAGACTCTGCAAAGGGATATAGACAGGTTAAGTGAGTGGTTAAGAACATGGCAGATGGAATAGAAAGTGGAGAAATGTGAAGTTATCCACTTTGGTAGGAAAAATAGAAAAGCAGAATATATTTTAAATGGTGAGAGATTGGAAAATGTTGGTATTTAGAGGGACCTGGGTGTCCTTGTACATGAATCACTGCAAGTTAACATGCAGGTACAGCAAGCAATTAGGAAAGCAAATGGTATGTTAGCCTTTATTTTAAAAGGATTGGTGTATAAGAGTAAAGACGTCTTACAGCAGTTATATAGGGCCTTGGTGAAACCACACCTAGAGTACTGTGTACAGTTTTGATCTCCTTACCTAAGGAAGGATATACTTGCCTTACAGGGAGTGCAACGAAGGTTCACCAGACTGATTCCTGGGATAGGCACTGTCTTATGATGTGAGATTGAGGAGACTAGGCCTATATTCCCTAAAGTTTAGAAGAATGAGAGGTGATCTCATTGAAACATATAAAATTCTTAAGGGGTTTGACAGCGTAGATGCAGGGAGGATGTTTCACCTGGCTGGGGAGTCTAGAACTAGGGGTCACTGTCTCAGAATAAGGGGTCGGCCATTTAGGATGAGATGAGGAGAAATTTCTTCACTCAAAGGGTTGTGAATCTTTGGAATTCTCTACCTCAGAGGGCTGTGGATTCTCAGTCATTGAGTATAGTCAACAACAACAACAATGACAACTTGTATTTATATAGTGCCTTTAACATAGTAAAACATCCCAAGGCGCTTCACAGGAGTGTTATAAAACAAAATTTGACACTGAGCGACATAAGGAGAAAATTAGGGCAGATGAGAGGTAGGTTTTAAGGAGCATCTTAAAGGAAGAAAGAGAGGTAGAGAGGTGGAGAGGGTTAGGGAGGGAATTCCACAGCTTAGGGCCTAGGCAGCTGAAGGCACGGCCACCAATGGTTGAGCGATTAAAATCAGGGATGCACAAGAGGCCAGAATTAGAGGAGCGCAGATATCTCGGGGGGTTGTGAGGCTGGAGGAGTATACAGAGATAGGGAGGGGCGAGGCCATGGAGGGATTTGAAAACAAGGACGAGAATTTTAAAATTGAAGCATTGCTTAACTGGGAGCCAGTGTAGGTCAGCGAGCACAGGGGTGATGGGTGAACGGGACTTGGTGTGAGTTAGGACATAGGCAGCTGAGTTTTGGATATTGAAGACAGAGATCGCTAGACTATTGGATACTAAGGGATATGGGGACAGTGCAGGAAGGTGGAGTGGAGGTAGAAGATCAGCCATGATCTCATTGAATGGTGGAGCAGGCTATAAGGGCCGAATGGCCTATTCATGCTCTTATTTCTTATGTTCTTATGTTTTTAAATCTCACTACAGCACTTTGAAAATTGCGAACTTTCTAATGCTGAGGTTGGACTCTTGGGCCAGTGTGATAATTACATCCTTTACTTCTGTGGCAATCAGGTTGGCATGACAGAATGAGTTTCACAGAATGACCAGGTCTGGTCTGAAACTGGGTTGGATTGCAAGAGCAATGGTATCATCCCTCACTATCCACTATGCTGCAATTATGATCTCTGAGTGAATTCTGGTGCATATATCTCTTTCATTTCAAATGTTAATGCCAGGTCTAATTATATTTACTCACCAGAAAATTCTTTAAAATTACAAACAGTGAAATCAACCATATTTTCCTCAAAAGCTGATTATAAATAGTACTAGATATTGAGTTGTGGCTCCATTTACAATTAAGGATGACATTCGCAGCACTTCACTAATATCAAACTTTTCTTTCAACCCAGAGGAAAACATGGGCCAGTGCCCACCTTTAATGTACTAATTGTATCAATATGGCACACAGGATATCTTTATATTCGTTGTTTTATGTTTAGATTAATGTCCACTGATAATGAGGTATTACTATAGTTTCAGATTGCTGATTGATTCCGAACAGTTTAAGTAGCTAATGTCATTAGAGTTTAATGTTTGTTCAGTATTGTCAAATTATTAAATAATGAAATTGCTGGTGTTAGTATTCAGATTATAGAACCCATTAATCAATAATAATAGATTTTTCTTTTGATAGATATTTCCCTGTCATGTTAAAAATTGTCAATAATACTTATATTGCAGGTTGGTATTGCTATGAAATAATAATTACGTTGACAGACCACTGCTTTACATACGAAAAGATTCATAAAAGTTTTTAGAAAAATATTATTAAACAGACTGATAGAACGTTACAAATATACTAACATGCATACGTGAAAGGTAATACTGCTGTCAGTCTTAGCACAGGTGCAGAAAACAATACTGAGATTCAGACAGGGTGTAATTAAAAAAAAAAACTATAGAGACATGAAGGTAAGCAAGGATTTCCTGAAATAAACCTAATGTACCCAAAGGATACGTGGGTGATGAAGTGAGGATGTTGTTTTTTGGTAAAACCACTACTTCCTATTTGTCATTTAGTCAGTTTATACTAGTTCTGAATCAGATTAGTAATAGTTCCTGCAGCAACTTAGGAAAGAAATTTACGACTGTTGGAAGCACTACACATGTGGTATAATGTAGCATTCAGTATTTACTCCCAGCAATCTATCCTTCAGGTGCTACACAAAAGGTGATACCAGTAATATAACCTATGGCTATTTTATTTGCTATATGGGCCTTTAGTATTTATTTAATAGTATATACAGTTAGTTATTGAATATCAATGCAGTTATGATTCTTGTCTTTTGCAGAAGATTGTTTCTCAGGAACTTTTCAGGCAATTCTCTTGACAGTGGTACTAGTAACAACATTGACGTTGTTTACCTTGTTCTAAACGACAGACAGTTACCCTTTTCTTGGGAAGGGTCTTGCAGCTCAGAGGCAATTTAACGTAAAGACGTTAACTCGGCCCGCCCAGTAGAAACGGGGTGGTGGTGGAGTTAAAAATGCTGTGCACCGTTACTGCTCTGCTGCCATATTTATGGTGCATGGCTGAATCAGATGGGAGCCTTATTGCTGGATGCAAGTTGGGGTCCTATAATGTACATAGGACTCCTAGAGGGACAACTGGGTGGAGCGTGCAGCATGCACTCTCTGCCCAATTAGACCAGGTGGTGAAGAGGAAAAGGCCCCAAAACTGTAAGGAAATAATTATTTTTGTGGGGACAGTAGATGCAGCTCTGGGCTCGACTAGAATACTGGGGGCCGCCACCACTCTGGGCTCTTTCCACCCCCACCCCGCCCTCCCCGATTGTTCTCCCCACCCTCACCGCCCTGGGCTCAAGAAGAATAATGTGAGCCGTCACTGCTCTGGGCTCGAGAAGAATAACGTGGGCCATCACTGCTTTGGGCTCGAGAAGAATAATGTGGGCCGCCACCACCCTGGGCTCTTTCCACCCACCGCCCCCCCCACCCCCCGATTGTTCTCCCCACCCTCACCGCCCTCACACAACCTACCTGCCTGTCGGCCAGTTTGACCTTCAGGCTGCCCAGATCTGGTGAGCTGCAGCAGGACGCCTGTTCCGGGCATGCAGCTCACCGCTGGCATGGTAATGAGTTCTGGCCCTCTAAATGGACCTGCTGCCTGCCTGTTCCATGCTTGGAATTAAAATTTACCCCAAGATCTCTTTTTTAATGGCTTATTGTTACAACAAACATTACATTCTAGCTCGAAGAATAACAAAAAGGATGCTGTTTCTGGACAAGATTTCAGTGCATAATTGTTAACACATGCAGTGCCACAGAGTGGCAGAGTAACTAGTGAAGGACAGGTTCATATCACTAATGATAGGCAATGCTACTGATATCACTAATATCGCCATTAAAAATGTATACAACTCTTGAGGAAACATATTGCTGGGGAAAGGGTACAAAATACAAAGTACAGTGTATTTATCCATTGTTAGCCACATGTGTGTTTTAAAATAAAAGATATATTTAAAACAGTAACATATTGCTGTATTTGCACTAATTAACTTATATAATTATGTAATATTGAACTAACTATGAAACCAGCTATTGATTTATAAATTTGAATATTGCATCTGTCTACATTAACCATGGTTGCAGTGCTCATTAAATATTCATTAAATTCATACATTTGTTAAAATTACTTTTGGAATAGCTTTTTTTTAATATGCTGTCTGCTATAAAGCTACTTAACACACTTCTAGATCCATAAAATGTGAAATTTAAACACATTAATTTTAAGGGTTATCATAGTATATGGTAAGGTTTTATCAAAATCAGTCATAACCATCTGGCTTTCATTATTCTCTTCACTGTACCAGTCATTGAAAGAGTATTTTGTTTCAAAAACAAATACTACTTACATCAATTCCTTCAGAAGTAATATTTCAAAAGTAGTATGTAAAATTTAATTCACAGTATGTTAATAGAGCGCATCCTTATTTTGATTGACACAGCTAGTGCCTATTGCCATTCAAAACCAGGTTGAGCGGTAGACACACCAGTGAACAATTGTATCTGTGTTTGTAACTGTATTGTCAGTCTGGAGTAGAACTTATAGAAATTTTAAGAGCTTATCTAACAGGAGCCAGAAAGGAAGGGTTCCTAGTTCCTACCAGACAACCCCAGTGCTAATAATCGCTATTGTACAGTGGAGCCAAAGGCACAAACAAAAATCTTCTGCTCACTCTATGAATATGTCTTAAGACAGGTAAAGACAGAAAAATCTGAACATTCCAACACAAAATAAAGACGGCTGGTATGTTTTTTGCTTACACTGAAAACAGAAAGCTGAAAATGTTGGTGGTTGAGGGAGGAATGTTGGGCAGACCACCAGGAGAAGACCCAGCTCTTCTGCAAAAAGTGCCACGGCAACTTTTATTCCCACATCAGTAGTCAGACTTAGTTTAACACTTCATCCAAAAGGCAGCAGCTCCAGCAACGCAGCACACCATCATCACCAAGCATTGCACTGTCAGCCTAGATTATGTCTCCAAGTCCTAGAGTGGGCCTTGAAACCACAGCCTTCTAATGCTCAGGAGTGCAAGTGCTACCACAGAGCCAAACTAACACGTAAGGTTTAGGTCAACAGTCTCTGAATGTTCATATTAAGAGGGGGAATACTCAAACAAAAGACGCGTGATCAACATAATTCAGTCACTAATGATACTGGAACAGAGTTTTGGCAGAGAGGAGACTTCCTAGAATTAGCTCACAATATATATATATATCAGGAGAAGGAAAACCAGTCAAAACCAATCCATGAAAAGTGACAGTGGGACATTGTCCCTTATTGAAACCTGGCCAGAACTGAATTATTCCATGAGAATGAAAAGAGGCAACAAAGCCTGTTTAGATTAAAATAAAAACAGAAAATGCTGGAAATACTCAGCAGGTCAGGCAGCATCTGTGGAGAGAGAAACAGAATTAACGTTTCAGGTCGATGACCCTTACGAAGGGTCATCGACCTGAAACATTAACTCTGTTTCTCTCTCCACAGATGCTGCCTGACCTGCTGAGTATTTCCAGCATTTTCTGTTTTTATTTCAGATTTCCAGCATCTGCAGTATTTTGCTTTTGTATTCCTGTTTAGATTAAACTACTTTAAAACAGATTAATAATAACAACAGTTGGTATTTACATAGAACCGTTAACATAAAAAATCCCATGGCAATTCACAAAAATGTTAGGAAAAAATGGACACCTAGCCAAATAAGGAGCTAATAGGATGGGTCACTAAAGTAGCTTTTAAGAGAGTCTTAAAGGGTGAGAGGGAGGTTAAGAGTAGGATGGGTTTAGGGAGGGAACTCCAGGGTATGGGACCTAGGTGGCTGCCAATGGTGGAACAAAGGGAGGTGAAGAAAGCATGGGGGAGGATTTCAGCAGCAGATGAGCTGAGGTAGGGTGAAAATAACCTGATAATGTTGGCTGATAAGTGACCTTGGAACAAGCCCTTTCCTGTCACCCACATTGGACATCTTCGGAGTAAGTCACTGTGTTTGCCTTTTAGACAACTGATGCTTGCTCTTCTATACAACTTCAAGATATCATGAATGAATTTTCTTAAATTGTGCAGTGGTACTGTGCATATTTAATATGTCTTCCTAGTATGTTTGTTTCTTCTGCATTGTGAGCAACTCTGTCCTTGTTGCGCATGTGCTCTACTACTCATCAATTTAAATTTGTCACCAAGAGAGTGAAGAGACAAGTTAGAAGAAATGTCTTTACACAGAGAGTTATTAGAGCATGGAATGTGGTTGAGGCAGAGACCATTGTATATTTTTAAAGGAAAAGTGAATAAACATTTAAAGCAGAGTATGGAGCGATTACAGAGCAACAGGATTCATTTTAGATTGTTTCAGCAAAGAGCTGGTACAGACATGATGGGATAAATGGCCTATTTCTGTACTATAAACTTCTATAATTTTATAAAATGGGTATGTTACAGAAGTGGGAATAGGTGGTCTTTATGATGGAGAGGATATGGGGTCAGAAGCTCAGCTCGGGGTTGAATAGGATGCTGAGGCACGAACAGTTTGGTTCAGCCTAAGACAATGACTGGGGAACGGGATGAAGTCAATGGCAGGGGTATGGAATTTGTGATGAGGTCAAAGATGATGGCTTTGGTCTTCCAAAAGTTTAGCTGGAGGAAATCGCAGCTCATCCAACAATGGTTGTCAGACAAGCAGTCCGACATCACAGAGGTGGTGGAAAAGTTAGGAAAGATGATGGAGAGCTAAAGCTAGGTGACATTGGTGAACATGCGGAAGCTGATCCCAAGTCTGTGGATGATATTGCCATGGGCAGCATGTATATGATGAGGAGGAAGGGGCCAAAGATAGATCCTTGGGAGCCTTCCGAGGTGATGGTGCAGGGGTTTGAAAAGATGCCTTTGCTATGATTGGAAAGGTATGAGTGGAATTAAATGAGGGCAGTCCTACCGAGCTGGGAAACAGAGGAGAGGCAATGGAGAAGGATGGTGTGGTTGACTGTATCAAAGGTTGCAGAGAGGTAAAAGAGAATGAGGAGGAATAATGAACCATGGTCACAATCATGGAGAATGTAATTTGTGACTTTGATTAGGGCTGTTTTGGTGCTATCGGAGGGGTGGAAATTTGATTGGAGAGATTCAAACAGGAAGTTTCAAGAGAGATGGGCATGGATCTGAGAGGCAACAATTTGTTCAAGAGAATTGGAGAGCAAAACTTCACGATCAAGCTTCACTTTTTAAGGGAGTGACTGATTTAGCAATAAAGATGCATAGTTTATGATCAAAGAGAGAATGAAATATGTGTCTTGAAATAATCTACTGTCTACATGACAAAAATCTTTCAATGCTGAGATTATTTCCTATAATGGAACTGGAATGGACACATTTTAAAAAATGTAACTGAAAGATTCAACTAAAGCATCGACAGCAATTACACACATTGTGACTGGAGGCACTGACTTACAGTGAAGCACATAACCTTGCTTCACATGGAGTAAATAATGAAAGATCAGAGGTCCAGTTTTCATTATATATAAGTAATAATGTAATTATATTTTAATAAATTGCATGGTAAGCAGTTTGTGATGCTGTATAAGTGAAATTTCACCATGTCAGAGTTCAGTAGAAGATGATTATCACTGTCTTAGTAATATTACCACTACAGTAGTAATATTATCTATTGCAAGATAACTCTAAGTCATTTTACTTGCATATCTTAAAGCAATTGTTACGAACAAAGCAGAAATGCTAGAAATACTCCCCAGGAGAGAACAGATGAAGTAAGACTATAGGTGCGGATCCTTCATCAAAAACAAAGAGAAAACCCATGAGTTGACATTTCTGGTGTGGACTCTTTGCCAAAAACAAAGACAGAACAAATGGACCCTTCGATGAAGGTTCCACATCTGAAACATTAACTTATCTGTTTCCTCCACAGATGCTGTCTGACCTGTTGAGTGTTGCCAGCATTTTCAGCTTTAATTTCAGATTTCCAACATTTGCAGCTTTTTTGCTTTTAGTAATTGTTATTATTTCTTTTAGGTATCTTCAATATTTGGAATATACCTGCATGGCTTTTTAGATTATTATTTTCAATGGGAGTACATCTTATTTTTGCAAAGCTCATTAAATAGTAAGCAAACCATACTGTAAAAATTGTTTGTGGAGATCACTTCTGCAATAAGATGTATGAATTTAATTAGATTTATCGTACCCTTGCTGAAAAATAATGAATACTCAATTAGAAATCTATGGTTTCAGTTTTTAAAAAATCTGTACTAAAATAATGGCTGATTTCCTCTTACACAGACCTCATGTGTATCAAGTACACTTACAATTCTTAACTGCCCTTTGGCTTAGTTACAAGAGGGAAGAAAGTGCTTTTATTGTTGCCTACTATTTTCAGCATTAATCCTCCAAAATTATCATTTAATCCTAATTCTACAGAAGACACAGCAAACCTTCCTGACACCTTTATGGAAAAAAATGTCTGTGCATAAGGCTTTGTATTGTGAATATTTTCTGATAACTAGCTTTTTGCCATTAGCAATTCTTCGTGATGATCCATTTGTGAGACGTCCATGCAAAGATATATCTTTCCTATACAACTCTTCCCAATCTGTCCATTATTTCTGCGTTCCAGTTCAAAGAAGGATACTACCAAAGAAAGAAGGTGGTAAGAAATAGTACATGGTCATTTTTTCTTAAACCTTCAAATCATGATTGACAATTTACTAATTAATTTCAGTATTTCACTTTCATTGCACCCTTAGTGTTAGGTACAGGTTTGTTCTTTTGAAATCTTTTCTTGATTGCCTGTTTAACGACAGAACATTTCAAATTACCCATGCTTCCTTAGTTCTGACCTACTGGCCAGCACAAGCTGTCAGGATTGAAGTAAGCTCAGACCTTACCAGGGAGCCAAACCACCTGTTCTGTTGGTCTGATCTGATGCAGATCTTTCCAGTGATATTTTACTCAGGTGTTCAAACTGTGGTGACGTGATCAACCATTCCTGAATTATCTCGTATCTCGACACATTCAATTTCCTCTTTCCTTTCGGCACGTTTCTTTTTCTTGTGTCTTTTCTTGGATGGAGGAAAAAATGTTAGAAAGACAGGTAATATAACAAAACAATGTAGCAGTGTACAGGTGACTGTGAGAAGTAAGCATTTAAACAGTGTGAAGGTCAAATTTGAAGGCACAAAAACCAGGGGCATTAGCCCTAAAAGAAAACAAATATTACTCTGCAAGATGGCTGCTCCATTCCATTCTAAAGAGTTTTTGATACATTCAGTCCTGGTGCGCTCTTTTTCTAATACAAATGTAAAAAGCAGAGGTGCACAGTGGTCTATGGCATAGTTCAAAGAGTAGATAAGGCACAAGATTGAGATGCTGTCCATATCTACTTTCCATAGTGTCATCAGTCCAACTACACCAAACTCCATTGATGTTACGCTAAGTATCACCCAAACATTACCCAATGCATTGATAACCAGAAAAACAGTCAGCACTAGAATGATCAAGACGCTAACACTGGAGTTCAGGATTGGCGAAGTGATGGAGGAGCTATATCGATCCATGAAAACAAAGGTTGGATTGAACACTATATACTTTATCCTAGAAATGAGGGAGTGTTTCCGTAATGTTTCCAGTAAATCAATCATTTCTTCGTGCATATTCTCTGCAGTTCTGGCCACCATGTACACACGGGAGGCGATGATGTCTACTTCTTCTGATGTCTTTGAAAAAATGATATCATCCATGTAGTTTTGAAACTCTGGTTGCTTCAGAAATGAGTTAGCTAGAATGTTGATGAAATCACTTTTGGTTAGTACTGTAACATTCAATTTTTTCAAATACTGCAAGTAATGCTCAATCCATGAGATTCTGATGAAACCCCTGCTGATTACTCGCAAGTCTTCCTGTATTGTTAAATTCCAGTATTCTACTGGCTCATAAATATAAAAACCTATGACTGGGCTGTAGTTGCTGAAGTATTTTTGCTGGGTTATTGTAAAGGAAACACTTTGTGAGTCACTTGCAAGCATATTAATGAGATTTGATCCATTACTGATTTGTAAACATCCCATAAAGGAAAATGACACATAAATCAGGTACAGCAACACAACAAAAGGCTTGACGTATGTATTAATGATCCATTCAGTGTAGTGCTCCCTCAAAAGACGCTGAATGAAATGTTTTTGATATGGATCACATTCATGAGAACTGGACTGCTGAAATCCATCATTCATCATAGCTTTAAACCAGACAGGCCTGGAAGCTAGGTATTCAGGTGAAGGAATTCGACAGCAAAATATACTGTGGTAGCGGTTCTGTTCCAGTTGTCCAGCAAAGACCAAGCATGAGCCATAAAAGGAAAAAACATAGAAGTAGTTCACTAGAACAGTGACGCACATGTTCTGACAGAAGATTTTAACAGATTCAACATTCGTGAATGGGCTTGCACCCATACCGAAGGTGATGATATAGAGTGAACTAGTCATTGTGTAGGACACCATCACGTCAGAATATGCAGCTGCTATTCTTTCCTTAAATGGCTGATTTTCTTTTGTTCTCCGCCATCCAGCGAGTAGCTCAAACACTCCCTTAGTTCCATGGCCTTATAGAAAGTAGAAGAATAAAACTGTTAGCATATGACAATGCAGTGTGTACAAGTATTTCTAGTGACTTCATGAACATTAGTGTTACTTGCTTAACTTAACAATGTTTCACATCAGTATGTGCCTTATCCAGATACACAAGGCTTGGCCATGAATAAAAAAAAAACTTATTAAAATAATCTAACTCTTCCATATCATTTTAGGTTAATGTTGTACAAAAGTTGCTTATTTTGTAGTATCATATAGAAAAATATGGTGGGAAACTGGGATGACAAAGTGACAGTAGATTTGTTATCATGTAACACAATGGAATGTGCAGATTCCTCTTCAGCAAAACAGGGACCAACCTTAAATGAAGTTGTCTTACCCCAGGTTTTTGTGAAGGAAAACTGCTCATACGCAAGGTAACACACACAATAATGCATCATATCTTTATCTCTACAACATTATAGGGAAGATTTTATGAACTTGAGCTTCCAAAACAGAGCTATACATGTCAGGAGTGCATATTGGGAATTTAAAGGGAGGGGAGGTTCATTCATTTTACTGGCTGGGATGTCCTGCGATGCCCATTGATGTCCCACCAGAATTCCTGATTTGCACTCCCAGTATGCGGGAGTGCAGATTCATGAAATTTATGCTTATGTTACAAACTATCTCTATCTATAATATATTATGAATGATGGATGGTGTCAGAATCCCCAACGTACTGTACCTGTCAATGTAACGTTATGAAAAAATGGGGCCACCAACTGATGTTACGTGACAGCCCAAATGTTACCTTGAGTGAATCCTCAGACTCAGCAGAGAAAGTGGAAGGACAGGAAATGTCAGCAGATGCTTTCTTTTCTGATAAAAACAGGCAACAGAATCCAGTTTTTCAAGTCCACAGACAGAGGAAAAATTTGCCTGTCTCCCCTCTGCTAAACAAATTTCCTCTAACTCCCCACTGAGCAAACTTTTGGTTTCCTCCACCTCCCACTGAGCATGTTTTAGGCCTCTGCTCCCACATTCTCCCCAGCAAGTTTGCTCCCTGCTAAGCAAATTTCCAGGCTCCACCCCCCCTCCATTGAGTAACTTTTCACCTCCTGCTGAGCAAGTTGGAGGCCGCTGAAGAAATGGTCACAAAATGTTTTAAAAGATATATTTCTACTTCCTTAATCACCCCTCCTTTCCCCCATCTCTTCTCCTTTCCACACTGCTTCCTTCCTCGCCTCCCCCTCTCTCCCCATATTTTCCTCCTTTCCCTTCCCTTCTTCCCTCTTGCCTTCTCCTCCTCCTCATTCACCTCTCCCCCTCATTGGTTCCAACCCCCCCACAGAATATGTGGGGTAGGGACAGGAAGACTGGAAGTAGTTCCAAAAATGTTTAAGATAGAAGAGTCGCTGACATGTAAGGCCAAGAGCAAGGCCAAGAGGGTGAGGGGGGGGGGGGGAGGTGGAGGATGTGGTGGGAGGGACAGTTGGAAGGGAACGAAGGAAAGAGTTAAATATTAGTGGGAATGGTTTGGCTGGGAAAAGGAGAAAAGGAGTTTTTTAAATGTAAAATTCAAAAAAAATACTCACAGCAGCTGATGTAGCTGTGCCTAAGAAGCGCTGGAATCAGCAGGCTCCATATGGTATTACAGATAAATCTTACAATTAAGCTGGGTATTACTATTAGAGTGTCACTTACTCGTATGACAGAGAAACTTGAACAGATCAGCGTAACAGCTAAATGTGGACATTTAATGGGAATTCCCATAGGAAATGTTTACATAGCATTTTTTGAGAGTGTGCAAGTCTATTAGTAAGAATTCTAATCTATTATAGGTATATAAGGGCCTAATTAATGCACTTCTAGAGATATTTCTCATGCACCTTTCCCTAATGATAACACCAAAGATTGTCACATGACAGAACACTTTCTAGAACAATGAAAATGGCTGAATCCCAAGAGCTACAAATGATGGTATGTATGGTGCTGCGGGCCTAGAAATTCAACGCTGTTTTCAGTGTAATTTCAACTTTTTGTGGCAGCAAAATGGGACAGAAGACATTTACACTAGTTCTCTGCCCCAAAATCGATCCACCTGAATTCTCTTTATGGCCCTTCCAGCGATGTGCCTGCCAAGTTCTGAGTGAGCTCATTTGAATATCTTGTGATGAGGCCAGTAGTGCTGCAGCTCCAAGTTTCCTGATTTTACACTCGCTAAACATTCCTGGTAACTTAGACCTAGAATGATAAGGTGCAGCAGTTGCCAGGATCTGCTAAGGCACGCAGTTTTGGGGGAGAAATTGGACCCCTATCTGCCACCTACTGCCCGAGGACCTGCAGCCACCATCATCTTCACGCACTGCTCTCTCTGTGGCTGTGAAGGTGACTGCTGTAATTAACCTTTATGGCACAGGCTCATTTCAGGCAGCTATGCGGATTTCTATAATATCAGCAGTACTGGCATGCTTTTGTCTAGTCATTGACGCACTTTATGAAGTTGGGAGTTGAGAAATTCATCACCATTGGCATCATAGCAAGGCAGCAGCAAGATAGGGTCATCCAGTTTAATAGGGTTGCTGGTTTTTCCAAGGTCCAGGGTGCAATAGCTGGTGCCCGCATTGTTTTCTGAGCTCAGACAGAAATCACCTCAACTTCCTTAACAGACAGGGCTTCCACTCCCTGAATGTGCAGATTATGTGCGACAACGTGTGGAGGATCCCATATCAGTGAAAGATATGCTGGAAGTTGTCATAACGTATTCATCATTTGAAACTCAGCCCTACATGATTTCTTCAGGGAAGAAAATTATGTCAATGGATGGCATGTGGGTGGCATAGCCTACTTCCTGCTCCCATGAATAATGATCCCACTAAGAGTGGCCCAGACAGCCACAGAGGAGCACTACAACAAGGCATATGGCTCTATAAGATTTGTTCTTGAGAGAACCATTGTGGTCTTAAAGGCACACCTTTGCTGTCTAGACAGGTCAGGACTCTAATCTCCATGAATAACAAAATATGACATAAGTGCACATTTTTAGTATGCTTCAGCTTATATATCACACATAGTTCTAGCCTGTTGTAACTTCATCATACAAAGAAGCCTGGATCTGGATATTGCTGGGAAGGCGACACTAGCTGCTTTGGATGCAGAACAATATGGAGGCGAGCATCACAATGACCTCCATTCAGATGACTCCTCAGTGATTGCTGCAAGAGGCAACAGAGTGCAACACCTCACTAAAGTTTTCTCTTCTACTTAACAGAATGGCCTAGAAATTCATCTCGAGCAGTGGCGCAGCGCCTGATATTCAGTTTCATTGACTAGATTGGAACTGATTATCAGGCACCGCGTATAATGGGCGGCCGATCCGATACCGCCCGTTTTTCGCCACCGCCCAAGATGAATTTCTAGGCCTCTGCCTTTAGACACCAGTGCTGTACTTTTTCTCTCCAAACTTCAAATAAAGGAACAATCCTATCATCTAGTACCCATCCTAGAACATGACGACACACTTTTTGCCCCTTTGTGCCAATAATTATTGATTGTCTTAATCTGCATCAGAGTATGGCACCCTTTCCTCTATGACTCTAATCTCCATGAATAACAAAATATGACATAAGTGCACATTCTATTTTTATTAAAAAAACTCCAGTGAAAACAAGCCAATCTACTCTTTCCTAATAACGTGTATTCCCTGGGTGGCATGAACAAGCTTTTGTGTAGATTTCCTGCCACGGACATCCAGCCCTCTGTGTCTCCTCTGCTCCTTTTTCATCGAGCAGGATTTGTAGGTCGGGCTCCGTTAAATTGTATTATGTTCTCTAACTCGGTGCCATGCACTTGTCCCTTCTTTGGCTGCCTCAATCAGGTTGCCCTGTATTAGGCACTCTTGTAAAGTGGCACAAAGACAGTCGTGAGACATCCAGTCAAGCTAGCTGACAGTCAATTCACTGAGCCAAGCACAGTTCCTTACTTACCTACTGCTCCCCCAGCCAGCTGCTGCAGTCTTCAGCCAAAACTGGCTTTTTAAAGGCTGCACTCTAATATCCATGCACCCCAGCACGTTACTTTTGTTTTACATGAGTTTTCTGCCAATCGCTCTTCCAATGGATATGCAAATGAGTGGACCCAGGAAATTCTCATGTAATACCCCTCCAGACCATCAGCGGCTGTAACTCATCTTCCATTGGTGTAAAAGTGCTGCAACTTGTGGTGTGGAATTTCTGGGCCATGTTATCTTTAGATTAATGTTTCATATCATTCTGAAACCCAGTGCTGCTGGTTACTTGATTTATTTCCATTATATTTCAGTAGTTTGGCAGAATGGGACTTTATATATTTTATGAAGGACTGCTGGCTTTCCTCAGCTTGGTGGAACAGTAATCTAAAGTAACAGACATCAGCTAAAACCTGCATATTTTGAGTTTTTTTAGCTTTGTACTGTGCAACCAGTCCCTCAACACAGTAATACACTTCCTGAACATCAGTTCACATTTGTATAGCAAAAGAAAATAATAGAAACACCTTCAGACTAATTCTACACATCTATCTGATATATTATAAATAAACTACTACTATTGCCTGCTACAACTCATCCATTATGAGAGCTGATCAATAAATAACATATGAAAAGTTAAATCTTTTGCCTGCACAAAGTTGCTGCCATAAATTAACCAAACTTTGTTTTAATTTAGACAAATGCTAATAAATGAATGATAAATCTCTTTATGGTCTTACACTAGCCCCTGCTAAATTAAGGATTCTTATGAGGCAAGGTATCTCATATATTAGCAATCTGTAATCGTCATATTCATGAAACTACTGAAGAATGCGAAGTACATCAGCATTTTAGTCACGCTTCGTTCTGGCACTAACTCAAGTACTGCAGTGCAGGAGGATACCTGCACCTTCCTTGTGTGTCAGTTCATTGTGACCAAGACGGGGTGAATTCCCAAATAAGTTAACCCCATATGAAAGCAGATCATGCTTCTACTGATGCTATTTTCTTGCCAAGATCCATCCAAGAACATTTTACCTGATCAGCAAATGAGGTCCAGCAAAAATGATCTCAAATATTTTAAAATAGCAGCCTAACAGACTATCAACATTGGGAGCTACAGTGTTCTAATTTAGGCAGCCATCACACAAGTGCTTTCACAGTGGTGGTTATGTGCGAGCATTTCATTTCATTTAATCCCTTGATCCAAGATTAGACGAGGGAAGGGCCCCCATTTTTCCCTGACTTGCCACAACCTTGATTTTGATAGTGCAACGTAATTGCACTATCCACATCAGAGTTGTGACAAATAAGCAGTGTCGAGTTTGACTGCGCATGCACATTTTCACGTTCAAGAGTCTTTTTCTCCCACAATATCAATCTAACTCCTCTGTCAAAAATGTATGCAATGCTACAAGTTAGAGGTCTAGTACATAATGAGGGAGTAAATGGAGATAGCTAGAGGCAAAAGAGAGATGATCAAACAACGAGAGCTCTAGGACTCAGAGAAGGATTGAAAGAGTGTGAGTCGGGACATGGAGAAAGACTGTGAAAAGACAAGTCTGAAGCTTAAACAAACCTTATGGAAGAAGCTAACTTGATAGGCCAAATAGCTTTTTCTCATTCCATTTTTCCGTACATTTTTAATTTCCTTTTACCCGTCACTCCATCAAACAGGAATAGAAGGGGAGAAATTCAACTCATGCCTACCTGTTTTGCACCTGAAAAATGGATGACCAGCAGTTGAATATCGGGGCAAACCTTTTCTTGGCTTGAATTAGACATAATAAATGGTCCGTGGAAAGAGATGGTTTGGTCGGCCAAATATTTTTCATTATCAAATGATCTCTACTGGAAAGTCTTCTGCGTGTGTGTAGAATCAGGCTCCACTGTAATGGTCTCCATGACTCTGGCAGAAGCCTAGATGCAGGTAGCACCCCCAACACCGCCCCACACCCCCTCCTCTCTCCACCCACTCCAAACGGTTGCCATGCAGGCTCTGGGCTCCAGCTTGGAGAGACAGGTGTCCTCCTTGGACAGATTGGTGGACCGAATAGATAGGGGCTTTCAAGGAGTCCTGCATCTTCTGCAATCTGCTCTCCCACAGATTAGTCGAAGTGATGAGCTCCAGCCTCACGGGAGTGGCAGTGGTGCGATGGGAGCAGTACGTATTGCCCTCTCTCAGGATGTCAGCACGTCTGCTCCTCTGCCACCTCCTCAACCAATACTAGCCATGGTGCCAGCAAGTCAGCTGGGCCAGACTGCCTTGCCAGTCTGCTGCCGGGCCTTCACAGGCTCAAGCACCCAGAAGTCACTGGCCACGAGCATCTCAAAAGTCACAATATGAGGCCCAACCATCTTCAACTGCTTCATCAATGACCTTCCCTCCAACATAAGGTCAGAAATGGAGCTGTTTGCTGATGATTGCACAGTGTTCAGTGCCATTCACAACTCCTCAGATAATGAAGCCGTCCATGCCCACATGCAACAAGACCTGGACGACGTTCAGGCTTGGGCTGATAAGTGGCAGGTAACATTCGCGCCACAGAAGTGCCAGGCAATGACTATCTCCAACAAGCAAGAGTCTAACCACCTCCCCTTGACATTCAATGGCATTGCCATCCCTGAATCCCCCACTATCAACATCCTGGGGGTCACCATTAACCAGAAACTTAACTGGACCAGCCACATAAATACTGTGGCAACAAGAGCAGGTCAGAGGCTAGGTATTCTGCAGCGAGAGTCTCACCTCCTGACTCCCCAAAGCCTTTCCACCATCTACAAGGCACAAGTCAGGAGAGTGATGGAATACTCTCCACTTGCCTGGATGAGTGCAGCTCCAACAACACTCAAGAAGCTCGACACTATCCAGGACAAAGCAGCCCGCTTGATTGGCACCCCATCCACCAACTTAAACATTCAGTCCCTCCACCACCGGCGTACCGTGGCTGCAGTGTGTACCATCTACAAGATGCACTGCAGCAACTCGCCAAGGCTTCTTCAGCAGCACCTCCCAAACCCACGACCTCTTCCACCTAGAAGGACAAGGGCAGCAGGCGCATGGGAACACCACCACCTCCAAGTTCCCCTCCAAGTCACACACCATCCTGACTTAGAAGTATATCGCCGATCCTTCATCGTCGCTGGGTCAAAATCCTGGAATTCCCTACCTAACAGCACTGTGGGAGTACCTTCACCACACGGACTGCAGCGGTTCAAGAAGGTGGCTCACCACCACCTTCTCAAGGGCAACTAGGGATGGGCAATAAATGCTGGCCTTGCCAGCGACACCCAGATCCCATAAACGAATTTTAAAAAAGCAGCAGCCTTCTACTAACTTATTTGAGGCCACTAGGGGAGTACCTCATTGGAGTAGTAGAGTTAATACACCTCCCTTTAAAGAAAAGTACTTGGGTGAGAAATGAATGGAAGGCAATAATTATGTTCATCATTAAATTAATCACCATCATCACATTTGGCACTTTGGTTTGCAGTGTTTTTTGATAGCAGCTTCTGAGTCTGCATTGTCCGAATGTCATTGGTCTGGAAGTTGGCTGAATGGTTCCAATGTTCTTTAACATTGCAGAGAGGATGAAGAGAGTGGTGAAGAATGCAACAAGTAGGGGGACTCTGTGCAAGTTCTCAGGGCCAGGCCATTCACTGGACTTTGAGTGGTAGCCTATTCTATTGATGAATATTGCTGGCTGGTGTTCCAGTTCCCTGAAGGCTACACGCATTCATTTAATGATGCCCTGTACACGGGGGAAGCCAGCCCCTGCTGCAATCCCCACATTCTGTCCTGTTGACTGTTGAGGTCAGTGGGGAAGGTGGTGTACTGGTCAGCCCTGGTGAACAGGGCGTCGGTGTTAATGTAGCGGTATACTGCAGACTGAAAGATGTGGCTGACGTTCCCTGTAGGAGACCGAAAGGAGCCAATGGCAAAGAAGTTAAAGTCTGTGGTGACTTTGAGATCCACTGGCAATGCATGGCCCCCTTGGGGTGGCAGTCAGCAGGTTCGTTTACAGGAGGTTGCAGAGGTCTGTGACAGCCTGCCCAGAGAAGTGCAGCCTCCTCCTGCTCTGCTCCTCAGACATGTTCAAAAAAGAGACTCTTGGCCTGTACACCCGCTGTGCTGGGGATGGCCTTCTACAAGCAGCCCACTGCCAACCCCGCCACCTCGCCTGCTGTCTTCTGATTGACCCAGCTGCTGCTGCTCCTCCTCCATCCTGAATAAAATAGCAATAATTACACTCATATTACACGGATAAAGCTGACTGAATAAGGTAAAATGCATGTAAAAGAAGCGACCTGGCAGCTGGAACCTTTCCTGGCAAAGCAGATGGCGAAAAGTTCCAATGATCCAGTGAGCTGCAGCTGAGTGCCCCTTTTTATACAGCTTCAACATCTCTCACAAACCAATCCTGCGGGTCTGGGACTGCGCAAAACTTCGGTGATAGTCAGTTAAAATCGTGTCGGGATCCGGATGATGTCATCAGAGTGCACCTTTTACATGTTAATGAGGCCCCCACCTGCCAGCAGCGGACACCTCTCTCGAATTAAAAATTGACATGACTGAAATGGCGGCGGACGTGAACGCGTTGGGAACACAGCGTGAAACACCTGGCCGCCATTTTACCACCCCCTCCCCCCGCCGTCTGCCCCATTCCCACGGATGGGCACGGTTAAAATCGGGCCTTGGATGATGTCCTAAGCATTAAAGGTCAGATGAGAACTAAATTGTCAGTTACATCCTAGTTACTTGACACAATGTTAAACTAGTCTTCTCTGGGAAAGATGAATAAAATTACTCAAACTGACATAATGGGCTGAATTTTGCGGGCCGGTATCCCGCTCTGAACCCGCCTCCTTGTCAGTTTCAAGGTGGTGTACTGGTCAGCCCTCACCATGTCCAGATTAGCTTCACTTAACACTGTACACCCTGTCTGCCACATGATGCGCCAGGTTGGCTCTACCCCACACCAACACCATAAAGTATCCCTACAATGTCCAAGCCATTCCTTTCACACTCATCACCATCAAGGGGGGGGGGGGCGGGGAACGTTATGTCTCACCATTCACTGGAACTCACTAACACACTTTCAAAGGTGCACCCAAATCTGTCCAAGAAGGCAAAGTGGTGACAATAAGGATTTCAATGTTTGACAACACATTAACAGAAAGCTTACATGACCATTGGCTAAAACACCCAAGTGCCTACCCTTGTGTGTTGTTAGTTGTTATGATTGGACTAGGATGAGGGTGAGTGTGAGGGGTGGCTAGTGAGATGGGGAAGTGATAATGTAGAGAGAGGGATGGGTGGAGGTGCAAGGTAAGTTGGTGTAAGGATGAGCAGGAGTAGGGTAGGGAAGGCAGAGTGATGGGGATGTGATGAGTGGCACAGCAGGATGAGGTTGAGTGTAGCTTTGCAATAACGTTTTGTGATCTACTGAGATCATTGAAAGGTTTGCGCCACTGCAGCCAGATCCTCCTGACAACATCCCTGCTTGTACCCTCCTGTGCAATGTGCAACCAGGCTGTGTTGGTCTCCTGGGGAGGCCTCTTTCGCCCATTGGAAGGGAAGGGGACCTGCCTGTGTGCTGTGACTCCCTCCATAAGCACCAGTTCCCTTTAAAGTCCTCTACATATAAATAGGATCAAGCGAGCCTCTTGTTCTGTCCCAAATCCACCCCGAATAATTAGTGCTGCTGCAACAACAACAACTTATATTTATATAGCACCTTTAACATAATAAAATGTTCCAAGGCGCTTCACAGGAGCGTTATCAAACAAACAAAGTTTGACACTGAGCCATAAGGAGAAGTTAGGGCAGATGACCAAAAGATTGGTCAAAGAGGTAGGTTTTACGAAGCGTCTTACAGGAAGAAAGTGAAGTGGAGAGGCGGAGAGATTTAGGCCGCGATTTTGCCGGCGCTCAGAGGGTGGGTTTGGAGGCGGGTCAGAGGTTAAAATCGTTTTGATTGACGGCAGGTTCCGAACCCACCGTCAACCCGCCTCCACGCAACTTTGCAAAGTGTTGGGTCTGGGGGTCCCAATCAGACCCGACACCAAGCGGCGGGAGAGGCACTTAAGGCAGTTAATAACTTGTTAACTGCCTACATAATCCCATTTTAGCAGGCTCTTCCCATTTTACGACATTTTCAGCATGTTCCACGCCGTTCGTAAAACACGCCAGCTGATTGCGCCGGGTTCTGCAACTACGCAAATTCTTGACAGCTGCACCTGCAGCATAAAAGCGGACCTGTAACATGGCTGAGTTTCAGATGACAGAACTTTATTTTTTGAGGTGTTGGAACACTTTTTGCAGGTCTATTGAGCTTGTAAGTGTTTAAGCTGAGATCCATATGCACTGTGACCTCCTTGGAAAACCCTCTCCCCACATTGCCTGAGCGCTTATAACATCTATTCCTCAACTGACATATATACCAGTGGATTGGGAACCATTTATACCCTCTCATCCTGGTCCTCAGAATCGGAGGAAGAGCAGCCGCGGCAGCAGCAGAACCAGACACAACAGCAGCAGCAACAGGAGCGCCAACCTTCTCCTCACCCACCTGATGCTGCACAGGGCGGAGAGTGTCAGCGCAGGGCTGCACCTCGCCGCAGGAGATACCCCCAACACAGGGTTTACAGGCAGTTGATGAGCTTCCTCAACATGAGTGAGCAGCAGTGTCAAAGGAGGCTGAGACTTTCGCGAGAGGTAGTCGCTGACATCTGCGCAATGCTGCACCAACACCTGCAGCCCAGAGGAGCAGGTGGACACTCCTTACCAGTGGCTGTCAAAGTTACCACCGCCCTCAATTTTTTTGCTTCAGGGTCCTTCCAGAGATCATCAGCAGACATCAGCGGCATCTCCCAGTCGGCTGCACACACTTGCATCACGCAGGTTACTGATGCCCTCTTTACAAAGGTGCACAATTACATCCACTTCTCCACGGATGAAACAAGTGTAACCATGTGTGCAGTTGGCTTTGCAAATATGGCAGGCTTGCCAAGGGTGCAGGGCATCGTAGACTGCACACATGTGGCCATTAGGGCACCCCAACACAACCCAGCTGTATTTGTGAACCGCAAGGGCTTCCACTCCCTTAATGGGAACGGTAGCGTAGTGGTAATGTCACTGGGCTAATAATCCAGAGGCTTGGACTAATGATCCGGAGATGTGAGTTCAAATCCCACGACGGCAGCTGGGGAATTTAAATTCAATTAAATAAATCTGGAATAAAAAGCTAGTATCAGTAATGGTAACCGTGATTGTCGTAAAAACCCATCTGGTTCACTAATGTCCTTCAGGGAAAGAAATCTGCCGTCCTTACCTGGTCTGGTCTATATGTGACTCCAGACCCACAGCAATGTGGTTGACTCTTAACTGCCCTCTGAAATGGCCCAGCAAGTCACTCAGTTGTAACTAACTGCTACGAAACAAAATAATAAGAATGAAACTGGATGGACCACTCGGCACCAGCTACGGACACAGCAACGGCACACCCAGCCCAGTCAAGCCCTGCAAAGTCCTCCTCACCAACATCTGGCGACTTGTGCCAAAATTGGGAGAGCTGTCCCACAGACTAGTCAAGCAACAGCCTGACATAGTCATACTCACAGAATCATACCTTTCAGCCAATGTCCCAAACTCCTCCATCACCATCTCTGGGTATGGGGTGGTGGCACAGTGGTATGCAGTTGGGAGGGAGTGGCCCTGGGAGTCCTCAACATTGACTCTGGACCTCCATGAAGTCTCATGGCTTCAGGTGAAGCAAGGGCAAGGAAACTTCCTGCTGATTACCACCTACCACCCTCCCTCAGCTGATGAATCAGTAATCCTCCATGCTGAACACCACTTGGAAGAAGCACTGAGAGTAGCAAGGGCACAGAATGTACTCTGGGTGGGGAACTTCAATGTCCATTACCAAGAGTGGCTCGGTAGCACCACTGCTGGCTGAGTCCTGAAGGACATAGCTGCCAGTCTGGGCCTGTGACAGGTGGTGAGAGAACCAACACGAGGGAAAAACCTACTTGCCCTCGTCCTCATCAATCTACCTGTCGCAGATGCATCTATCCATGACAGCATTGGCAGCAGTGACCACCGCACAGTCATTGTGGAGACGATGTCCCGTCTTCACACTGAGAACACCCTCCATCGTGTTGTGTGGCACTACCACCGTGCTAAATGGGATAGATTCAGAACAGATCTAGCAGCTCAAAACTGGGCATCTGTGGGGCAGCAGCAGAATTGTATTCCACCACAATCTGTAACCTCATGACCCGGCATATCACTCACTCTACCATTACCACCAACCCTGGTTCAACAATGAGTGTAGAAGAGCATGCCAGGAGCAGCACCAGGCGTACCTAAAAATGAGGTGCCAACTCTGGGGAAGCTGCAACACAGGACTACATGCATGCTAAAAAGCGGAAGAAGCATGCTTTTGACAGGGCTAAGCGATCCCACAATCAACGGATCAGATCAAAGCACTGCAGTCCTGCCACATCCAGTCGTGAATGGTGGTGGACCATTAAACAACTAACGGGAGGAGGAGGCTCCAAAAATATCCCTATCCGCAATGATGGTGAAGCCCAGCACGTGAGTGCAAAAGACAAGGCTGAAGCGTTTGCAACCAACTTCAGCCAGAAGTGCCGAGTGGATGATCCATATCGGCCTACTCCCGAGGTCCCCATCATCACAGAAGCCAGTCTTCAGCCAATTCGATTCACTCCACGTGACATCAAGAAACGGCTGAGCGCACTGGATACAGCAAAGGCTATGGGTCCCGGCTATCTTGCTTGTGCTCCAGAACTAGCCGCACCTCTAGCCAAGCTGTTCCAGTACAGCTACAACACTGGCATCTATCCGACAATGTGGAAAACTGCCCAGGTATGTCCTGTCCACAAAAAGCAGGACAAATCCAACCCGGCCAATTACCGCCCCATCAGTCTACTCTCAATCATCAGCAAAGTGATGGAAGGTGTCATCGACACTGCTATCAAGCGGCACTTACTCACCAATAACCTGCTCACTGATGCCCAGTTTGGGTTCCGCCAAGACCACTCGGCTCCCGACCTCATTACAGCCTTGGTCCAAATTTGGACAAAGGAGCTGAATTCCAGAGGTGAGGTGAGAGTGACTGCCCTTGACATCAAGGCAGCATTTGACCGAGTGTGGCATCAAGGAGCCCTAGTAAAAATGGGAATCAGGGGGAAAATGTTCCACTGGCTGGAGTCATACCCAGCACAAAGGAAGATGGTTGTGGTGGTTGAAGGTCAACCATCACAGCCCTAGGACATCGCTGCAGGAGTTCCTCAGGGCAGTGTCCTAGGCCCAACCATCTTCAGCTGTTGCATCAATGACCTTCCCTCCAACATAAGGTCAGAAATGGAGATGTTCGCTGATGACTGCACAGTGTTCAGCGCCATTCGCAACTCCACAGATAATGAAGCAGTCCATGCCCGCATGCAACAAGACCTGGACGACGTTCAGGCTTGGGCTGATAAGTGGCAGGTAACATTCGCGCCACAGAAGTGCCAGGCAATGACTATCTCCAACAAGCAAGAGTCTAACCACCTCCCCTTGACATTCAATGGCATTACTATTGCCGAATCCCCCACTATCAACATTCTGGGGGTCACCATCAACCAGAAACTTAACTGGACCAGCCACATAAATACTGTGGCAACAAGAGCAGGTCAGAGGCTAGGTATTCTACGGTGAGTGTCTCACCTCCTGACTCCCCAAAGCCTTTCCACCATCTACAAGGCACAAGTAAGGAGTGTGATGGAATACTCTCCACTTGCTTGGATGAGTGCAGCTCCAACAACACTCAAGAAGCTCGACACCATCCAGGACAAATCAGCCCGCTTGATTGGCATCCCATCCACCAACTTAAACATTCAGTCCCTCCACCACCGGCATACCGTGGCTGCAGTGTGTACCATCTACAAGATGCACTGCAGCAACTCGCCAAGGCTTCTCCGGCAACACCTCCCAAACCCACGACCTCTTCCACCTAGAAGGACAAGGGCAGCAGGTGCATGGGAACACCACCACCTGCAAGTTCCCTTCCAAGTCACACACCATCCTGACTTAGAAGTATATCACCGATCCTTCATCGTCGCTGGGTCAAAATCCTGGAACACCCTACCTAACAGCACTGTGGAAGTACCATCACCACACGGACTGCAGCGGTTCAAGAAGGCAGCTCATCACCACCTTCTCAAGGGCAACTAGGGATGGGCAATAAATGCTGGCATTGCCAGTGATGCCCTGATCCCATAAACGAATAAAAAAAAAATGTCCAGCTGGTGTGTAACCAAAGGAAGAACATTATGCATGTTTGCGCAAAGTACCTTGGCAGTTGCCATGACTCGTTCATCCTGCGGCAGTCTAGTGTGCCTCCGCTCTTCAATCCGCCAACCCAACTTTCCGGATGGGTACTTGGAGACAAGGGCTATCCCTTGAAGACGTGACTAATGACGCATTGAGGAGGCCATCAAACAAAGCTGAGGAGCGCTACAATGCCAGCCACATTTCCACCAGAGCCATCATCGAGCAAACCATCAGCTTGCTCAAAATGCGATTCAGATACCTCGACAGATCAGGTGGAGCCCTACAGTACTCACCAGCCAGGGTCTCCAGAATCATCGTGGTCTGCTGTGCCCTGCACAACATCGCACAGCAGCGTGGCTTACCGCTGCCTGAGGAACAAGTGGCTCAGCACACAGCCTCCTCCTCAGAGGAGGAGGAGGAGGAAGACCTTGCAGAGGTGGATGCGCCAGTTCCACCAGCACGTGAGCACATTGCTGGCCGTGATGCAAGGGATGCACTAATCCATGCCAGATTTGCTTAAGTTTATGAAGCAAACACATGTGGCTGGCACCTTCTTAACACCCCAAACACCATCTGTACAATAAATTGTGGGTTCCTATCACTCTCACCACCATCATTACAGATGAAAGGTGCCCTGACACCTTACGGTGACACTTGCATTTCTGGGCACACATAGGACAACTCTTTGAATGTTTGCCATCGCATTTCTTTATTACAATTGAAATGACGATGATAATCTTCAATTTGTATTACATCAAAACACCCAAGTAACTACCCCTGTGACTATTTGTGTGTTAACTTTCTATTACGCGTGCTTCTACATGGTGCTTCCCCTGTGGCTTCAGCAGATGTTGAGGCACCTTGCTCACTTTCATGCTGCTCCTGCTTCGACACCTTTGGCGGGCGTCCTCTGGGTTTGGGAGCCTGGGAGGGCTCGGTAACAGTCTGCTCCTCCTGCGGCTGTGCAGGGGCTGAGACGGTCATCTCAGTTGGGTGAGGAATCTGGGGCTCTGACCAAGGGCTCCGCAGTGGCACGAGAGTGTGAGTGCTAGGAGAGGAGCTCACACTTCCTTGTTGTCGACCACCAACATCCCTCTCATGGGTCGCCCGCACTTCACTGCTAGCAAATAGCTGGAGAGCACCTTGCTGCCCATCAGTGGGGCCCTGAGGACCCGTCTCTGTACTGACAGTCCTCATAACGGGGATGTTCATGTACCTCTGGTGTCTCTCCTCAATAGCTGCCCGTCTATCCTCCATAGCAGACCATCTATTTAGAAGAGTCACCAAGCTCTGTTGAGTCTGGTGACTTATGTCCTCCAAGGAGGTTGCCACCCTCTCCATGGTGGCACGTTCATGCGCCATTGCCTCCACCATGGCATTGCTTATGTTTGAGATGGACTCCTCCATTCTCTGCACACTCGCAGTTACCATGGATGCAAAACCTGTCAGAGACTCCTGCACTTGTTGCTGGAGTTCCAGCACCGCTCTCTTTCTGGATGGCCCCAGAGGCACAGGATCCACATGCAGCTGAGCAGAGATAGGAGCACCCTGCGGCCTCCGATGAGGACTCTCCACTGCTGTCCCTGTCTTCACCATCTGCTGATGCTCAATTGTGAGCTGTAATACACCAGATGACAACAGTAGTCTATCTCGCGAATGACCCACCGAGGTGTGCGTCTCTGCACTGGTGCTGGGTGCGCTCAATTCTGCTGACACTGCGCCCTCAGAGGTTGCAGCTTCCTCTGAGGAGCCTTCCGCGTCTTCCTCCTGGACAGTGGGGAGGGGGGCTCTTGATGGTCCTGTAGCGGGGTAAAGGCATGAGTTACACATGTGATATTAACGTAGCAGACACATTGAATTGTGCAGATGATCAGAACTCAATCTGTATGAACATCAGATGCTACATCAGTCACTCATGCAATCTAAATGAGAGGACTGCAAATCTATTCTGTCACCAGCTTGCTGTACTGCGCCCGTCTGACCGTCGCCCACTTCCAGATCCTCAGCACCTCCGACGATGTCGAAAGCAGCCTCCTCAGCGGTGGTCAAGTGGGCAATCGAAGGTGGCCCTCCTCCTGTCCTGCCCCTCTCCCTCTTATTGTGGGCTCTCTTTTCCTGCAATGAGGGACAGAAGTGGAGTTTGAGTGAGAATGTTGGAGTGAGTGTAGAGAATCCATAGCATAGATGCTTAGAAGGACACAAAGATGGAGTGAGGTGCCAATACCAAGGGCCCTCCCTGTGCGTTGTTAGTTGTTGTCATTGCATAACAGTGATAGCGAGTGTGAGGGGTGCATAGTAGAATGGTGAAGTGATTCTGTACATAGAGAGAGAGGGATGGTTAAGGGTGCAAGGGATGTAAGGGTAAAGTGGGATGTGTAGGAGTAGGTTGACAATGCAGAGTGTTGGTGATGAGAGGAGATGGGGAGCAGATTGAAGGTAAGTGTGATGTTATACTCACTTTTGCTGAGCGTAGCAGATCATTGAACCTTTTCCTGCACTGAACCCAGGTGCGACCACACAAAGACCTGGCGCTCATCTCCTCAGCAATTTGCAGCCAGGCTGCTTTGGTTTGCTGAGGAGGCTTCCTCCGTCCATTTGAGGGGAACAGTACCTCTTGGCACCGTCTCACTCCCTCCACAAGAGCAGGGAGGGAGTCATCATCAAATCTGGGAGATGCCTTTGGTCTTGAAGCAGTCATTTTGAGATGTGCCACACTGAGAAGCAGCAGAATAGGATTGATCAAAAACAAGGCTGCATGGGCCCCTTAAATGCAGCTGGCTGAAAGACGTCAGCAGAGACAAGCAGCAGACCCAACCCACTGATTGGGCTGGGTATCGCGCACAACGGGCTTAATCAGCCCACTTAAGCGAAAATCGTAATTTCAGGGCCGATTAAACCGGCAGCGGGACCGGAACCCGCCAAACATCAAAGCCGCCTCCAACCCGCCTCCACTCAGAAAATCGCGGCCTTAGGGAGGGAATTCCAATGCTTAGGACCTAGACAGCTGAAGGCACGGCCGCCAATGGTGGAGCAATTAAAATCGGGGATGTTCAAAAGGCCAGAATAGGCAGAATGCAGAGGTCTACGGGGTTTATAGGGCTGGAGGAGATTACAGAGATAAGGAGGGGTGAGGCCATGGAGGGATTTGAACAAAAAGATAAGAATTTTAAAATCGAGGTGTTGCTTAACTGGGAGCCAATGTAGGTCAGCAAACACAGGGGAGATGGGTGAGAGGAACTTGGTGCGAGTCAGGACACGGGCAGCAGAGTTTTGGATGAAGTTTATGGAGGGTAGAACTAGGGTGGCTGGCCAGGAGTGCATTGGAATAGTTAAATCTAGAGGTGATAAAGGCATGGATGAGGGTTTCAGCAGCAGATAAGTTGAGGGAAAGGCGAAGACAGGCGCTATTGCGATGATGGAAATTGGCGCTCTTAGTGATAGAACGGATATGATGTAGAAAGCTCAATTCATGATCAAATATGATACCAAGTTTGCAAACAGACTTGATCAACCTTAGACAGTTGCCAGGGAGAGAGATCAAATCAGTGGAAAGGGAACTGAGTTTGTGCCGTGAATCGAAGACAATGGCCCGTAATTTGCGGTCAGCGGTGAAGCAAAGACGTTTGCTGTGGCCCCTAAGAAAGCTGCCCACAAGTATCTCACAATTTCTGTGGCGAGAAGCTTGGCATTTTCAATGTGCAGTTGCTATCAGTGTAGTGTAGTGGGGATTCCATAGTGCGAGCTGCTGTGAAGTCAACAAGCTGTCTAAGCAGCCAATCACAATGCAGAATTTTCACAAACAGGGAACCAGGAAGTGAAGCAGCTCCTTTTATTCTGACTTTTTAAAAATGTTACAGAGAGCAAAACAAAGATTGGGGCGCTCAGATGGGGAAATGGTAAACCTGAAATAAATATGAACAAACTTTTAAAATATACAACATTTTTTTTAATGTTTCTTAAAAATTGTAATTTTTGTTATAATGGAAAAATTTCACACTCCACAAAATTAAAATTAGTTTTTCAGGGGCATAACATTTGTTTAGCAGTCAATACGCTGTTAAAACCTCAGTTACACCTAATCCAATAACACTGGTGATTTGCTGTTATTACTCACCACAAATTCCAGGCTTTGGTCTTCCCGATATTTAATTTGAGGAAATTTCTATTCATCCAGTGCTGGATGTCGGACAAGCAGTCTGATAGTATAGAGACGGTGGAGGGTTCGAGAGAGGTGGAGGAGAGGTAGAGTACATGTGAAAACTCACGTTGTGTTGCCGGATGATGTCACCGAGGGGCAGCATGTGGATGAGAAATAGGAGGGGGCCAAGGATAGATCCTTGGGGGAACACCAGAGGTGGCAGTGCAGGACCAGGAAGAGAAGCCATTGCAGGTGATTCTATGGTTACAGCTGGAAAGATCGGAAGGGAACCAGGCGAGTGCCGTCCCATCCAGCTGGACGATGATGGAGAGGCGTTGGAGCAGAATTTTGTGGTTAACCATGTTAAAGACTGCAGACATATCGAGAAGGATGAGAAGGGATAGTTTACCTTTACGCAGTCAATTAGGATGTCATTTGTGACCTTGGTGAGAGCCGTTTCGGTACTGTGGCGGGGGTGGAAGCTTGATTGGAGGGATTCAAACAAGGAGTTCTGGGAAAGACGGGCACGGATTTGGGAGGCGACAATACGTTCAAGAGCTTTGGAGAGGAAAGGGAGGTTGGAGATGGGGCGATAGTTTGCAAGGACGGAGGGGTCATGGGTTGTTTTTTTTTGAGGAGAGTGGTGATGACAGCAGATTTGAAGGAAAGGGGGACAGTACATGACATGGGAGCCAGGAAGGGAAGTTGGGTGGTCAGCAATTTAGTAGGAATAGGGTTAAGAGAGCAGGAAGTTGTCCTCATTGACAAAATGAGCTTTGAAAGGGCAAATAGGGAGATAGGAGAGAAATTAGAGAAATATGCAAATTTAGAGTTAGGCCAGGGGGGGAAACAGAGAGCAAGTAAGGCCCGGTGGGCTAGGGGAAGGGAGGGAAGTAGCAGAGGCTGTTGAATGGATCATGTCGATCATTTTAACAAAGAAGTCCAGAAGCTCCTCACATTTATTGTTGGAAGTGAGGGAGGAGGAGGCAGGGGAGGGTGGTTTGAGAAGATGGTTAGTGGTGGAGAAGAGAGGCCTGGTGTTATCTTTGCCATCCTGGATGATCTTAGAATAGTGGCCGGTTTTAGCGATCGAGAGAAGGAACCAATAGTACTTCATATGATCTAGCCATATGATGGATGGTTAGACCAGTTGTCTGTCAAAGACGTTCAAGTCTGCGTCCCTTGGACTTAAGGGAGCGGAGATGAGGGGTAAAGCAGGGGGAATGACTAGGGTGAAAGGGTGTAATGATTTTAGTGGGGACAGGAGCAGTGGTGGTGGAGAGGGTGTGATTTAGCTAGTCAGTAGCTGTAGAAATGTCATGAAGGATTGTAAGCCAAAGGCTAGATAGTTGGGAATTTGGAAGTGCAGTGGTAAGGGACTTGAGGGAGAGCTTTTACCAGGGGCGGACACAGAAAGAAGTAGGGTTGGGAGGGCGAAAGGGAATATGAGTAGAGAGTGATATAAGGAAATGGTCGGAGATTGCCTTATCGGTGATAGTTATGGTGGGGATAGTGAGGCCACGTGAGATGATAAGATCGAGGGGGTGGCTGTGTATATGGGTGAGGGAGTTTATATGAAGGGAGAGATTAAGGGAGGAAAGGAGGACAGTGAACTCAGAGGAGAGGGAGCAAGAAGAGTTGAGGTGAAGGTTGAAATCACCGAGGATGAAAAGTCGCTCATTGCAGAGGCAGAGGGAGGAAAGCAGAGAAGATATCTCAGCGAGAAAATTAGTGTGGTATTTGGGTGGGCGGTACAGAACAAGGATTTTAAAAGAGAGACATGAGGGGTAGAACAAGGTGAGATGCTCGAAAGAGGAGATGTTGCCGGAGGTGTGGGGAGATAGGCTAAGGTGTGGTTTAGAGATAAGGGTTACACCACCACCGCAGTGGTTAGGGCGTGTCAAATGGTGGAAAGTATAGCCAGGTGGGGAAGCTTTAGTAAAGGGAAAGGTGTCATCACCCCTCAACCATGTATCCGTCAATGCCATGATGTCAATTTGATCGTCCACAATAAGGTCATAGATGGCAAAGCCCTTATTTACTAGTGAATGCACATTTTAGAAACATAGAAACATAGAAGATAGGAGCAGGAGTAGGCCATTCGGCCCTTCGAGCCTGCTCCACCATTCAATGCGATCATGGCTGATCATCCAAATTCAGTACCCTGTCCCTGCTTTCTCCCCATATCCCTTGATCCCCTTAGCCTTAAGAAATATATCTAACTCCTTCTTGAATATATTTAATGAATTGGCCTCAACTGCCTTCTGTGGTAGAGAATTCCACAGGTTCACCACTCTCTGGGTGAAGAAATTCCTCCTCATCTCAGTCCTAAATGGCTTACCCCTTATCCTTAGACTGTGACCCCTGGTTCTGGACTCCCCCGCTATTGGGAACATCCTTCCTGCATCTAGTCTGTCTAGTCCTGTTAGAATTTTATAAGTTTCAATGAGATCCCCTCTCATTCTTCTAAACTCTAGCGAATATAAGCCTAATCGACCCAATTTCTCTTCATACGTCATTCCTGCCATCCCAGGTATCAGTCTGGTGAATCTTTGCTGCACTCCCTCCATGGCAAGAACATCCTTCCTCAGATAAGGTGACCAAAACTGCACACAATACTCAAGGTGTGGTCTCACCAAGGCTCTGTACAACTGCAGCAAGACATCCTTGCTCCTGTACTCGAATCCTCTCGCTATGAAGGCCAACATACCATTTACCTTCTTAACCGCCTGCTGCACCTGCATGCTTACCTTCAGCGACTGGTGCACAAGGATACCCAGGTTTCGTTGCACTTCCCCTTTTCCCAATCTATTGCCGTTCAGATAATAATCTGCCTTCCTGTTTTTGCCACCAAAGTGGATAACCTCGCATTTATCCACATTATACTGCATCTGCCATGCATCTGCCCAATCACCCAACCTGTCCAAATCATACTGGAGTTTCTCTGCATCCTCCTCACAGCACACACGCCCACCCAGCTTTGTGTCGTCTGCAAACTTGGAGATATTACATCTAGTTCCCTCGTCTAGATCATTAATATATATATTGTGAATAATTGGGGTCCTAGCACCGATCCCTGCGGTACCCCACTAGTCACTGCCTGCCACTCAGAAAAAGACCCGTTTATTCCAACATTTTGAAGGGAAATGTGGAGAGGGATGATGATACCTAATTTACTGGCGGAGTCCAATGGGGCAGAGCAGAGAGGGACAGGGAGGAGGTTGGTGAGATTAGCTCACAGCAGGCGCTTAGGTTGGGGAGGGCAGGAAGAGAGTAAGATAGGCAATTGGGGTTACTGCTCACTAGGAGACAGCGACGAGTGCCTCGGTGGTCCTTTTAAAGGATGGATGCCAAGAGAGGCACAGAGGGAAGCTGTGGAATTATTTAGGAGGGAGTCAAGCCTTGAGTGGCGGCAGGAGAGTAAGAAAGATGATGAGTGTTGGAGAATTGGGGTTAGTGAGGGTAGAATACCTGAAGGTGGAGAAAGAAAAGGAGGCATGACGGCAGGGGGTGCGGGTAAAGAGAAAAGAGGAAAAAGGGCGAGATAGAAGTGATGGACTCGGGTCTGGAGCGGCAGCCAAAACATGCACGCGGATGGACACGAAGATTAAGCTACAGTGGCATGATTAAATGTTAGATTATAATGCATGATTTGAATTAATCTGAAAAGGTTGATGTAGTCAGTGACCCACAGATGTCAGCAGCTGAGACAATGATTTAAAGTATTTCTTGAGGCCGAATCGAATATAAACAGTTAGTGTGAGTTGTCAGTGGCAGTTGGTCAAAAGATGCAGTGAGAAATCGCCGTTCCAATCAACGTAGTTCCAACTGTCAATAATGTAAGGCCCTTGTGAAAATTTTATAATGAGACAGTCTGCAAAAACTTTGAAGCAAGTTTCTCAGAAACAAGCCAAAAATTCCTCAACATCACGGAAGAATGCCGAAATCGACAGTAGCTGAGGGGCAGATCAATGTCAATAGCGGTCAGTTTCAAAGCGATGCAGCAACAGCCGAGGTGAAAGCAATCAATGACAGCACTCCCGTTAAATAATTGACAGACAAAATGAACAACTGATAGACAACGTTGGTCTTCTTTTTCTTCTGGATCCCCTTGAACCTGGTGAAACCTTCCCGGGGGATGCATGTGTTGGGCTGGGAGAGCCTGGCCACAATCACCTCCCGACATCATTCAGCTGTTGAAATGCAAAGTAACGTTTGTGGCGTTAAGAGCTACCACAAGGCATCCCTGAGGTGAATACTGAAATGAGAAGCCCACTTTGTATGCTGTTATTGAAGGTGTTTCTTTGCTTGCATCGTGATCTTTTTAGTACTTTGGGGAGTGAGTCAAGACTCTGTTCAAAGTATTGCTTTGCACTCTTAATCGGAATACCTTTATTTTGATGTTATGAAAAGGAAATGAATGAACACGTGGGAGAGACTAGGTTGGGGGATCTTAAAGACGGGCATCACTTGAGGTATCTGTTCGCAACATGTAAACACTTATCAACTGGGTCTACAGACCAAGAAAGTCATACTTAGGCATATCCACAGCATGAGGAGGGTGCACAAGGAGAGGAAGTGGAGCAGGAGAGCCAGCAGCCTGCTACCAGAGCAAGAAGAGCGCAAATGAACATTCTAAAAATATAGATTGATTCGCCAAATAAAGTCACTTTACACTTGTTCGTTCTCCCCCTAGAGTCTCTCACAAAGAGGGGAGATTTAACCCCCAAAAACAGGTAGGTTTGGGTCAGGTGGGATGTAAAAAATGTTTAAATCTCAAACCCGATCCCAACCCGCCTCAAACCCGCCCACTTCCCGGGCCCCGGGAAGCCTGGCAGCTAAAGGGAGGCGAGGACTGCCACGTGGAAGAGGTAAGTGCCTTTCCAGCACTGCTTGTGGGCCAGGAGAAGCAGGAGTGCTTCCTCCCAGCCCTCCAAGCTAACCTGCTTTCCCCTCTCGCGATCGGAAAGCCCCCACGATATCACCAAACTCTCCCATGATCGGACCCACCCGCGATCACTGAACCCCCCACCCAATGATTGGACCCCCCTCCCCCCAATGATCACCAAACTCCCCCCGATGATCACCGAACACCCCTCCTGCCTCCCCAACTCTGCCCCCAGTCTGTCTCCGACCTCCCACGATTACCCCGACACTACAAGCCACTCTGTACCCAACCCCCGCCACACCCCCCCCCCCCCTTGTGATCTCTACCCCAGCAGCACGACCTTACCTGCACCTGAGCTTTGGCCTCTCTGCAGCGTTCCCCGTCCGACAGGGAGCCAAGCCAAGCCTGTCAATCAGGCTGGCTTCCGGGCGGGGATACTTTTTAAAAAAACACATACGCTGTGGAGTCAAAACCCAGACTTCCGGGTTTCCCGACCAGAACTCCTCCTCCCGCTTGGAAATCCTGCCCCAGTAAATATCGGAGCCAAAGTCCCTCGTCTTCCAAGATTTCTGCCAAGTCCTTCGCAAGACAGAATTAAATGGAATGATAATTGAGCGGGTTCTACAATGGGCGGGAGAACCGTTCTGCCAGATTACCGCCCAAGAGCTGAACTCAAAAATTTAGTCTAATGATTGCGCAGCTTGTCTACTCACAGTAAAATCTCCTTCATGGTCTGAACAGAACAACTAGGAAAATGCATTGTAAGTAATCTCAAGAATACATAGGAAAAATTCATCCAAAATAATTGACCTAAAAAGGTCACTGTGGAACTAACATTATGTAAAATTTGCTCCCAAACATCAGAAGGTTCAGTGGGAGTAAACAATAAGAGCATACAGCCCCGAATGGCAAAGATAAATTGGAGAGTTTCTATTGGGGAATAGGCAGTGATTGGCACCTAAATTTCTGGTTGCTGTAGGCCTGAATCTTGCCAGTGAAACCAATTCTGTTGGGTGGGAAATTTACCCATATACATCCGTAAACTTTTTCCACATTTGCTTCATTCATATCATCACTTTCATGGTAGTTTAGGAGTATTCATCTATATGGTTCATTTATCTAATAATATTTAAGAGAGGGCATGCATGACATCTAGGGGTAAAAATTGAGTCGTGCCCCATTTGGGGCGCTAACCTCGCCGGGGCGCGACTTTTAGCGCCCCGAAAAAATTAGCGGCCCCGCGCCGGAACTTCAGTGGTTGCGCCCCAAGAGGGAAGCGGGGCGCCACTGGAAGCACCCCGCATCCCTCTTGGGGCGCTGCGAGTGAATATCCTGGCGCTACGTGCCGCAGTATTGCAGGCCTTCCTCCCCTTCTTAAAGGGGAGGGACCCTGCGCAGCGCGAACCGGGGCCCAGCTGGGCCCCCAGGGATCGGGAGTGCCGGCAAAAGAGCCCGGCACTCAAGAGAAGTGCCGGGCTCTTGGAGCGCAGCCGGCACTTCACGGTGGGGGGGCTTCACGGGGGCCGGGGACAGCAACGGGGGCAGGTGCTGGCAGGCGGCCAGCAACAAAAATGGCCGCCTGCCACCTCCCCTTTAAATATCGCCGCCCCGGCCGCACGTACGCCTCCCTGAACCCGTCGGACATAGCGTCTGGCGGTAAATCAGGGGGCGCGACTGAAGATCACGGCCGGGGCGCGAGCGGGGTGCTGCGCACGGCGATGACGTCATCGCCGGCGGCGCAGCGCCACAGGGCGCTACCGGCTGCCGCCGCCGCTAACCTCCCACTAAATTTTTCGGGAGGCGTGGGCGGCGCTGCGCCCGGGCGTTAGCTGCTTTACGCCCCATTAGCGCCCTCTTAAGGCGCTAACGGGAGGCGCAAGCAGCTGAATTTTTCCCCCCTAATTTCCTTGTGGTCTAGACAGGTCATCCAAGTCCTCACTGATCTCACAGCATATCTTTTTCCTCTAACCTTAAAGGTTTTTCTCAGCGCCACATGCCTGATCACTGATCCATGGCCCTCCAGGGCAAACAGCACCATCACTTTCCACCTAGAAAACTAGCAACAGAATGAGAGGGGCCTGCAATTTTTCTGCATCACAGCATTCCCCAAGGTACAGAGTGTTATTAATGGTAACCATGTGGCCATATCTGCTGTGCAGACAGTCCCATGACCTTCATGAACCACAAATGCTTCTAATCCATCAAGGTACAGGCAGTCAGTGACAGGTTCATTGCAGACCTACAATGGATGCGAATGTTTTGTTCTGCTAATACCTTATTTTGTACCATCAGAAGAAAACTCTCTGGATACAGTAAATGAAATTTAATTCCTTCAAAGTGGTGACAGTATGGGCATAGTTTCCTCATTAGGTCTTGGGCATAAAGCATCATCTGGGCAGAGCACATAAAGGAAAATGGGCAAGGAGAAAGCCAGTCAGGGCAATCTGGGCATTGCAGGCACATTCCTGAATGGAAGACGCTTGGACTACTTACTGGAGTGATTAACACCACTGTACCCAAGAAAATATCTAAGGCAGAGCTGCAGTTGCTGCAAATCCTGTAGAAGCACCTGCAATGCAGCATTTGGAAAGGGAGGTGTTCTGCAATGTTTTCCAGTCATCTGCACTATTAGTCACCAAAATGTCCTTTGCAGTGATTTCCTCATAGGCCGTAAAGAAATACAACCCTTTAATCAGCGGTCGTAGCTCTTTAAAAGCCGAAGCTGCTCACAATTTCAAAACTCCTGCTGTCAGCAAATTCCTATTGGGAGGCCCAATTTAGGTGAGAGTTCACTATAAATATTGAACTAGGCCAAACTGCAAGCTCAGCCCCTGCCCCCTCCTGGGTACCTCAGTGTCTGAGAGATCTCATACAAACTTCTTTCCAAATGTTCTCGCTGGAAGTGGAAGTGTACACCCTCTCCCTCTTCCCTACCCAAGCAACTCCTTGCAACAATGTGACAATGGCCCAGAAATTAAACAGTGAGGGTTCCCGCGGGGGTAAGGATTCCCCGCGATATCGCACTCCGCGCCTACCTTTTTGCTCCGGGCCCACACGAACTTTAGTTTGAAAGGCTCTCTCTGTTGGAACCGTGCAGTGCTTGCGTGACCCAGAGACGCAATTAGTTCGTGCGAGCTCCGGGATCACGTGATTCAGTTAGAGCCAATGGCAGCACACCATCTTTCATTCATAGTTTTGACAGGAAGACCTGTCAAAGCTATGAATACTACACACCCCCAAAAGAACAGCTAAACCTCAATTAAATTTAAAAAAAACCATCACATTAATAAAATAAGTATAGTTAAATAAATTAACCACTTTAAACAAAAAATTTAATTTTTGAAAATTTTTAAATCTTTTTAAAAGTTATAAAAATAAACTTACCTTTCTTTAAAGTCTCTAAAAAAGATAAACCTGTTGAAAAAAATTTAAAATAACACTTAATTAACTACTTACCTTGTTAAAAGGGTGTCCTACGCCTGCTTTCTTTATGTGTAAAATCTTCACCACTTACCTGCGCGTTCAAAGCTGAAAAAATAACTAAGTGCACTGCGTGCGCACAGCCTGTAGCGCGCACGCGGTTCACTTAGGAACCGCCCCCTTTTCAATTCACGAAGTGCCGGTTTCCCGCGCATGCGCAGTGCATGCAGGAAACCGGCAATTCGGGATCTAATATGCGAGAGTACACAGTGCGTACTCTCGAGTATTAGGTTTAATTTTCGGGCCATTGTAATCTCTAGCTCACCATTAGCAACACCATGGCAGATCTATTATGGTTTTTAATTTTTCAAATTAATTTCAGAACGATTTTCTCCCCTCATTAGATCTCCCTTCATCATGCACCATTCCCTGAGTGAGAGGGTGGGCAGATGATTGGGTACTCAGTCTCTGCTGATGTCACTCTGTAACTGGCTATTTGAGTTAGAAGAGAGCAGCTTTAGTTTTTTTTTTGCTTTTATGTTTTCTTCCCACTAGCCCAATTGTTAACAATGTGGGCTGCCCTGAGCTGAAACCAATGTCCCTTTAGTTTCAATGGTGCAGCGTGCTGAGCTTTTTATTGCTCTTGGAGAAGTAAAAATTGGAAAGAGATATGGTGGGTTGGGGGGTGGGGGGGTGGGGTGGTTAAAGACGTATTAAAGGGCTTGATTCCATTGTACAAAGATTTACTTTTATTTTGATCTGATCACAACCAACTTTAATCATGGAATCTCTTACAGGGGGAAACATTCACAGTATCATTTTATATTCCAAAGGACTGTGTTGTTTTGAATGAATCTTGGACTTCCATTGTTTAAGATTAAACACTGAAGAAACAATCACTTCAATCATGCATCTTTTCTGTGAGTCGCAGTTTTTGTGGAATAACCTGTCAGATGGAACTATTTCTCAATAGCCGTGGTGCCAGATTCCCTCAGGTATAGTACGAGATGATTAATGAAGTCAGTTTTTATGTAGTGTACTCACAGGTCCCTAGATCACAAAAAGAAACTCTCTCCAGTCCTGCAACTGCACTTTTTCCTATTAGAAGATTATTATGCGCCAAGCCAGCGGCTCTGTATTCCTTATAAGCCTGAGTCTTACCCAATATGTATGTAACTATTTCTCACTAACAGATTTGGACTTCATACACCATATGAACCCACAACTACTACTCCAATCGCCAAATCCTCACACATCAGTCCGAGCCATAACATAATAATGTTCATCATTAGATCAATGGCTGTTGAATTAAAGACACAGCTAATCAAACTGAGATTTTAAATAACCACTAAATATTGACAACTCCCAGTGCAATTCATCAATATATCTGACAACAGAAATCCAGTGAATTCCTTTTGATGGTTCAATGTACCTTACAGTATAGCAGTGAGCCATACTGATTAGATTCTAGATTTGATCTCTAGTGTACGCTGAATTAACGATTCTCCACTGGGATACAGTAGATGAAGTAAATTAGATTTTTTCTCCCAAAACTAGCCAATATTCCTGCTGCTCTTCAATGTCCAAGTATGCTTGCTGGAAAAGTGAATGTATGGAGGCTGGGTGTGGTTTAGACTGAGCTTGGCTGCTATGGTCTCCACAACCAAATAATCCACCCAAACTCAGGATCTATAGTCACAATAGATAGGAACTTTATTGATGTTGCACAGCCGACAATTAGCCTTATCTGCCAGCTGTGCATGCCTAAAGTTTACAAGCCTGTTGCGCACGATTTACCCAACATTCATTTAAATCGTCAGAAAATCGCTTTCAATGCACTTCAGGGGAGTTATCCCCGGTGTCCTAGAATCATAGAATCATAGAATGGTTACAGTACAGAAGAAGGCCATTTGGCCCGTCGAGCCTGTGCCGGCTCTCTGCAAGAGCACTTCAGCTAGTCCCCCTCACCCGCCCTTTCCCCGTAGCCCTGCAAATTTCTTTCCTTCAGATACTAATCCAACTCCCTTTAGAAAGCTGTGATTGAGTCTGTCTCCACCACCCTTTCAGGCAGTACATTCCAGATCTTAACCACTCGCTGCCTAAAAAAGTTTTTTCTTACGTCGCCTTTGGTTCTTTTGCCAATCATCTTAAATCTGTGTCCTCTGGTTCTTGACTCTTCTGCCAACAGGAACATTTTCCCACTATTTACTCTGTCCAGACCCCTCATGATTTTGAACACCTCTATCAAATCTCCTCTCAATCTTCTCTGCTCCAAGGAGAACAACCCCAGCTTCTCCAGTCTATCAACGTAAATGAAGTCCCTCATTCCTGGAATCATTCTCGTAAATCTTTTCTGCACCCTCTCTAAGGCCTTCACATCCTTCCTAAAGTGTGGTGCCCAGAATTGGACATAGTACTCCAGTTGGGGCCGAACCAGTGTTTTATACAAGTTCATCATAATTTCCACACTTGTACTCTATACCTCTATTTATGAAGCCCAGGATCCCGTAAGCTTTTTTAATTGCTTTCTCAACCTGCCCTGCCACCTTCACCGATTTGTGTACACATACCCCCAGGTCCCTCTGTTCGGGCACCCCTTCAGGATTATACCATTTAGTTTATATGTCCTCTCCTCATTCTTTCTACCAAAATGTATCACTTCGCACTTTTCTGCGTTAAATTTCATCTGCCACGTGTCCACCCATTTCACCAGCCTATCTATGTTTTCCTGAAGTCTATCACTATCCTCCTCACTGTTCAATATACTTCCAAGTTTTGTGTCATCTGCAAATTTTGAAATTGTGCCCTGTACACCCATGTCCAAGTCATTAATATATATCAAGAAAAGCAGTGGTCCTAGAACCGACCCCTAGGGAACCCCACTATATACCTTCCTCCAGTCCGAAAAACAACCGTTCACCACTACTCTCTGTTTACTGTTACTTAGCCAATTCTGTATCCATGCTGCCACTATCCCTTTTATTCCATGGGCTTCAACTTTGCTGGCAAGCCTATTATGTGGCATTTTGGCGAACGCCTTTTGGAAATCCACTACATCAACTGCATTACCCTCATCAACCCTCTCTGTTACCTCATCAAAGAACTCAATCAAGTTAGTTAAACACGATTTGCCTTTAACAAATCCATGCTGACTTTCCTTAATTAATCCACACTTGTCCAAGTGACTGTTAATTGTGTCCCTGATTACTGTTTCTAAAAGCTTCCCCACTACCAAGGTCAAACTGACTGACCTGTAGTTACTGGGATTATCTTTACACCCTTTTTTGAACAATGGTGTAACATTTGCAATTCTCCAGTCCTCTGGCACCACCCCCATATCTAAGGAGGATTGGAATATTATGGCCAATACCTCCGCGATTTCCTCCCTCAATTCCCTCAGCATCCTAGGATGCATCCCATCCGCTCCTGGTGATTTATCTATTTTAAGTACAGCCAGCCTTTCTAATACCTCCTCTTTATCAATTGTTATCCTATCAAGTATCTCCACTACCTCCTCCTTTACTATGTCTATGGCAGCATCCTCTTCCTTGGTGAAGACAGATGCAAAGTACTTGTTTAGTACCTCAGCCATTCCCTCTGGCTCCATGCATAGGTATCCTTTTTGGTCCCTAATCGGCCCCACCCCTCCTCTTACTACCCTTTTACTATTTATATGCCTGTAGAAGACTTTTGGATTACCTTTTCTATTGGCTGCCATTCTATTCTCATACCCTCTCTTTGCCCCTCTTAATTTCTTTTTCACTTCTCCTCTGACCTTTCTATATATAGCCTGATTCTCAGATGTATTTGCAATCTGACATCTGTCTCTTTTTCTGCTTCATCATATTCTCTATCTCTTTCGTCATCCAGGGAGCCCTGACTTTAGTTGTCCTGCCTTTCCCTCTAGTGGGCTAATATTTTCCCCTTAACCAACACCTGAAACAGATAATCTGGTCATTATCATATTGCTGTTTGAGGCACCTTGCTGTGCGCAAATTGGCTGCTGTGTTTCCTACATTACAACAGTCACTCCACTTCAAAAGTACTTCATTGGCTGTAAAGCACTATGAAAGGTCCTGAGGTCATGAATGGCACTGTATAAATTCAAGTTCTTTCTTTCTGAAGTTTTGCTGATGGTGGGCAAGGCTCTCTGCTTGCAGTATAAAGTCAGAAGTTGCTCGATTTACCCACAACAGTGGAGATTCTGTCAAATTTCCACCAAAGTTACGGTGATGCAGCAGGAAAAGCTCAGGGGAAATATAGCCCCTAAAATATATAGATAAAGTGGCCTTTCTCAGTGGATCTTAGGCTGTCATAAGCATGATATCAGGGGGCTGGATGTTGAAGGAAAGAAGTGTGAGCTCAGTATCAGATTCTGAAAGACATGGTCCTGAAAATAAGCGAAAATAGCAGAGACAGGAATGTTATGCTTTAGGCATTCATCCACTAGTGTTCCAACGCAACATTTTAGGACCCATGTTTATGCCTGTTAAATGAGGAGGGACATAAAGGATGAAGCAAAATTGAACAAGGTGGAGATTTTAGTGAAGTAGTGAAAGTTTGTATACCTAGGTAGTGGTCCACCAGCAAAAGTGGATATAAAGGAGGTGGAGAGATGTGTTGTTGTTGCAAGTGATTTTGGCAAACCAGGGAAAATAGTCTGTGATATGTATGTTATGAAAAGGAGAGTGTATGAGAATTGGGAGAGAACCTTGAGTTGTACCCAAAACAGGCACAAAGTTGACGGAGCGACCGCTCCATGCGGCAGTCCGTTCCAGCCTGAGGACCGAGCCAAATTTGGCTTTGGGCCTCATTTAAATGGGCGCGTCCAAATTTCTCGGCCAATGTCTTCAGTTAATTTACATGGCGACAGTTCCCTCAGGCGCAGTGCTACAGGGGGTGTCATGGATTAAGTCAGGAACTTTCTGGGCAGCATAAGTGGAGTGGAGCACTGGAGTTAAGGGTTTCCACCTATATTTCTGGGTTTGAATTGACCCTCTACATCCACGAGCAAGGCCCTGACACAGCTCAGCTACTGGCTTCACCGCTTCCACAGCAGTGGAGGCTGCCTGGCCCTGGTCACTTTCTGTCACATCTGCAGTCATTGGAGCAGGTTGGATGTCATCCTGAGAAACAGCAACATTATCCATGCCCAAATGCAGCCATGCCTTGCTGCTGGGTATTGATTGGCATGACAGCAGACGTGATGGTACCAATGAAATCAGTGAAGCCTTGTTTCATGGTTCTGTCTATCTCATCTACAACTCAGTTGAACCGGCGGAAAGAGCTTCTTCACATTTGAGCCCAAGGCCTCTATGGCAGCAGTTGGAGCATTCATGAAAGATGCTACGACAGACGCTTCTGCTGGGGGCCTTTGCTGTAGATGTCCTTGAATTTGGCACGTGCTCCCTGGAAGACTACAGTGCTACAAGTCAATCCTTGACAGCTGCACAGTTGCAGGTAGTGGACTTCTCTGCATTAACCCTGATCTGTTGCAAATGAGCTGGCACTGTACTCAATGATCGTGTTCAGAAAGTATCCTTTTTTGACCGCAGGCCTTTCTTTCTGACCAGTAATTTACTGCTTTGCATCCCATCTTCTTGCACCTTGTAACATTTAACTTTACTGCATCACCCCTCTGTGATTTGATTTGTTCATAGGGTGCAGGCTAGCTCAGTGAGCTGTTCAGTCAGCATGGGATGCATTCCCATCTGCGCAACTGCTTACCCGTGTCCATGAGTTCACAAAATGGTTAGCTCGCTGGACCAGCTGGCTCAGGGGAGGGAGGGACAAATTATCCTCTTCAGCATCTAGGAGCAAGAGCTTGGTGGGGCAGAAGTCCCTTATCACAAATTCAGGCACAAGCTGCTCATGATTTTCCAAGCGTTAAAATTAATAAATGGGAAATCAGGAGCAGCTTATTCGCACTTGTTTTTGCAGGAGAAGGCAACACATAACAAGTAAAAAAAAGAGGACTGCTGGAGGAGTTCTGCTCATACTACATTCTCTGAGCAGGCCCTTCAAATCCAGGGACAGGATTTCTGAGGTTTCTGAGGCTACCTGTAGTATCTGGGGCGCATGGTCACACAAGCTAAACACAAGTCTTTGAGGTTCATTTTGGGGCACATCTGTCTTCAGGAATATGAAGGGCTATATGGGCATCATCAGTGATGCCCAAACATCTGGGAATATTTCCATTAGATAAAAATCTAGGGTTCAGGCCTGTTGCTCCTTGGTGTCCATGGGGAGAGTGACACATATGTTTGCTCGGACAAACAATGGGTCAGTCACCTATTTTAAGCAGTGACCTGCTGTAGATGGACTGAGGTTATCGATGTTCCCACTGACCCCTGGAGAGAGCCCAAGGCAAGGAAGTTCAAGACGGTTCTCACTTTGACTGCCACTGGCAGCACTGTGTCTGCCCAGGAGTTTGGTTGCAGGTGCTCCTGCAGTATATTGCTCAGCTCTCTCACTGCCATTCTGATGAATTGAAGCCACCAAAGGCATTCCTCTCTTGTGATGTAAAAAAAATTAATGGAGGTCCAACCAATTTGGGTGGGAGGATAACACTGAGTACGTGCGCTCCCGCTAGGATGATGGCTCACTTCCCTAGCATTCAAACGTGCTTCCTCTTCCTCCTCCTCCTCCAAATGACACGCATACAAAGGCACTGCAAACGGGACCCCATTGTGCTAAGGGAGAGAGTGGAATCACAGAGGTCCCCAGACAATCTTGGAAGATCCAGCCCACAGTGCAACCCTACTGCAACAGCAAACTGTACCAAATTCTCACACTTCCGTGGACAGAAATCAATTTCTCACTTTCTATTCTAATTTTTGCCTATCAATTTAAAGTTTTCTATATTGGTAATATAGCATTAATAAATTGAAAGCCCAGGTCAGCCATGGGGCAAGCATGCATGTGAGCGGCAACCACTGGAAATGAAGGAAACTGGGGCAGGTGCCACAATTACAACATTTCAGGGTTTTTAAATGCCATTTAAATAGAAATGCCTGTTTCAGGTGCAATTGAGCAGTCCCTGCCAGACCTGTGACTAGAAGTGTGGATGAAATGCAAAGAGGTGAAAACCTGGCATGACTGGTCTCTTCCCCTTTTCCCTCTGTGTTGCACTGAGAGACAAGCGCATGTAGGGTACAATGCAGAGGAAAATCAAGCTCAAGAAATTTTAGCAACAAGAAAAGGTTATTAGGCCAATCAAGTCTCAAGACTGAATGTAGCCAAGTCCCATTATAAATCCTGTCCTGGCTTGCCGTACAGTATTCCATCCATACCCCATGTTTACTGATTTTTCAAAGATTGATAAATGCTTAAAAGAAGCTAATAGAGGCAAAACATTGGGGATATTCAAAATGCAGTTAGATGCTACGATGGAAGAGTTATGTAGTAGAGGGATGAGCTTGACAGATTGAATAGCCTTTTCTCATGCTTGACTATTTTGATATGTCTACAGTGATTACTTAATTCTAGATGTTAATTGAGCACTAGAACTGTTAGTGAAATAAACTCTTACAATAGTTGACATAATGGCCCAGAAATTGATCTCGCTCTGTTCCCGCGGGGGTAAGCCTTCCCCGCGATGTCTCACCTCGCTTGTGCTTTTTCAGATCCAGCTCGCACGAACTTGATGTTCCAGACATCAGCTGTGCTGGGCTTGCGTATCCCAGCGGCGTAGTGAATTCGTGCGAGCTGTGGGATCACGTGACTCAGTTAGAGCCAATGGCAGCACACCATCTTCCATTCATAAGTTTCACAGACCTGCTGTGAAATCTATGAATCTTACACCCCCCCAAAATAACAGCTAAACCTCAATTAAATTTAAAAAAAAACCATCACATTAATAAAATAAGTATAGTTAATTAAATTAACCATTTTAAATAAAAAATTAAATTTTTGAAAAAATTTAAAATCTTTTAAAAAGTTATAAAAATAAACTTACCTGTCTTTAAAGTCTCTAAAAAAGATATACCTGTAAAAAAAAATTCAAAAAAATACTTAATTCACTACTTACCTTCTTAAAAGCGGGTCTTACTCCTCCTTTTTACATTTCCAAAATCTTCCCTACTTACCTGCGCGTCCAAAGCATGAAGTGCACAGCGTGCACGCAGCCTGTAGCGCGCACGCGATGCACCCAGGACCCGCCCCCTTTTCAGAAGAGCAATTGCCGGTTTTCAGCGCATGCGCAGTGCATGCAGAAAACCAGCAATTGGAGTGAGAATACGCGAGAGTACGCAGTGCGTACTCTCGCGTCCCGGGATCAATTTTCGGCCCAATCTATTTGCTGCCTTCCATATAAAAGACCAACAGTACATAATAATGCAGCATAATATGGAAACATAAGCAAAAACAACAACTTACAATTATATAGCATCTTTATACGTAGTATAATGTCCCAAGGCACTTTTCAGGAGCGATTATCAAACAAAATTTGACCCCGAGCCACATAACGAGATGGTCAAAGAGGTAGGTTTTAAGGAGCGTCTTAAAGGAGGAAAGAGAGGTAGAGAGCCAGAGAGGTTTAGGGAGGGAAGTCCAGAGCTTAGGGCCTAGGCAGTTGAAGGTATGGCCGCCAATAGAGGAGCAAAGGAAATTGGGGATGCACAAGAGGCCAGAACTCGAGGAGCGCAGAGATCCTGGAGGGTTGTAGGGCTGGAGGAGGTTACAGAGATAGGGAGGGGAAAGGCCATGAAGGGATTTGAACAAAAGGATGAGAATCTTTAAATTGAGGCAATGCTGGACCGGGAGCCAATGTAGGTCAGTGAGCACAGGGGTGATGGGTGAAAATACTCTCAATTCTGTGGTGGGGCCAACTCCCAGACATACTGGTTGAGTGGAAGTCCCACACTGCCAGATTTTTTTTTATATGTTCCTGGGATGTGGGCGTCGCTAGCAAGGCCAGCATTTATTGCCCATCTCTAATTGCCCTCGAGAAGTTGGTGGTGAGCCGCCTCCTGGAACTGCTGCAGTCCGTGTGGTGAAGGTACTCCCACAGTGCTATTAGGGAGGGAGTTCCAGGATTTTGACCCAGCGATGATGAAGGAAAGGCGATATATTTCCACGTCAGGATGGTGTGTAACTTGGAGGGAACTTGGAGGTGGTGGTGTTCCCATGCACCTGCTGCCCTTGTCCTTCAGGCTTGGGCTGATAAGTGGCAGGTAACATTCGCACCACACAAGTGCCAGGCAATGACTATCTCCACCAAGCGAGAGTCTAACCACTGCCCCTTGACAGGTGGGTAGAGGTCGCGGGTTTGGGAGGTGCTGCCGAAGAAGCCTTGGCGAGTTGCTGCAGAGCATCTTGTAGATGGTACACACTGCAGCCACGGTACGCCAGTGGTGGAGGGAGTGAATGTTTAAGGGGGTGGATGACGTGCCAATCAAGCAGGCTGTTTTGTCCTGGATGGTGTCGAGCTTCTTGAGTGTTGTTGGAGCTGCACTCATCCAGGCAAGTGGAGAGTATTCCATCACACTTCTGACTTGTGCCTTGTTGATGGTGGAAAAGCTTTGGGGAGTCAGGAGGTGAGACACTCGCCGCAGAATATCCAGCCTCTGACCTGCTCTTGTGGCCACAGTATTTATTTGGCTGGTCCAGTTAAGTTTCTGGTCAATGGTGACCCCCAGGATGTTGATGGTGGGGAATTCGGTAATGGTATTGCCGTTGAATGTCAAGGGGCAGTGGTTAGACTCTCGCTTGGTGGAGATAGCCATTGCCTGGCACTTGTGTGGCGTGAATGTTACCTGCCACTTATCAGCCCAAGCCTGAATGTCATCCAGGTCTTGCTGCATGTGGGCATGGACAGCTTCATTATCTGAGGTGTTGCGAATGGAACTGAACACTGTGCAATCATCAGCGAACATTCCCACTTCTGACCTTATGATGGAGGGAAGGTCTTTGATGAAGCAGCTGAAGATGGTTGAGCCTAGGATACTGGCCTGAGAAACTTATGCAGCGATAGCCTGGGCTGAGATGATTGGCCTCCAACAACCACAACCATATTCCTTTGTGCTAGGTATGACTCCAGCAAGTGGAGAGTTTCCCCCCTGATTCCCATTGACTTTAATTTTACTGGGGCTCCTTGATGCCACACTTGGTCAAATGCTGCCTTGATGTCAAGGGCAGTCACCTCACCTCTGGAATTCAGCTCTTTTGCACATGTTTGGAACAAGGCAGTAAGGCGGAACCCAAACTGAGCATCGGTGAGCACGTTATTGGTGAGTAAGTGCCATTTGATAGCACTGTCGACGACACCTTCCATCATTTTGCTAATGATTGAGAGTAGACTGATGGGGCGTTAACTGGCCGGATTGGATTTGTCCTGCTTTTTGTGGACAGGACATAACTGGGCAGTTTTCCACAATGTTGGTTAGATGCCAGTGTTGTAGCTGTACTGGAACAGCTTGGTTAGAGGCACGGTAGCCAGATTCCACAGGGTGTTTTCAAGAACATATCCTTGGTCCTCTAGCAGTTCATCTGGCCCGCTCCTTCAAATACTTGAATAATGCAAGATGAAAGCATTTTGGCTGCTGCCAGGGTATGTTGCAGTCACCAGCATTATTTGTTTGTGGTGGTTCAAGATCACATGCATGTTGATCAGATTAAATCCTTTCTCATTCATATATGCCAAGGGTTGTTTTTGATGTTTTGATGGCAACATAGATGGGCTCAATGATGTCCTACACTATTGAGAACCCATCCACTTGATAGAAGTACAGGCTATCTCCAGTTGTTGCCTCCTTTCCAATGCGAAATTGACAAACGTGTTTTCCTCGGCAAATAAAGCTGCAGTGATCTGTCTGGTGCATCAAAGTATGATCAGCTTGCTAATCTGGCAAACTTCATCAGTGGTAGGAGAGATGGGGACAGAGTTGGGCAATGCCACAGTAGTGGAAGAAAGTAATGGTAATTGTAACGGTAATGGTAATGGGCCACCACACGTAAATGTGTTTTCCACCACACTTCTGGTAAAGTTATGGTGGCGGAGCAGGATTGGCCACTAGAAAAAGTTTAGAAATTGTTGATGGCAATATTAGCAAACATTCTCTCAGTAATTTTGTATTACATTCCTCTGTCTGCTATTTTAGTGGAAGCTTATTTAAAATAAACAAGTTACTGTTTTGATTAAAATAATACCATACCAGAAGAATGCCATACAAATGCATTTAACATTTGGCCAGTAATAGCGCTGACAGTAATATATAGAAAAACCCAAATTATTGATGATCTGAAACAGTTACTTTAAAATAATAAAGCTTTGCTTCCCATTAATTAAATAAATGGAAACCAGTGCCTAGTGAATTATAGCTTACTGAAAGTGCTTGAACATCACTATAAGGACCCTTTTAGGGTAATTCTAGACAATGAGAAGAGTAGTAATTGGATTACTGAGAGATGAGATTTGCCTTCTGATCCCGTGTGACATGTAGTCTATTAAGTCAGTCCCCTCAGTCAAGCTCTCCAGATAATTACTACTTTATCATTACATTGGACGACAGCTATTAGAGTGACATCAAAGCACAAATACACATTATTACTGGCCCCATCCTTCCAAATATATATTGAACTTGCACTTTTGAAACAATAGAACATCTTTCAAACCTTCTGCTGTCTAGATATATAAAACTAATTTCCCCACATTGGATCTGGATGTTCCTAGTGGAATGTTAATGAGTAATAAAAGTTTGTCATTATAAAATAATGATCTTTCTCATGTTATGTCATTGCTTTCAGATTCACAAATTATGTGCTTTCCTTGGGACTTCCAGTCCCTGAAACATCAATACAAACAAAATATTGCACAAAAGATAGATAAACTTTGACATCTAGCAATATGGATGAATCAACAATGACACATTCATAAAACAATCAGATTCAAACTTTGGCTCAGCACTGTAAATCTATCTTAGACGCAATACATGATGAGAATTTTAAATAAAAGGTGTGAGAGATGGATCAGGGTGAGGAGCTCAAAGGAGGAGAAGGTGCCAGAGGAATAGAGAAGACAGCCAAATTGCCACTTAGAGATAAGAGCCACTCCATCATTTTGACGGTTTGGGCATGGCCGATGGTGAAACGTTTAGCCAGGCAAAGAGGCTTCAATAAGTAGGAAGGAGTTGCCATCCATGAATCAAGATTCTGACAGTGCCAATACAATCATCCACAATGAGGTCATGTGCCTTGTTCATGAGTAAGTGGACATTGTGGAGTGACCTAATGAAAGGGAAATAATTAGGAGAGGTGAGCGAGAAGTTATGAGTTGGGATTAGATGTTGCACACAAGACACTAACACAAAGAGAAAGCACGCTGTGAAAAGATGCTAAAATCATTGACACGTGATGCAAAGTAGGATCATAAATTGGTTGGACTCTCTTTGAACTTTGTCAAGGGAGGTCATTTCAGATTGTTTGGAATAATGTAGCACAGCAAAGGTGAGTTAGTTTGGGAAGTGCAGAGGACATTGCTGCAGAAGGTGCTTTGGTTACATGTGGACAGAAGGGTTTCTTAAAGGTGCAGCTTTCACACCAGTTGCACTGAGGTGTCTGCCTCCTGCTCTGATCTTGATTCTGGATTGCCCTCCTCTCCGATGGGTAGATCTCTTTGTATAGAAAAGTGATGAAGCAAGCAACAGGAAATGATGACCTTGTAGGTCCTGGAAACTATATTGTAAAGCAGTCCCTGATATGTTCAGACATCTGAAATGCTTCTTCAAAACCCCAGTGATATGCTCAGTAAACTTCCTGGTGCCTGCATAGGCCTTGTTGTATTTACTTTCTGCCTCTGTCTGTAGCTACTGAAAGGGTGTAATTAGGCTGAAGGTAGTGATGGTCTCCAAGGAGTCATCTCCCTTTGCTTTCATACAGATAATGGGGGCAAAAGGAAAGCAACATAGGTGCTACCTGGGAAATGGGCACTGATCTGCATGATGATGCTATTGGTCACTGACTCGCTGCACATTGATGGAGTCAGACCCTTTCTGGTCAAGTATTGGAGCGAGAGGCTGATATGACCATATGAGTGCTATCAAAAACACCCATGTACTCTCAGAAAGTCAAGTAAAATTTGTTCCACCTGGTATGCTGCTGTGGCTGGAGAATGTTCGAAACTCCTGCAGCAATGAAATGGAAATGTACAGAGCTGTACAGATTCACAGAGCCTCAAATTGCTGCTCTCTATCACTCAATTGCTGTCATTGCGCTTTACATCAACAGATCTCAGACCTTGTTCTAGTACCCAGTTGATCACACCAGCTATTAAAAGTAAAATCATTTTGTTCAGTTTTAGCGTGCAAGGATATTAGAGCATCCATCATGTATGCGTTCAAACTGTTTTTCACTTGTATGAGCCTAGTATATGTGCCTTATTCCTAAAGGTCTCATTTTCTGAATCCAATTTTCCAACATTTGAAAAAACGTCATGGGGAGTGTGCCTGTGATTTCTCAATATGTGCTCCCAACAGACAAGGCAACACAAATCAGGCTGTACATTCAGAAGATTACCCTTAAGTGCTACCCCAGCTGAGGGAGTATCAGTGGTGCGGGGGGCGAAGTGGAGGGGGCACTGCTCAAACATCTGGCAAAGTGTTTGGGTTACAGAATACCACGGGGTAGAAATTGGACAGTGCCTGAAACTGGGCACAATTCCGCGCACTAGAACGGAAAGGCCCAAGGATCAAAATGAGACCATTAGGAATTGGACCTCGGGCGTCATCATCATAATACCAGCAAGCTGTGGACACCAGTCGAGTGCCCTGATGCAGCGCGGTGATCGGGGCCTAACCAATTTTGGTTGGCACTGAGTCCCACAGGTAAATTCCGTGGGGGTACTTGGGCAGGTGATTGAGATGAGACGAGCATGGCTCGGCAATGGCTCGCAATCCTTCTGTGGTGCCAGGAGAAGCACTCATGCTCCTTTCACCTCTACAAAATATCTCAAAGTTTTATTGCCTTTTTTTGTGAGCGGCCCCTCAAGGACCGCTGGCTAGGCCACTCGAGACCTGGAAATACTAGTTGTAGCTTGCGCAGTCCAAGCTTCGACTGAACTAACCGATTTGAGGAATCAGGATTAGAAATGGGCGTGTGAAATGAGATCTGTGCTCACTTCAAGAAAAATGCTCCGACCAATTAATCAGTGGCCTGAACACCCGTGCAGATCTGGCGCAGGCCTCTGCCCTGCTAATTTGGTTATTGTTGCACCTGTTTTATGCCCGTGAAACAGACGCAACAATATCAAAATTATGCCCACCATCTGGTTCTGTGACTAACTCCGAGGTACCTGCTTCAGTGAAAGGAGTCTCCTTTCCTTGAATTTATGGAGACAACTTTTAAGGGACAGGTTCTGTAATCACCTGTGTGGGGCTATGTGAAGCTACAGAACGGCTGTTGACACCAGTGGAACCGCCTGTTCCTGTGCCGCTTCACATTTGCCACTCTTGAAGTGCATGTTCTCATGGGTCAGAGTCATAGCGTGGTCAGGGCAGTGGGTGGAAGTCTTGTCCCAACCAGTCTTGTCCCTTTCTCCTGCAGTGGTGAAACCACCCTGGAGAAAGGTTCAGCCCTATAGGAATAATTTTACAAATTCAGATTCACTACATGGCAGTCCTTTGGTTCGGGGATCTGGCCCATGATACCAGCTTGGAACCCCAAATGGACTCTACTCCTGCTGATGGCTGGTATTGTATGTCTGTCGACCCTATGTCAAGCCCCCCTGAGAGCTGGGAATAAACTAATTCTCGATGTAAGGAATCCCTGCCCCTGGTCCCACTTCCTCATGCCAATGGCCTTGTTTCGGGCAGACACAATAACTACACTGAAGTTATAAACCCTTCATTGTGGACTTAATCATGCATCAATTCCTTGGAGTTTCCTGGCCGCCAATTTCCATCAAGAGACCCAACAAAATGAATGGGGGCTAAATTCGATAGTCCCCCAAAACGGGTGCGGGTATTCCAATGCAAGATTAGCCTGCGCCTGTTGAGTCCAATGCAGGCAGCACACAAACTTTGTGCTGCCTGCTAATTTAAATGATTTTAGTATGCAGTCCAGTGCTAAACACGCTGCTGAGTGGCTGCATGCCTGAGCAGGGGACCAATTTTGTGACAGGCTAGCACCAGTTAAAGATAGCCTGCACTACTTAAAGTCAGCCTGCACCTCTTAAAGGGGAGGTGCATTCTGACTGGAACAGGTGTTGAAAGTGGCTGGGGAAGAGAGTCTGACATGCAAGTACACTGAATTATGATGCAACAGGGGAGAGAGTGTTCTCCAAGGTTCTCAAATGCTACATAGGAGGCCTAGGTGAAGGAGGTGGACAGGAGGAGAGAGGTCCTCTATCCACAGGGGGCCAGGAGACCCTCCAGACAAACTCTGCGAAGGCAGTGGGAGCAGGTAGCCATGGTGGCCAATGCCAGAAGTCAAGCCCCAAAGACCTGGATGCAGTGCCACAAAAAGTTCAATGATCTCACACGAGTGGTCAAGATCAGTGAATTAATCTTCAATTGCCATATCCTATCAACTGCACCAGTAGCCTCACACACTGCTCAATGCACTACACTCCCATTACTCACCTACCAATAATCTCTATCAAACAGAACTCATACCTAACATTCATAGCTTCACCTCACCCTTCACACACGTAGCACTGCTGCAAGCCTCATGGTTTGCACACACTGTCAGCTATTCAACCAGTACAGGCACATTGCACCACAGTCACTGACACACTTCCTTCTCTCTTGTAGGAAAAGTTGGTGCATAACCGACGGCAGCAGAAACTAACCAGTGGGGTCAGGCACGGCTGCATTTCATTACCTCAATGGAGGAGACGGTGGTCGCCATCATTGGAGCGGCTATCGCTGAGCCCGTGGCCAGCAGCGGGGCTGAAACCATCGAAGATGCAGGTATGCTCATACCTAATCCTTCTTCTCACATCCCACTTCCCCCTCATCCCACAATCGCATATGATTTACAAGCTGCAGATGGTGTAAGCATGCACCTCTTACTTTACCGCCCTCCCACCCCCCCATCCCCCACCCCTCACCCCTTACCACAATCCTACCCTTGTGCCTTTGTCCTTTCAGATACCCCAGAACTGCATCTTGGCCAGGCTGTGGTGGAGGAGCAAGAACTGGAAGGGGAAGACAGTGATGATGAAGACACAGCACCATCACTCGATTTCACACTCGCAGCCACCAGCTCAGATACTGACACTCCGTGTACTTTAAAGGAGAGCTTAGAGGCGGGATCTGCATGTGATGAGACACCATGCATGAGTGACCTGCAGCCAGGACAGGGGGCAAGGGTAGTGCAGGTGCCAGCTCCCCAGAGGGTGAGGTCACACACGAATTCTGCTGCAGAGGCCTCAGATGAGGACTTCGATCAGGGCAGGCTACAGAAGAAGGCTGATGGGTATGCACAATGAAATGCTTGGTGCATTGGCAGGCCTGCCCGAAAGCTTCCATGCAATGTCAAGGAGCATGGAGGAGTCCGGCACCAACTTGGCACAGGGCTTTGCGCAGAGATTGGAGTCCATTCTTTCTAGTATGGAAGTAATGGCCAACTCCATTAGCACACTTGTGGACCCAACCAGATGCAACGTCTGATGACCGGTGTCTCAGCTTCCATTGCAGCACAAGCAGAAGCCACCCAACGTCTGGATGCTGCAGTGGAAGCTCAGACTTCTGTTATCAAAAAAAGCAGTGGCACCAGCACTGACCCTTGGGGAACACCATTATCTAACATCCTCCAGTCTGAAAAACAACCATTTACCACAACTCGCTGTTTTCTGTCCTTGAGCCAATTTCTTATCCAAGCTGACACTGACCCTTCTATTCCATGAACCTTAATTTTGTTAACCAACCTTTTATGTAGTACTTTGTCAAACGCTTTCTTAAAATCCATATAGACAACATCCACTGCATTCCCTTCATCAACCTTCTCTGTTACTTCTTCAAAAAATTCAGTTAGATTAGTCAAACTCGATCTGCCTTTTACAAATTCGTGCTGGCTCTCCTTAATTAACTTAAACCTCTCCAAGTGTCTATTAATGTTTTCCCTGATTATTGTTTCTAAAGCCTTACCCACCACTGATGTTAAACTGACCGGCCTGTAGTTACTAGGATTGTCCTTACACTCTTTCTTGAACAAGGGTGTCACATTTGCCACTTTCCAATCCTCTGGCACCTCCCCCATATCTAGGGAAGATTAGAAGATTATGGCAAGCCCTCCCGTTATCTCCACCCCCACTTCCCTTAGCAACCTGAGATGCAAGCCATCGGGACCAGGCGACTTATCCACTCTAAGCTTATCCAGCCTTTCCAGTACATCCTGCCTATCAATTTTCACCCCATCCATTACCTCTACCATCTCTGCTTCTACCTATATTTTGTCAGCATCCTCTTCCTTAGTAAACACCAAGACAAAGTGCTCATTAAGTATTCTAGCCTTGCCCTGCACCTCTAAGCGTATATCACCTTCTTTATTCCTAATAGGCCCCACCCCGCCTCTTACTATCCGCTTACTATTTACATGCCGGTAGAAGATTTTTGGGTTCCCTCTTATGTTAACTACCATTTTATTCTCATATTCTCTCTTTGCCCATCTTATTTTCCTCTTCACTTCCCCTCTCAACTTATTGTATTTGGCCTGGTTCTCACTTGAAGAATTCACCTGAAATGCATCATATTCTCTATCTCCCTCATCATCCAAGGAGCCCTGGCTTTGGTTCCCCTACCTTTCCCTCTTGTTGGAATGTAACTAGCCTGTACCTGAAACATCTCGTTAAAGATCACCCATTGTTCCATTACAGTTTTTCCTGTCAATCCTTGGTTCCATTTTACCCTGGCTAGATCCCCTCTCATCCCATTGAAGTTAGCCCTCTTCCAATTTAGAAGTTCTACTTTAGATTGTTCCTTGCTCTTCTCCATTACTAATCTAAACCTTATGATACGATGATCACTCTTACCCAAGTGTTCTCCCACAGACACTTGGTCCACTTGACCCACCTCATTCTCCAGCACCAGATCCAGCAATGCCTCCATCCTAGTTGGGCTGAGAACATATTGGTCAAGGAAATTCTCCTGAACACATTTCATAAATTCCTCCCCCCCTTTCCCTTTACGCTAACATTATCTCATCGATATTTGGGTAATTAAGGTCTCCCAATATCACCACTCTAGTTCTTGCACATCCCTGCAGATTTGCTCCTCTATCTCGATCTCACTATTTGGAGGCCTATAGAATACCCCCAATAGCGTGATCATTCCCTTTTTGCTTCTCAACTCTAACCAATTGGATTCTGTCCCTGCCCCCTCAAGGACATCCCCTCTTTCCAAAACTACAATGTCTTCCCTAATCAGCACTGTCACCCCACCTCCCTTTTTTTCCTTCCCTATCTTTTCTGAACACCTTGGGCTGGATTTTGATACTGGGGCGGGTTGGGGTCATGTCATCCACATTTCGTGTTATCCACCCGACTGCAATTGGATGTGGGAGATTGATGCAATTTTCACCTAATTGGGCAATTGAGTTCCAGCATGTGGGAACCCATGAACCAATTAGTGGTTTCAGTCTGAAAGTCACCTCTGATGATGTCATCATTGCTGCTGCATTGCAGGTCAGAGACTGCCTGGCCTTTGCTTTGAGAGGACCTGGATGCAAAATGAGTAGCAGCTCTAAGGAGAGAAAGAGAAAGAGAGAGAGAGAGAGAGAGAGATTTTTTTTACCCAGTTCCTCTCACAGCAAAGGCCAGACAGTCTCTGAAGACCTTCAATGCAGCAACATCAGAGGCGACTTTCAGACCTAATACTACTACTATCTTCATCACACCTCCATTGTAATAGTAGACCTGCAGCTGATAGTCAGCTATCCACTTGTGCTCCCGCCAGGTTTCACAATCGTGTTTCAGAACAGGCATGCTTCACGTAGATCAAGGGTTAAAATCACAAAGGCCTTTCAAAATGGCATTATAGAGCCAATTTAGTGCTTGTTAAGGGCCTTAACAGCCTATCCCACCTCTTAAAGGCAGGACGGAGTCGGGACCAGCAGACACGATTTAATGAAAATTGCGTGGAGGCGGAATGGAGGCGGACGTGTGCCCGCCCGCCAGTTTTCGCAATTTTAACCCCCCACACGCCTCCAAACCCGCCTCCACAGGTCAATGAAAATCCAGCCCCTTGTATCTGTAAATATTAAGCACCCAGTCCTCACCACTTCCTATAGACTTTAGCAACTTGAAATAACTGTACAAACTACCAAACACTTCTACAAATTCAGCAACAGCCAGTAGAAATCAATCAGCAACTAACCTGCAAGTAGTTGATGATCCCTTTAAATAGCATGGGGAGGGGGGGTCCTTCCTGCTACTGAACGCGTGTCCAGCTGTATGAGCTTAAAAGTGGGCATTAGCTGGAACGTTTAGCTCCAAAATGGCAGCGATGGTTTAAAATTAGTGTTACACTCTGATTGACGTCACGATCTGCCTACTCTACATACTTCCGCCGCACGCTCACTGTGCCTGCACAAACGACCTGCCCAAGATAGCGTCTGGCGCGGCCCACACCAGAAGTGTGCGCTCGCACCACGGATGCCATTTTACAACATAAACGACACTCATAGCGTTCAAACAACGGGCGCTATTGACCCGAACTTTGTGACCAATAAGTCTAAGTAAGAGATACACGGGAGCATTTCAAAATAATCATTTCATCTGGAAGTTCAGATGATGCTATGAATTCCAAGAGCAAACGTCATCATAACACCCAAAATGGAATATGTAATTTTACACGAGCAATTAACAACAGGAAACACACATACGTACGTATGAACATACATAGGAATTAGGAGCAGGAGTAGGCCACTCGGCCCCTCGGCCCCTCGAGCCTGCGCCGCCATTCAATAAGATCATGACTGATCTGATTACTCCACGTTCCCGACTACCCCCGATAACCTTTCACCCCCTTGCTTATCAAGAATCTATCTACCTCTGCCTTAAAAATATTCAAAGACTCTGCTTCCACCGCCCTCTGAGGAAGAGAGTTCCAAAGACTCACGACCCTCTGTGAGAAAATATTTCTCCTCATCTCTGTCTTAAATGGGCGACCCCTTATTTTTAAACAGCGACCCCTAGTTCTAGATTCTCCCACATTCTCCCACATCCCAAAAGTGGCACATTTACTTTCGCCCAACCGAGAGTAAAATCTTAACAATCACTATTGCTCCATTCCTTACTGTGTATCCTATAAGGCTTGATTTTGCCTTTTATGAACCCCAAAATGGTAACAAATGCAGGAGCTGGTGAGACTTAGGACAGAAGGTTACTGGGAATGCTGAAGAATTTATTTTTAACTTTCTGAAGCCATTATAAAATTTTAACTGCTCTAAATGTTTTTGGATTATGTGCAGTACAACAATAAAATGTTTCTCCTACCACTTTTGTGGCGGTGTCTATGAAAAGATTTGAATGGCTGTTTTTAAAGAATTGCCAAAATGCTAATACTAGGGGAATGTAATGATCTGTGTTAATCATTCAGTGTGGATACTAAAGCAGACATTGGCAGAGCCACTGTTAATGTGCAGCAGAAGACAATTATCACCAAAATTATGTATTTGTATTTTTATGCAAGGAGAAGAGGTGGTGACAGGTTAAAACCTATTCTCAGCAATTTTGCAGTTACAGTAAGAAGCACAGCTCTCAAAGCTGCTGCACAAATTCTAGTTGAGTGATACTGTTGACTTAAGACTGGCCAATGCCCGAGCCCAGTTGCTTTTTACAGTACAGACCTGCATATAAAATGAAACACTTATGTCACTGTTTGGACGTTGAAAGTTGAACACGAATCACTGTGGTGGGCACTATTCAATGGAAGAGCAAACAGAATCGAGTCTCACATCTTATACTTAAAAAAATACATTGCCAACCTGACCATTCTGCCAGGCAGATATCTACCCAACCTGAATTGTTCTCAGGCAGAAATCAATTTGACTCAATCTCACCCTGCTCTTAGGCAGAACACAAACCATCCTGATTCAATCTCGGGTGGATCATGACTCAACCAAACCACGATCTCAGGGAGAATCCAACGTAACCTTGCTGTCACCCAGAAAAGCTGGAAGAAGCTACAATACCCGCCAACACCACTAAAAAAACAGATTACACCTTACCTGGGTGCTTATCACGTTGCCGTTTGTGGAGCCTTGCTGTCTGCAAATTTGCTGCTGTGGTTCTGTCACAGTTATTGTGGAGGAACAGGAGAAACCCCAAGAAAAAAACCCAGCATATGATTCAATACACAGAAGCAAACCTTGAGTTCTAGTGGTTGTCCCAGTTATCTCCAATAATTGCTTTTTTTAAAACTGACAATTGAATCATAGCATCATAGAATCATAGAAATTTGCAGCACAGACGGAGGCCATTCGGCCCATCGTCTCTGTGCCGGCCGAAAAGAGCTACCCAGCCTAATCCCACTTTCCAGCTCTTGGTCCATAGCTTTGTAGGTTACGGCATTTCAAATGCTTATCCAAGTACTTTTTAAATGTGCCTCTACCACCCTTTCAGGCAGTGAGTTGGAATCATAGAAACATAGAATGGTTACAGCACAGAAGGAGGCCATTCGGCCCATCGAGCCTGTGCCGGCTCTCTGCAAGTGCACCTCAGCTAGTCCCACTCCCCTGCTCTTTCCCCGTAGCTCTGTAGAGGGTGGTAGGGAGTTCCAGACCCCCACCACCCTCTGGGTGAAAAAAGTTCTCCTCAACTCTCCTCTAATCCTTCTACCAATTACTTTCAATCTATGCCCCTGGTTATTGACCTCTCTGCTAAAGGAAATAGGTCCTTCCTATCCACTCTATCTAGGCCCCTCATAATTTTATACGCCTCAATTAAATCTCCCCTCAGCCTCCTCTGTTCCAAAGAAAACAACCCCAGCCGATCCAATCTTTCCTCAGAGCTAAAATTCTCTAGAATTGCTCTAGACATTCATCAAATAACTTGAATTGCAACTGTTACGTGTACACTTGAATTAAACTGTACAACTGTAATACATCACTTATTAAATCAAGCAATAAACCAGCGGATCACGGTGAACACTGAATCAAATGGGTGAATTCAGATCAATTTGAAGCAGGAGTGCCACCTTTTCACAAATCCAGATTAGGACCGTAAACATGTTGCAAGCCACAAAAATGCATAAATCATTAGAGTTGACTGATGTTGAACTTTTTGCCTGCAGGAGGATACTCTTCTAAACTTGCTCACTCTGAATAGGTGACTGGAGTTTCAGTTTTGAGAGTGCATGAATTTAACAGGATATTAAACCAGTCCTGCAAAATACAATGTCAATGCTCATCCTACCAGCAGTGCAATGGGTTTGTATTTCCATAGCATCTGGAGTGCCCTGTTCAAACCTACATGAAGATTAGTGCAGGTGACAAGAGTTGTCGTATTCTTGAAATAGGCTTTCAAAAAGTCTAATCTTGTTACAGTGCAGTTAATTTATATAACATTGACTTTCAATGATTAGTGAATTATCAAAACTTGATAGTGCACCTATAGATTCAATTGTGTACTTCAATTGCTACAATTTTTGCACAGAACTGTCAGCATGAAAATGTCTCATGAAATGCAGCAATGGCCTAAAGTATATTTTTCTCCATTTTAAACATATAAAATACACATCATCCCCCAACTCCAATGCTGTAGTAAATCTTTACAGTGATGCCAAAGGGCTGATAATATGAGTAACAAACTGCCACAGATTGAATACAATCTAAGTGAGATTCTACAACAGCTTGTATTTTTTTCTAGTTATTAGGTAATCATTTGAATGTTTTTTTTTTACTGAAATCCAATTAGTAAACCTTTGGGGTTTTTTTGTGCATAAAAATGATTCAGGGTATTTTTCCACATCATTCAATATTAATAATGAAACCACTTCACTACAAGAAGAAAATTACTATACTTGCTAGAAGCATACTGTAAAGCCACAAAAATAAGTAATTTATGATAATTGTCTGATGCTGGATAAAGGTTCTGGGCTGCGGGAGGCAGGAGGACACTCTTTAGGACTTTGGGATGATTCCAGATCAACATTAAAGACACTTCTCAGAATAATGTCACATGTTGAGTGATCATTGTTGATAGCTGAAATGAATAATTGTAAAGAAAACGAGCACAATTACATTTCCATGCGCTCTAAATTGATTTGAAAAAATGCCAACTCTGTCAAAGAGATGAAGAAAAGACACAATTATGTAGAGTGGGATGTTGTGATGTCCATACATCAGGACTTTGAGATCTGACAGCACATCCTCCAGCAGTACCACTGGCCCAGATTCACTCGGCCAAGCAAAATTCTGTGTAGTATTCTTTGCTCTAAGGTACTGGCTGTGAAAATGGACCATGTGTGGGGTCCTATTGTCCTGTAGAATTCGATAAATTGAGTGAAACTATAGCAGTGATCTTCCAACTGTTCATAAGTTATTGGTGATGTTTGCTCTTATTTACTAAACTAAATTGCTTTGCTGAGCTAGTCCTATAAAATAAGATTTTCTGCAATGAAACATGCTCAGCCTGATTTTGTACGCATTGCTTTATGGGTATCTATGGGGAATTTGTAAATCTTCAAGGCAAGGACAAAAAACGTCTGAAATAATTTGATTCTCTAATGTGTTCGTGCAATTGCTTCAGTGATGCAAAATTCCTTGCGGCTGAGTTGTAGCCTCCTTTCTATACCTCTGTGAAATGCACAAAGCATACTGCACAGCAGGGAGTTCCCAACTGCAGATACCTGACAAGTGAGAATGCTCCATAATTCAGAGATAGAGATTTTCTTTCGTTGCAATGGAGATCCTCGAAGAATAACAGCTGCAATATTCTTTCATTTAGATTATGACTGCTTTATATAGCGAGGAATTTAATTTAATTTTAAAGAAGGATGTAATTTCATTCTCTGCTCTTCCCATAGTTCTCAGTTGTAAAAACAATAGCAATTATTCCAATACCCCATGTGGATAGGGGACTAAACTACCTAAAGGCTAGATCTGGAGTTTGTTTGGCAGAATGGGTGGAAGCACTGCATTGAAACAATTCCGTTGTTTTTCTCGAGTGGTCTTGAATAGCTAACTTAAATATATAATTTTATTTCCAGTGGGCCTTGCATGTTGTGGCTAACATACATAGGAAGAACATAAGAATTGGTGCAGGAGTAGGCCATCCGGCCCCTTGAGCCTGCTCCGCCATTCAATAAGATCATGGCTGATCTTCAACCTCAACTCCACTTTCCCGCCCGATCTCCCTATCCCTTGATTCCCCTAGAGTCCAAAAATCTATCTATCTCAGCCTTGAATATACTCAACGATTCAACATCCACAGCCCTATGGGGTAGAGAATTCTAAAGATTCACAACTCTCTGAGTGAAGAAAATCCTCCTCATCTCAGTCTTAAATGGCTGACCCCTTATCCCGAGACTATAACCCCTAGTTCTAGATTCTTCAGCCAGAGGAAACAACCTCTGGGAGTATTTGCCAGCTACCTCTGCTTTACAGGAAGTTGGTGAATGCCCAGAAGGCAATGTGGCTTTCAAAATGAATTATTTTGTTCATTAAGTGCTCAAAATAATAACTAGAGTTTTGTCCTGCCAAGAATTAAACTTCATGGCACATTTAAAATAGAAATGAGTACAGGACGCACAATTAGGATTCTGAGTTTAGATAAATAAAACTAGGGTTTTACTGGCCTTATAAGTATACCACTTGGCAAGTGGTTATGAATTTGGCAACTTTCTTAATTATATTGATGGGTAGAAAATCAAATTACTGCTGGCAGCAAAACCTGCTGAATATTTTTGACTTGTGATTGTCAGTTGGGAAAATTTAAGAGCAGTATCCCTGGTTACCACAAGGGAGAAAATCTATTCCCACGAATTTTAAATCTCAATGGAATCCAGTTATAAATCACCAGTGAAGCTATTACTGGGGAAATGGAATCTTCTTTCGTTAAGTATCCTATGCTTCATTTTTCTACACTTTTCTTACAGGTGGGAGGGGTGAAATTCGCCTTGGGCGATATCACAAAACGGGTGCTAGTGAATCGGCAGCCCATGATAAAAGAATCATACAAAGTGTGCAAGGGGTTGCTGATTCGCTATCACCCAAGACAAATTCCACCCCCCAGGTACTCTGTGATCCTTAAAATAGAGTCCTTATCAATTGATATCTGCATATATTCTGTGCTGTCTCCTTAATCTGACCTTCCTGAATGCAGAAGTCTACATAATAAAAAACAGTTGTGACCTTTTCTCCAAACTTTACCCATTTCTCCAGCAGCCTCCTTACTCTATCGGATTTTACATTTTGTAATCACACAGGAAGAAGAAAAAAATAAAAGCAGCATTGAGACAGTTGGTCTCATTAGTTTAATTGGTTTGGTAAACTATTACTTTGACTATTGCATGGTGAATCTTTCAGATTAGATTTTTAATTGAGTTGGTTTGACATCGTCATCCATTTTAGAATTAATAAAGCACAGGAAAAAAATCCAGTTATGATCTGTACAGATTAGCTATTAATCTTTCTCATTACCTAATCCTTTTTTGTCAGTGAGTTATCTATCTAAATGTCAGTCTGTATCTAGTCAAGTAACAGAAAATTTAAGTTTTTCTGTACAATGCACATATTCAAATACTCATAGAGATAGCGTATATTTTTTTTTAAAATGACAGCACATTTAACATAGCTTTGTAAAGTTTGCATCGTATCAATTATAAAAGTGAAATAAGCTTCACAAATGTATTCTTGAAAACGCACACACTAAAACTACAGTTTATTAAAGAAAGAGGTTTTGGAGCAATAATTACCCATGGCAAAGAAGGGGATTCCCAGTAGAGTGGAGTTGTATTTGCCATCAGTGCTGATGAATATCCCTGCTGCAGTGACAGTGGAAAGGCAGATTGTGATAACTCCTAGCAGTCCCAGGAAGGGCTTGCTGCGGAGGCAGTCCCTCATTGCGCTGGTGAGAGTGGCAGCAATCAGAACCAACACTAGGCTCACCACCACCTCAGTCCTGGCCACAGTATTGGTCTTATAGAAGTCCTTCCACAGACCAGAAGACGTCAGGGGGTACAGCTGCAGATCACTGTGCTCCTGTTGAAATTTAAACATGAGCCGGCAGAATTCAGTTTCCCATTTCTCCGCAACATCTTGTAAGGCAGACCCGTAGCTTTGCAGGTAGTAGGTGATCTGTACTGCACTGGCTGATTTAACCTGGTGTTCTCTACTGTTGGGGATGAAGATCACTCCTCCAAGCTGATGTCCGATAAAAGTCACCCTGCCGTCCTTTAATGATAAAATGATTATGTTCATATTAACTTTCAGTTCACAAAAAAGTTTGTACAATTTTTCATTAAATATATTAGAGCTAAATTATGCAGTATTTTATTACTAATGAAAACTGATAAGCATTTACTGTTGTCATGCTGAGATAAAAATAAATAATCAGAATAATTCCTGTCCCTTAGAAAGATGATCAATTCTGACTATGAGGTTTAATAGCAGATCAGTGAGCTTAGAATTTACGCACTGGTTTTTTTGGCGTGGAATTAGTATAATATGGGTGTGTGAGGAATTTAGGGAGGAACCCCCTTCCTGTGGGATTCTTCCCCTTTCAGGCCTCATTGATAAATTCTGATGGGAGGAGGAAAGAGGTTATCTTCCCCACCCAACCACCATCATGATGTCACTTTCACTGGAGGAATGCCAAGCTGCCCCAGAAATCTCACCAGTTCTGGCCAGTGTATGGTCAACAGTAAGTATACCCACATGAAGCAGGCATACAAGAATTGTTAGTGAGCTCTGCAAATACATATCCCAATTGCAAACGATCTTAGGCAGATTAAATGCCATTAGGAAATTGGTAGGCGATTAAAGGGACACCCAGCAACGTAACTCGGACTGTCAAACTCAGACTGCTTCCCCCCCCCCCCATAGAGTGACAAGGTGCCATGCTGATTCCACATGATCCCACTGGGCACGCTCTCTGGTAATGTATGAATGGCATGGGCACCTGTTTCCATTATGCAAATGGTTTTGTTCCAGGAATTTGGGACAGGTTCAGGACAAGAGCAAATGGGCGTATGGAATTCCTGTCCTACCAAACTTGCAGTGGCAGAGCTGTATGTGCAGCGAACAATATATACCCATATATATATATATATAATACTTCTAATATATATAGTTGTTTTCTGAATTCATTCTTACAAGCATAGAAATTATTGTTGGTATCAGTGGACATTCCTCTCTCTACTATTTTAATGTAGGTATTAAACAATTTATTTTAAGTGTGGTAATGCTACCATTAATTTAACAGGTAAATAAATGTCATACAAACAAATCAATCATTTGTCTGTGAATATTTCACTAACAGTAATTTCTAAGTTCTAGTGAAAGCAATAAGCTAGATATGTTGGAAATATATGGAGTAGGACCTGAAATACAGTACAATGATTTTGACTGTCATAGTTATAAACCACTAATGTAACAAATATTACCAATAAAATTGTAGATGCCCATGGAGTTGCAGCTAATAGGCAGTTGTACTGACACAGCACATTTTCAAGGCTAGCAAGAATGTCCTCAGTTATAGATTTTTTATAATTGGGTTAATAAAAGTGCTGTGGCATACAAGCACAAAATTAACTTTAAATATTGTAGTGACCTTCTCAATGAGGCTTTTTCACAATCTCACCCCAAACTGTTTTATTGAGATTTACCAATTGATAAGCTCAAAATTGTCAGTCATTTATTATACCGCTCAGAAAAATGAGCGTTTCTAGAGAAATGAGTGAAAAGACGTCATCTTCTCTGTCCATTGATTCCTAAGGGGTTGGGCCCACAGCTTAATTCTGGCACTAACTAGCACTAAATTAGCAATCCCACTCAAAGAGGGCGCAGGATTGCTGTTGTGAGAAATGAAACAGTGGTGCACGAGGGGGTGCTTTTCTGAGGGTGGGGTTGAGGCATAATTATATATGCCAACAATCGCCATTTTGATAGTCATCGTTTCAACTCATATGTCAGCTTGTTCATGTTTTAGAAGAAAATTCAGCTTTCTCACGAGGATTCGCTGTTGTTATTACCAATCGATCAGATGAGTTGAAAGGCATGACTGAAGGCTATTCGAACCCAATCAAGCAGATTGGTGCAGTGACAAAATATTTGTGTCTTCGGATATAGCATGGTAATTTTTGTCATGGTACATAAGGGGCTAAGAAGCAGCTTTACTCAAAGAAATAACAGCCCAGTTTAAATTGATACAACTGTTACAGATTTTAGTCACTGTATCTGTGTTTAATGTCCATGGGAGGACTCAAGCCATTCAATTCAAACATGTGTCTGAGATGTGTTTGACTGGCAGTGTATATAAATTAAAGAGTTTGTCAAAAACTTTCAAAGAGAGATAGTCAAGCTAGACGGTGAAAAAAGAAAGGGAAGGACATTGCTCATATCATGGTTTAGCACAGCAGTTTTGAACTATTTATTATTTTCTACTATTCTAGAAACTTAATAACTACTGTAAAAATATATGTTGTGCTACTATTCACTTGTTCTTTTACTGTTTACTACATTTCTTGGCAGTTAACGTCTAAGAAGAAGTCTAATGTAGTGTTATTCTGCTGCTTTCTGAAGTCAAGGAGGATTATGTGATAAAACTAATAGCTGAAATAAACAGATGCAGGTTCTCGATTTGATCTCTGGGCATGCTATGAAATTATAGTATAATATTTGGGCAAGTGAAAGCACTCCCTGAGACGTACGGGGGGAATTTTGCCAGCCCTGGGGAGGCAGGTATGGAGGCGGGACTGCTGGGAAAATGGCAGAAAATGGGAGCGGGTACCAAACCCGCTCCCAACCCGCCTCCGTGCCATCTTCCTGGGAGGTGGGTCCCCGACTCGCGCAGGGACCCGTCTGCTCGAGGTGGGAAGGGGATTACAGCCAATTAACTGACTGTTAACAGGAAGTTAAGAGGCAGTTAAGAGGCTTATCCCTCGCCAGGGTCAGCAAAGCGAGCAGTGGGTCTGCTGTGGAGGTGAGTGATGGGTGCAAGTGTGGAGAGGTAAGTATCAGAGGTGAGTGTAAAGTGTGAGAAAAAGTTTACTTACTGTTGCTTCTTCCTGCAGGCTTCAACCCTTGGGGATCCGGAGGTGCCTCATCTCAACGGCAGAGATGACAGAATGGCTGCTGCATTCTCCAATGCAGCAGCCATCTGATTTCTGCTCAGGAGCGAGGTTTGGTGAGCCTTCAATACAAGGGCTCACCTTAGAACAGAGATTGTCAGTGTTTGACAGCTTCTCAAAGCTGTCAAACACTGACAATTCATCTGTCAAAAATTTTTGACAGATGAAACGTTATACGCTGACGTCCTCTGTCACTGGCTTTCCCTTAATTGGCTGGCTAAGCCCGCAGAGCGGGCTTAACAAGGTCAATCAAGGGAAAATAGCGTGGGTTGGCCGGACGTCATTGGGGGCGGGACTGAAACCCGACAACCAGCAGCCCCACCCCCAATGCGCCCCCATTGAGAAAATCCATGGGTGGGGTTCACCTACACGAGTAGCCTGAGACACAGAAGCCAAAAACAAATATATTCCAGTGTAAAAAAAAATAAAGAAACCAAAAAAAGGTAACAATTATTTTCTTCCATTGTTGTCTGTATACAAACTCAAGATTGAGGTTTAACAAAGTGATATTTATTATAAATAAACTACTAAAATCCTATTTTAAAACTTTTTATTTTCTTGGCCTAGTTCTTGCCTAAGGTGGAATTACAACTTATATTAGAGATAAGGAGGGTGCTCCCTGGTGTGAATGCATTAACTGGATTTATTTGAGCATTCCCATCACTGCACTTGTGGAATTGCCACGGTTTGGAAATACAATAGGGAGCAGGTTTGGGGTGGTGATGAGCTTAATTTGATTTTTTTAAATATACTAATATTCTCATATTTTGGATTTTGCTACAATCTATTGCCATGATATGTAATGTGGATTATTGGCCTACTTGTGGGTGAGTTTTAGCATCTGGTTATAATCTCTAACTTTAAAAGCTGTTCTCAATTTGTTTACATGCTTGTGGTGGAGCTTAATTTGTTACTGTGCAATACTAGAGAGTCCATATTACAGTGGTCAACATCCACAGGGAAATGTAACTAATGATTGATAACAGCACGGAAACTTGCAAACCTCAGACTGGAGCCTGTCAGTCAGATTCACCTGAGCAAACTGAATTCAGCTCCCTGTGCCTATTCCTACAAATCATGCGGTTGTCAATTTTAGATTTTTTTTTTAAGTGACTACAGTATAGTCATGTTCAGTACAAAAATATAACCTTTCTGATAGAATCATGAAAGCATTATAGGTTAGAAATTACTGTTAGCAGTTATAGTAGTCAAACATTTAACACATTCATATGACATTCCTCTGACCACTATTTTAATAGAGGCACTGTTGTGTTTCAGGATTTTTAACTATTTGGCGAGAAGAGATTTTTGGTTTAAGCTAAGAATGATTATGGTATTAAGTTAAATTTAATATTCTAAGGATTAATTGCCAAACATCCAACACCAGGGAAAATCTCTTCATCTCAATAAAAGATGTGTCAATGTCATATTTGTCAGCTTTGGATCAGTGTTGCACTCTTCCTTTAAGTCAGAAGGTTAAAGACCCACTCCAGAGACTTGAGCACATAATCTAGGCTAACAATTCAGTGTAGTACAGAGTGACTGTTGCACTGTTGGAGGTGCCATCTTTCAGTTAAGATATTAATATAAGACCCTGTCTGCCTGCTTACGTGGAAGTGAAAGATCTCATGGCACTATTTGAAGAAGAGGACGAGAGTTCTCCAAGTGTCCTGGCCAAAGTTTATCCCTCAACCAACATCACTAAAATGATGAATGCCTGAGGATCTTTTTTTAAAATTCGTTCATGGGATGTGAGCGTCACTAGCAAGGCCTGCATTTATTGCCCATCCCTAATTGCCCTTGAGAAGGTGGTGGTTAGCCGCCTTCTTGAACTGCTGCAGTCCGTGTGGTGAAGGTGCTCCCACAGTGCTGTTAGGGAGGGAGTTCCAGGATTTTGACCCAGCGACGATGAAGGAACAGCGATATACTTCCGAGTCAGGATGGTGTGTGACTTGGAGGGGAACTTGGAGGTGGTGGTGTTCCCAGGCGCCTGCTGCCCTTGTCCTTTCAGGTGGTAGAGGTCGCGGGCTTGGGAGGTGCTGCTGAAGAAGCCTTGGCGAGTTGCTGCAGTGCATCTTGTAGATGGTACACACTACAGCCACAGTACGCCAGTGGAGGGAGTGAATGTTTAAGGTGGTGGATGGGGTGCCAATCAAGCGGGCTGCTTTGTCCTGGATGGTGTCGAGCTTCTTGAGTGTTGTTGGAGCTGCACTCATCCAGGCAAGTGGAGAGTATTCCATCGCACACCTGACTTGTGCCTTGTAGATGGTGGAAAGGCTTTGGGGAGTCAGGAGGTGAGACACTCACCGCAGAATACCCAGCATCTGACCTGCTGTTGTAGCCACAGTATTTATGTGGCTGGTCCAGTTAAGTTTCTGGTCAATGGTGACCCCCAGGATAATGATGGTGGGGGATTCGGCGATGGTAATGCCGTTGATTGTCAAGGGGCGGTGGTTAGACGCTTGCTTGTTGGAGATAGTCATTGCCTGGCACTTGTGTGGCGCGAATGTTACTTGCCACTTATCAGCCCAAGCCTAAATGTCGTTCAGGTCTTGCTGCATGCGGGCATGGACTGCTTCATTATCTGAGGAGTTGTGAATGGCACTGAACACTGTGCAGTCATCAGTGAACATCCCCACTTCTGACCTTATGATGGAGGGAAAGTCATTGATGAAGCAGCTGAAGATGGTTGGGCCTAGGACACTGCCCTGAGGAACTCCTGCAGCGATGTCCTGGGGCTGTGATAATTGACCTCAAACCACCACAACCATCTTCCTTTGTGCTAGGTATGACTCCAGCCAGTGGAGAGTTTTCCCCCCAATTCCCATTAACATCAGTTTTACTAGGGCTCCTTGATGCCGCACTCGGTCAAATGCTGCCTTGATGTCAAGGGCAGTCACTCTCACCTCATCTCTGGAATTCAGCTCTTTTGTCCATGTTTGGAACAAGGCTATAATGAGGTCTGGAACTGAGTGGTCCTGGCGTAAACCAAACTGAGCATCAGAGAGCAGGTTATTGGTGAGTAAGTGCTGCTTGATAGCACTGTCGATGACACCTTCCATCACTTTGCTGATGATTGAGAGTCGACTGATGGGACGCTAATTGGCCGGATTGGATTTGTCCTGCTTTTTGTGGACAGGACATACCTGGGCAGTTTTCCACATTGTCGGATAGATGCCAGTGTTATAGCTGGACTGAAACAGCTTGGCTAGAGGCACGGCTAGTTCTGGAGCACAAGTCTTCACCACGCTAGCCGAGATGCTGTCGGAGCCCAAAGCCTTTGCTGTATCCAGTGCGCTCAGCCATTTCTTGATATCACGTGGAGTGAATCGAATTGGCTGAAGACTGGCTTCTGTGATGATGGGAACCTCAGGAGGAGGCCGATATGGATCATCCACTCGGCACTTCTGGATGAAGATGCTTGCAAACGCTTCAGACTTGTCATTTGCACTCACGAGCTGGGCTCCACCATCATTGAGGATGGGGATATTCTTGGAGCCTCCTCCTCCCCTTAGTTGTTTAATGGTCCACCACCATTCACGACTGGATGTGGCAGGACTGCAGAGCTTTGATCTGATCCGCTGATTGTGGGATGGCTTAGCTCTGTCTATAGCATGCTGTTTCCGCTTTTTAGCATGCATGTAGTCCAGGTTGGCACTGCATTTTTAGCTACGCCTGGTGCTGCTCCTGTCATGCCCTTCTACGCTCCTTATTGAACCAGAGTTGGTCCCTTGGCTTGATGGTAATGGTAGAGTGAGGGATATGCTGGGCTATGAGGTTACAGATTGTGCTGCTGCTGCTGGCCCACAGCGCCTCATGGATGCCCAGTTTTGAGCTGCTAGATCTGTTCTGAATCTATCCCATTTGGCATGGTGGTAGTGCCGCACAACACGATGGAGGGTTTCCTCAGTGTGAAGACGGGACATCGTTTCCACAATGATTGTGCGGTGGTCACTGCTACCAATGCTGTCATGGACAGATGCATCTGCGACAGGTAGAATGGTGAGGACGAGGTCAAGTAGGTTTTTCCCTCGTGTTGGTTCTCTCACCAGCAGTCGCAGGCCCAGACTGGCAGTTATATCCTCCAGGACTCGGCCAGCTCGGTCACTAGTGGTGCTACCGAGCCACTCTTGGTGATGGACATTGAAGTCCCCCACCCAGAGTACATGCATGGTCTTCAGGCCTTATCTAAATATTCCAGGCAAGCTGCTGGCGCCTGTCGCATCTCTACAGGCAGTTTGCCTGACAGAAGCATACAAGAAGCAGAAGCTTTGCTGTTAGCAGCCCTCAGGTAAATCCCGGGGGCCTGGGGGGAGGGGGGGGGAGGTGGAGGGGTCAGTGGTGAAGAACAGTGGGAGGGAGGCCAGTAGGGGCTATCAGTGGCTGTCAGAAGTACTGTGGAGCTCGGAGGAGCATTTTTGCTTCTCCTGGATCCACAGCAATTAAAAAAAAAAATTACTTACTTTTTTGGTGACAGCCGCTGGCTAGGCCACGTCTATGTCCCAATTTCTGGTACTGGTCCTTCAACAAGTATTAGGCCCCTCAGCTGTGGCTCAGTTGGTAGCACTCTCACTCTCTCAGTCAGAAGGTTGTGGGTTCATAGTCCACTCCAGAGACTTAAGCACAAAAATCTAGGCTGACACTTCAGTGCAGTACTGAGGGAGTGCTGCACTGTCGGAGGTGCTGTCTTTCGGATGAGACGTTAAACCCAGGCCCCATTTGCTCTCTCAGGTGGACATTAAAGATCCTATGGCACTATTTTGAAGAAGAGCAGGGGAGTTAGCCCCGGTGTTCTGGCCAATATTTATCCGCCAATCAACATCACTAAAACAGATTATCTGGTCATTATCACATTGCTGTTTGTGAGAGCTTGTTGAGCGCAAATTGGCTGCTGCATTTCCTACATTCATTACAACAGTGACTACACGGTGGGCAACACGGTGGCATAGTGGTTAGCACTGGTGCCTCACAGCGCCAGAGACCCGGGTTCGAATCTGACCTCGGGTGACTGTCTGTGTGGAGTTTGCACATTCTCCCCGTGTCTGCGTGGGTTTCCTCCGGGTGCTCCGGTTTCCTCCCACAGTCCAAAAATGTGTGGGTTAGGTTGATTTGGCTATGATAAATTGACCCTTAGTGTTAGAGGGGGATTGAATATGTGGGGTTATGGGGATAGGATGGGATATGTTAGGGGGAATTAAATACGTGGGGTTACGGGGGTCGGGTGGGATATGTGTACTGTGGGGATTAAAGCAGGGACAGGGTACTGGATTTGGATGATCAGCCATGATCGTATTGAATGGTGGAGCAGGCTCGATGGGCCGAATGGCCTACTCCTGCTCCTAGATTCTATGTTTCTATGTTACACTCCAAAAGTACTTCATGGCTGTAAAGCACTTTGGGACGGCCGGTGGTCGTGAAAGGCTCTATATAAATGCAAGTCTTTCTTTCTTTTTCTCATTAGCATATGCAAGGAGCTTAACGCCTGTTTTAGGCAGCCATCCCTATTGCCTGAAAAGTGACCTGGCCCAATTTCTAGTCGGACATTTTTCAGGCGTCCTTGGGGCGTAGGACATTGTGCCACTGTAATGTATTATCACATGGTTTGTCACATAGTTTGGTATGAGCATGCTCAGTTCGCTCTGGCCTAATAAAGCAAGCACATGGACTAGCAACTCATCGTGTCTCTGTCCTTCATTTGTTCTACCCACATATATTACATTTGGGGGCTGGGAATGGGATCCAAAAGCCATTTTTAGGAATCATGGAAGGACACCGTGTTCAAACTTCGAGTGGACAAGTTTAAGGTGAATTTGTGACACCTAAACTGAATTTTTGCGATGTTTTACCATTAATGTTCATGCAGAATCGTCTGTGCTTCACCTTCACGTGTATGTATACACAGCAACAGCAGCGTTGATTCTCAGATGTACACAGGTAGCGTGGTCACTGTTTGACGGGATCGAGACAATCATGGCCACGCCTATGGGATTCATCGGAAGCCACGGCATGTATGACTGAGCTCGCGAACCATTCATTTCTTACATTGAGCGGATGGAGATGTTTTTTAAGGCCAATAACATTATTGAGATCGAAGGTGCAGATGAGAATGTTCAAGCTCAAAATAAAGTAATTTGTGAATGGAAGCAATTTTTCTAACGGAGATCGGGCCAGATGTCTACGGAATGTTGACAAACGTACCCGTGCCAGGGAAAGCGAAGGATGTGTCGTCTGAAGACATTGTCGAGAAACTCGAGGACCATTTTGACCCAAAGCCATTAGAAATAGCAAAGAGTTATAAGTTTGGTACCAGAAACCAAAAACAAAGTGAAAACCATCAGTGAGTACATTGTAGCTCTTAAGAACCTGTCTTTGCATTGTAATGTCGGCACATTTTTGGATCCTGAGTTGCGAGATAAGTTTGTGTGTGGACTGGTGGATGAGCAGCTGTCCAAATTACTGAACACTCCGAATCTAACGTTTGACATAGCATGCAAAATTGCCCTGTCTATGGAGATGGCGTCTAAGAATGCTAGGAAGCTCTGTCCAACTCAAGTGACTAGTGCAGCTGAGGTCGACAGTCACAAAGCCATCGCCAAACCTAAAGCTGTGAGACCAAGTCAAAAGCATGTCGGTGAGAGCAGTTTAGTGAATTGTTATCGCTGCAATGGAAATCACTCACCACAGTCCTGTCAATACAGAAATGTGAAGTGTTTTCACTGCCAGAAGCAAGGCCTTATTTCAACAGCTTGCATGAAGTAAGAACCATTCTAGTGGCAATGCAAAGCAATGACAACAAAAGGGAGGAATTCACAATATTGAAGTGAACACATCTGATATGGAATAACTAGGCAGCTACAGTATCTATGCCACTAGTGGCAACACTAGCAGTCGTGAGAAAGACTTCTGCACAAAACTTTTGATCAACAAACAATATATTGATATGAGTATCGATATGGTGGATTGCTCTATCATGAGTAAGGACACTTATGAGAGTAAGTTTAATTAAATACCACTTACAAAGAGTACCGAAGAGTTAAAAACCTACTCTGGAGAAATCCTAGAGACATGGGGACAAATGGAATGTACAGTTCAACACAATGGCCAGTTAGTAAAGCTGCCTATTATTGTAGCGAGCTACAACAACAGGCCAACCCTCATGGGCAAAGGCTGGTTGAAAAAGTTAAAACTAGACTGGAAAAACATCTTCAGTGTAGATGCTTCAAAGAAGCGACTTGACACAATGCTGGACAAGTACGAAAGCATGTTCACAGACAGCTATGAGGGCATCACTGGGTATGACGCGCATATCTGCATCAATTCGAATGCGAAGCCTGTCTATTGTAAGGCAAGGCCGGTCCCCTATGCGTTGAAAAGTCAAGTGGAGGAAGAGCTAGCGAAGCTCAGAGAGAACGGAGTGCTAGTAAAAACTGACAAAAGTGAATGGGCTACCTCGATTGTGGTAGTGCCCAAAGCAGACAAAACTGTATGCTTGTGCGGTGACTACAAAGTTACTATCAACCAAGCAGTTGACGATGAGCAGTACCTGTTACCTACATCGCAAGATTTGTATGCAGCACTCTCTAGGTCAAAGGTTTTCTCCAAGCTTGACCTGTCGCCGCTTATGCTCAGCTGAATGTTGACAAAGAGAGTCAACAGTATCTCACCATCAACACACACACAAGGGACTGTACTCATACACCAAGCTGCCTGTATGGTGTAAAGTCCTCCCCCAAAATCTTCCAGGCTATGCTAGATAAGATTTTGCAAGGAGTTCCAAATTGCTTATGCAATCAAGACGATGTGCTGATCGCAACAAGTAACGAGGAAGAAAATCTAGAAGTGTTAGATTTAGTGCTTCAAAGGTTGAATGCCCACAATGTCAAATTGAAAAGGAGCAAATGTGCTTTTGTGCAGCCCGAGCTTGTGTACCTTGGTCTGAAATTTGATGCAAATTGCTTTCAACCAGTTAAGGAAAAGGTTGATGCTGTCATCAATGCTCCAAAGCCACAGAACGTGTCTGAGTTAAGATCTTTCCTTGTAATGGTCAGTACTACGCATGTTTCTGACCTAAGTTAACGACCATGTTAGCTCCATTGCATGAGCTCCTCAAGAAGAATATCCAGTGGAAGTGGACGAAAGCGCAACAGGAAGCTTACGACGCTTGTAAGAGAAGTCTCCCTAGCGGTGCTCTACTTGTGCACTACGACACAGAGCGTGAGCTTAAGTTAGCCTGTGATGATTCTAGCTATGGTGTGGGAGCTGTCAGAAGCCACTTAATGGATGACGGCCAAGAGAAACCAATTGCATTCGCATCGCGAACCCTCACAAAGAGAGAAAGAAACTACCCGCAAATTGAAAAGGAAGCATTCGCCATAGTGTTTGGAATCATGAAATTCCAACAATTCCTGATCGCAGAAAGGTTACCCTGATAACTGATCACAAACCGCTCCTAGCAATATTGGGGCCCAAATCTGCCACAATATGACTACATGATTGGATATCGCACTTCAAAGCAAAACACAATCGCAGATGCCTTGTCCAGGTTGCCACATAAGAACTCATGTGTTGGGAGTGAAGGTGAAATTTTCACACTGGTGCAGTTAACAAAGACGTTCCCGTGAATGCAACTGAGATTGCAGATGAGACTCAAAAGGACTCAGTACTGAAAGAGTGTATGAAAACACCTTGAATGGATGGACTGATCAGTGTATGGACACAGAATTGAAACCATTCTATAACCATCATACTGAATTGTCTTGTGAGCAAGGTTGTATCAAGCGGGAAAACAGAGTGGTGTTACCTACTTCTTTGAGAGATCGTGTTTGTCAAATTTACTAGAGTTCTTTGAAGATGTAAAGAGCAGGGTGGATAAAGGGGAACCAGTAGATGTAGTGTATTTGGATTTCTAGAAGGCATTCGATAAGGTGCCGCATAAAAGGTTACTGCACAAGATAAGAGCTCACGGTGTTGGGGGTAATATATTAGATTGGATAGAGGATTGGCTAACTAACAGAAAACAGAGAGTCGGAATAAATGGATAATTTTCAAGTTGGCAAACTGTAACTAGTGGGGTGCCACAGGGATCAGTGCTGGGGCCTCAACTATTTACAATCTATATTAATGACTTGGATGAAGGGACTGAGGGTACTGTTGCCAAATTTGCTGGCGATACAAAGATAGGTGGGAAAGCAAGTTGTGAGGAGTACACAAGTCTGCAAAGGGATATAGATAGGTTAAGTGAGTGGGCAAAAATTTGTCAGATGGAGTATAATGTGGGAAAATGTGAGGTTATCCACTTTGGTAGGAAGAATAAAAAAGCAAAATATTATTTAAATGGAGAGAGACTACAGAATGCTGCGGTACAGAGGGATCTGGGTGTCCTCGTGCATGAAACACGAAAAGTTAACATGCAGGTACAGCAAGTAATTAGGAAGGCAAATAGAATATTGGCCTTTATTGCAAGGGGGATGGAGTATAAAAGTAGGGAAGTCTTGCTACAACTTTACAGGGCGCTGGTGAGACCACACCTGGAGTACTGCGTACAGTTTTGGTCTCCTTATTTAAGGAAGGATATACTTGCATTGGAGACAGTTCAGAGAAGGTTCACTAGGTTGATTTCTGAGTTGAAGGGGTTGTCTTATGAGGAAAGGTTGAGCAGGTTGGGCCTATACTCATTAGAGTTTAGAAGAATGAGAGGTGATCTTATTGAAACATATAAGATTCTGAGGGGCTGGACAGGGTAGATGCTGAAAGGATGTTTCCCCTCGTGCAGGAATCTAGAACTAGGGGGCATAGTTTCAGAATAAGGGGTCGCCCATTTAAAATGGAGATGAGGAGGAATTTCTTCTCTCATAGGGTCGTGAATCTTTGGAATTCTCTACCCCAGAGAGCTGTGGAGGTTGAGTCATTGAATATATTCAAGGCGGAGATAGACAGATTTTTGAAAAGAAGGGGAGTCAAGGGTTATGGAGAGCGGGCAGGAAAGTGGAGTTGAGGCCAAAATCGGATCAGCCATGATCGTATTGAATGGCGGAGCAGGCTTGAGGGGCCAAATGGTCTACACCTGCTCCTATTTCTTATGTTCTTATGAGAGATAGAATTCTGGCCAAACTTCATACTGAACATCCAGGGATCGTCAGTATGAAATCAATTGCCAGAAGCTTTGTTTACTGGCCTGGATTGGACAGTGATCTTGAACCACTTGATCATGAACACATACATGAGTTTAACTCAGTTCAGACTTCAGTAACTGAAGTAGCAGATTCAAACAAGTCTGAGATAGAAACAGGATCATCTTTGAGTTCAGAACCAAAACAAAACAGCCCGAAAATTGGTTCAACACCAAAACCTTCTGTAAGAGATCAGGAAGGCTCCACAAATCTGTTATTAAACTGGATTTGTAGTTCATTTAAAATAAAAAATTCCAGGAGTTTTTGTTATGTGGTACATGTAATGCTGGGAAAGGTGGGACCATAGTTTTGTTGTATTTGAGAGGGGAATACATATATTTTTCTTAAGGGGGAAATGTATTATCAAATGGCTTGTCACATGGTTTGGTATGAGCATGCTCAGTTCGCTCTGGCCTAATAAAGCAAGCACATAGACTAGCAACTCATCATGTCTCTGTCCTTCATTTGTTCCACCCACATATATTGCAGCCATAACATGGGTCCTTTTTGCACCTGTTTTACACCTGTAAAACAGGCGCAACAAGCACCAATTTCTACCTCATTATGTGGTTATGTTTCTCATTGCTGTTTATGGGACCTTGCTGTGTGCAAACTGGCTGCCGTGTTTCCCCATTACAACAGTGACTACACTTCAAAAATGGCTGTGACGTGCTTTGGGACATCCGGAAGTTGTGAAAGGTGCTATATCAATGCAAGTTCATTCTTTTATTAGACAACAACTGGGCACGCCTGAGAAAAATCCTCTGTGGAACATGAAAATGCTTTATAAAACTGGATTTCAGCAGCTTATTTAAAGGTTGCAGCTGCTGGAACAAAAGGGGACCAGCTGTCATAATGATATCTTCCAAACCATAATGAGCCTGCCATCAAAATTATTCTCTTTATCACTTTGAGACAATGGGTATGTCGTTAACACATTTCAATAATTAAAATAAGAATTCCTACATGGTATGTTGGAATGGTTGCAATCATGTGAGTTCAGCAGGTGTTCCACTTATGGGAGGGACTGGTGACTGAACCCAAGAAACTATCTAGTCCAGACTCATATATTTTAAATTAAATAATAATGTTCACTGTGATGGCCGAGAGTAATTTCTAGCCTCATGTTCCAAGGTTTTTAAAATAGAAAACATTTGAAATGTACAACATGTTGATTAGTGTTTAAAGGAGGAAAGGTGTGTTCATGTTTGTTTTAAATTGTTAAATTAGCATATTCTTAATCCAGGTAACTCCCCTTCTGCATCTGGGATTGGGACAGGAGAACACATGTGGTGGAATGAACTGTCATTTGGGATGTGTGCTGTAAAAGGTTTCAGTTTACATTAATGGACAGAAAATCATGGGCACTCACAATTTTGAGAGTCGACTAAGCCTCGTTGAGGGAAATCGACAAGAAGAGAGGGTAAGGGGGAACTGGTTGAAGGTAATGGGCCTCTGGCTTCTTGGGGGAAGCAAATGGGAGTGGGGAAGTGGTGAAACGGCTGCAGTGGAACAAGGGGGTGGGGAGGATTCAAGGGCTGAGTGGGCCATTGAAAGAGGAAGAGATGGGGTAGTAATGAGAGTGAGGAAGTGGTAGCAAAGAGGAAGGTGAAGGGGCAGTCAATATGATGGGAGCAAGGAGGTGAGTAGAAGCGCAAGTGATTGGGAAAGGGGATGGAAATGAGCCACATATGGTCATATTTCCCCTATTTTGTTACATGGAAGCAAACTATCTTTTCTCTGCCCAGCAGTGGTTATTTAAATATGTGAAAAATAAAAATTAACTTGTCCAAATGTTCAGCTAAATGGGTGGCACCTGGGATTAGCATCCTTCAATAAATTCAATAAGATCACCTGGATCTGAAAAGTAATACAAAATACAAATGATAGCAAGTTTAAAACATTCTTTCCCTTAACTTATGGTAATCATAACTCAACCCACCCCACACCAAAAATAGCCTGCTGTCTCCTTTCCCTGCCACACCACCCACCAGCTTCCATCTGAAAGGATAGAGAAGAGGTCAGAGAAGCAAAAAGAGTTAAGGAGAAAGAAGCAGCAAAGAAGAGAAAGAAACAAGAAACAGAAGCACAAGAGGATAGAGAGAATCAGCAACATGAAGACTTCAGAGATGGGTAAGAGAGTGACAATATTCGTTAACTTACTGTGAGCAATGTCACGGGAGATTGACGAGTATTAGAATAATAATAGTGTGTACCTCGTGTTTGTTTGCAAGAATGAAAGGTTTGCAACTTGGAACAATCACCAATATGATTCATGCAGGTAACTGAGTTATGATTACCTTAAGTTAAGGGAAAGAATGGGTTAAACTTGCTGTCATTTGTATTTTGTATTACTGTTTAGATCCAGGTGATCCTATTGAATTAATTGCAGGATGCTAATCCCAGATGCCATCCATCTAACCATCTAAACAAGTGAATTCTTATTTTTATTTTTCACATATTTAAATAATCACTGCTGAGCAGGGAAAATATAGTTTGCTTCCATGTAACAAAATAAAATAAATGCAATAAGTAACCACTGTTAGTGGATTTATCACTTACTTAAACACACAAACTATTTATTCATGTCATTTTAGAAGAAAATTCCTACTGAATAAAACATTTCTTTTGATGGGAATTTGCTAAAAATCCTATCAAAATTTTCAAAAGCGCATAATATAGTGCTCCCGATGATATGTTAATCTTATTTTTTCCTCAGTGTCAAAGACTTACAACACACAAAATCTACTTATGAAGGTCTTGTTAAAAAAGTGAAAGAAAAGCCTGAAATAACTATCTGAACTTATTCTACGTTTGCCAGCCTATACAATATTGTAAATGTAGAGGATACTGAATGGAGATTGATAACATTGGTTCACTCAGAAAACCTCAGAAGTGTAACATAATCTGCATCTAATGTGTTCTAATTAGTGTTCCCTTTATCCCACACTATATTATTCTAATAAAATGTGACACTTTTTAAAAATTTGTCACAATCAGCTTGCTAATGGACGAGTGGAAAGAATGTTAATACATTTATGAATTATAATAAAATAATGCTAATTCTGAGCAGTTATATGGAGTGGACTCACATTACTGACTGTAGACTAAATTAATTTTGTTTACTAGGAGTCATTAGAGAGGAGACTGCAGCTCATCAGTCTGTGCTGGATTCAAACATAGACCCAGAACTAAGAGTATGGTTCCAACCCACTACACCACTCAGTCAACTGCAACGACTTGCATTTATATAGCACCTTTAATGTGCAAAATGTCCCATGGTGTTTCACAGAGTTACAAGGAAAACAATTGGATGCCAAGCCAAAGAAGGACAGATTAGGAAGGGTGACCAAAAGCTTGGCCAATGATGGGGGTTTTAAGGAAGGTCTTAAAAGAGGAGGAAGGTAGAGGAGTTTAATGACATACTTCCAGAGCATGGGGCCCCAGGCAGCTGAAGGCACCCACCATTTGAGGCCAAGAGTGGAATGAAGATTTGGGGGGATGGGGGAGTTACAGGGCTGTAGGAGGTTAGAGATATGGAGGGGTGAGGCCATGAAAGGATTTAAACACAATCAGAATTTTCAATTTGAGGCATTAGGGACTGGAAGCCACAAAGTTTAAAGGCAGGGGCCAAAGGCAATTGCTTCTGTCTTCTGAATGTTTAGCTGAAGGAACTTGCAGCTCATCCAAGACTGGATGTCAGACAAGCAGTCTAACAGCACAAAGGCAGTGAAGGAGTTCAGAGAGGTGGTGGAGAGGTAGAGATGGGTGTCACCAGCATACATGTGGAAGCTGCCCCCAGATCTACAGATCATTTTGCCAAGGGTCAGAATTAGATGAAGATGAGGAGGAGGCTAAGAATGGATCCTTGGGTGATTCTGGAGCTAACAGCACAGGGGTGGGAGGAGATGCCATTGCAGGAGACGCTTTGGCTACGAAGAGTGCAACCAAGAGAGGGCAATCCCACTGAGCTGGGCAACAGAGAAAGGCTATTGAAGGAGGATAGTGTGGTTGACCATGGTGAAAGCTGGAGAGGTCGAGGACGATGCAGTTGGAGCCCTAATATTCTTCCGTTTATTCCTGTTTTTCTTGTTCCCTTAATTTTAACACTGATGGTTAATGACTGTAGTTAGGTTCGCTGGTTTGGAGGAGGTATTACATCTGGCACTGTGAGGAAAATGATTGAAAGCACTCAATTGGAAAGATAAGATTGCTGAAGTGCTCTTGGTAAATGACTGTATCTCTGCTCATATTAATTCACCTCCCTCACGCCGATGGGCTCAGTATCTCCTACAAGCCAATGCACCAGTGCTATCATCACAATTACTGTTTAAACACAGTTTTTTGATAGAAAATGTAGTAAGTTAATGATGATCCTATGTAGCTAATTTTGACTTTTTTTGGCATTTCCATTCACTCTTTAAAACTGTTGCTATCGAAAAAGATCCTGGAGGACAACTCATCTGCTGTTTTTTGACGAGACCACTAATTCTGGTAACAATCTATGCTGTTCTTTTACTTGCTGTAATTTCTCACCTTTACACCCTGCCTGGAATAATATTTAACACAATTTGGGTGATGTTTCATGTGTGCACTACAGTGCCTTTATTTTATTGATATTTTACTGCCTTTACCTTACTGCTACTAACCTTACTGGAATTGCATTAATGTTATTCATTCTAACATATGTATCTTTTCACAGATATGTAAATCCCCCCCACCACTTGCAGTGGTAATGAACGTCTTTCATGCTGAACTAAGATAACACTTATTATCTATTATGTTTCAGGTAGCAGTATATTTAAATTGACAAGCAATCCTGTACATGGGCATGTAATTCATGCACTGAAAAAATGTTCCTGATCGCACCTTTATATAACACAAAAATTTGCCCAATAACACATTCACCCACCACCAAGATGTGCAATAATGATTTCACGCACACAGCACAAAGAAATTCTCGATAGCCCCTTCAAGCATGGCAAGGTGGCACTCAATAGTCCTTTCATTTAATTCGATATTCTTTCTTCACAACTTCTGCATGCACCACAACTGTTAAAACTAATGTACGCAATCATGCTTTCTAGTGAGTTAGTTCTGGTATCACGCTGTCCAAAGCGCCATCTGCTCAAACAGACTACTGCAGGCACTCCTTGTTTTCTATTGATTTGCACGCTTATTTCCCAGGACCCATAAACAGTATAAGAACTGTTTTAACATCCTGAATGAAAAAAAAACCTCACACTGAAGAGCTTTCACAAGAGTTGATGAGGTGCTGTCTCAATGTGAGCAATGATATTAGCCTTGATCTGAAGCCATTTCACTGTCGTGTACGGCATAACAACAGTTCCAAACATTATTTCTCAATGCAATAAAATAATCAACATCTTAACACATTCCTCCATAAAATGCACATCCTGCAATGTGATACAATACTCTATTTTGGGAATTATTTAGCACATGCATGACTATACTGAATGTGAAATAAATTTTGAATAACCAAAGGCAAGTACACAGTGTAACTCTCGAAGTGTAAGCTTTTCACACACTTTTCCCTACTAACTGATCTTCATTCTTTCATCTTTTACGCGAGTACATGGCAACAGTCTGAAGGGTGCCCATGTCATCCCACTATCCTAATATTCTACTCGTCCAACCTAAGGCCTGCGTGTAGGTATAGAGATTCCGATCGGCTGTTTCTTATCACTATCCTTACATGACAGTGCAGATAAATCACTGCAAAACATTTTTAATCTAATATTTCTTTTTTGATCATGTTCTGATAAATACAATATTAACATATTAGGAAGGTTGTCCAAGCAATTATCACAAGCTAATACCCTAAAAGGCTCAGTTAAAACTTCATGCATTTCAACTGCATCAGATCCATGTAGCTGCCCTGACAATCCTTCCAACATGCTGGGACTGTACCGTGCTCTGTACCAGTCTACTAGGAACAGAGGAGATGTTTAAGTCTGGCACATAAAGTTCAGGGTTATTTGAGTTCTAGTGAATGAAATAAAATAATTTACTTGCATTCCAAAGCATAAACACTAGCCTCTGAACTTTAGGGACAGGATACCTAGATTATTGAACATCAAATTAGGAATGAAACTCTATAAACATGGATATCGACGTGAAGTCAATTTTTAAAATATCCATCTGATACTGTTTTATTCTGATTGATAAGGCTGTGTCCATTGAGTTTCTGTAACGCATCATTAAGCTGCAAGGATAGAAAAGGGGAGACCCTACGTTATAAGATGCACCTCTAAGTATCAGCTCCCTCACGCGTCTGATTTCCTCTTAAGTACAGTTGGTTAGCCTGGTGTCCAAAATAATTCCTGTGAGACTTGCCTTCTTAAAAGTATCACAAACTTCGCGTTCAGTTTTACAATTAACACATTTTACGATTATCTTATTTACTTGAGGACTGTTTTGGAATCGATTAGAGAGTTACTTTTTTTTTGCTAATGAGAGAAATAATTCCGTGACTGAAAAGTAAACCAAGACAGCCCATCAATTTTCATCATCGTGTCTACAAATGAAACAACGGAAAAGCCCCGCGGTGTGGCTGTGTGCATGTTTCAAAGCAATCTCGCCAATCCTGGCGGGTTCTACATAAAGCAGCATCAAAATGTAGAGAATTAATGTAATAAATAAATGACTGTTTGGAACTACAATCTTCAAAAACATAAACGTTAGCTTTCACCTTTAATTTAGTATTAGGGTAGCGCAGTGACTTCCTCGGTCCTGTATTATTAGACAGTGCGGCTTGACTAAGATCCTCCAACACTTCGATGATATCGTCAAGCACGCACCTCTTGTCGCGGTTCCGCAACATACAAATATGAGAGAAAGAATAACTGAAGCCCGACCCGTTGACTCGCATCTCCAGCACGGCTTTGTGCATCTGCAAGATCTGATCGGCTCTCTCCAGGATATCAGCCCCCGAAAGGGAGGTGAGTACCACCCTGCCGTATTTGCCCGGGGTATGCAGGTCCGAGTACAGGTTGTTCTTGGACTGGTTGATGGAGAAAAGACTGTTCACCAGGGTCCTCTCGATCTTGGCCAGGCTGTGCTTGGGCGCCACCAGCAACTCCAGGTCAGTTTCACGCTGAAATTTATTAAGGAAGGTCGCCCCGAACAGAATGGACAGGATGGAGGGGACTGTCAGGAAAAAGACGGGATGCCTGCTCACGAATAATCCCAACCAGTAGAAACATCCCTTCAGCCCTGAGTGCACGACTTGTCGCAGCATCCTCCTCCAGCTCTTGCAGATCCCCCAGCCCTGGATCTTCCTGTAAAGCTCATCTGACATCTGGCTTTGCCCCTTTTACATGTCAATCCACACCAATCCCTTTTGGGTATTACTCTGGAAACACTGCAGCAATTCGCAGCAGACGGACAACTATTGATCACTCAGGGCTTTTTTTTTTCTTGTTAAAGGCCAGCCCTCGTTTCGCCATTGAGCGGCAATAGTTGTATTATTTTCACCGCATCGCCCTCCATACATGTGTGCATTAGGGAGCAGTATAGGACTGTTCGAAGTGCTGTATAGGCGTACTCTAATTTATGGACCTACTGGAACCAAGTGTGTGATTCTGAATGGGGGAGGACGCCGAGTGTCTATTTTTAGAGCTTGCCACACAACGCTGGATCCCGATTGAATGGAGCACAGGCACTGAGCTAGAATCGTTCAAATCACCAGCAAGATTTTGGTGCAATTGACTAAACTCGCTATGATGGGTTTCTGTTTTAAAATTGCTCAAGTTGCAGTTTCTGTTCCCCCCCACCCCCCCCCTCGTGTGCGGTCGCGGGCCCGGCGAAGTCTTGTTCATTGTTTGGATTTGTATTAATAGGTGAATCTTTGAAACCGATAGAAAATAAAACGCTTTCTGATTGTCTGCTCGGGCATCATTCGGTTCCTGCAACTGTTAACCAGAAATCAAAGGATGGAGAAATCGCTTAGAGTTCGGTCTCTGTCATTCTCTGTCTCTGTATTATGGTTTAACCCAGTAGGCAGTTTTTTTTACAGTAACTACAGTATTTCCTGCAGCGCGTTTATGTTTATAGCTAAACACAGTAGGTAGAGTGCCACGAGATTTTACCAATCTTCTTGTATTTTTTCTCTTTCTGCCTTTTCACTTGCCTTCATATGAAATACAGATTTTATTAATAAGAGTGAATGATCTCAATTATCTAATGGATAGAATATATTGAATTGATTATCAAGGTTGTTTAAAACACGTAGCAGAATTTTAAAAATAATTTTTTACTTTTTAATTGAGCAATTTAATTATTTTTAATGAGGGTGATGGAAGGTAAATCAATGCTATTGCTCTAAAAATAATCTCGTTAATTCCCAGTCCGTGCTGAGTTAGTTGCTCTCAGCTCCTGAGAGGCTACCATTGCTCTGGGTACCCCAGACCAGGGATGGGTAAAAAAAAACACCCAAGATTCCTTCTACTGGTCGCTTGCCAGTGACCTTTGCTGGAAAGTGCATGTTTCTGGGTGTTGAGTGAGGACAGCATCAGGCTTGGCTTCAAAGCTTTCCAGTGAGCAAATGCCATGACCACTCATTGGCTCCAAATTTCCTCAGAGTCTGGAGTTCAGTCCCAATGGAAAATGATTGGGAGTGCAGCAGAGCAGGCAGCACATCAGGCAGGATCTGGGAACTCCTGGTCACGGTCCAGAAGAGCTACCATGGGGAATTATTGCGGGGGTTGGTGTGGTCCACCCCATACAAGGTCGATTGCTTCAGGAGGTGGGCTGGCGGTATGGCTCCCGCACACCCCACACCCCTTGAGTGCCCAGCAATTTGGATGTCAGCAAGATCCCAGCATCTAGGCCCATGGAGGGAATGCAAGTGGGGCCCATTGGGGTCTCCAGGCTGGGATCATGGCCTGGAGAGCCCCAGAATTCAGTTTTTTCCCATCCACCTGCATACAAAGGGGGCCAATTAACTGCATTGCAGCAGTTGTGGGTCCTTTCAGCAGCATCCCCATGTGGCCATCCAACATCGCATCTTCCTTTCTCCACCCCACCCCCCCCCCCCACGTTAATGGCACCAAAGTTGGGCCCATTATTGGCAGAGGCCCCCACTGGCAATATTTAAATTGGTTGGCCTTGACCCCAGATATTTTGATGGAGTGAGGAGCAGAGGTCAGTGGTGCACTGCTGCATGTAAGACAGCTGAGCGAGTCTCAGGATTTTCATCCCCATTATATGGGCTCAAAGATGAAGCATTCCACTTGGTTGAGGTTCTAGGGGGCCTGCTGATGATTGTGGCATCATACCCAGCCAATGTCATCAGCAGAGTCAAGGGAATAAAATTAGCAAAACAAAAATCACAAAAAGATTTATGTGTGAAAAACTGCATCTCTACTCTCCAACAGACCCCTGCAAGCACATAGCGAGTATGTTGAAATTAGAGAATTTAGAGTAGGTTAATAATGAGAGTAGAATAAGGAAGGAGCAGCGATCAGAAGGATTGGTTTTGGTTGGAGAACTGTATCAAGGAGTGAAGGCAAATGACTTAAAATAAAGTATACAAATGCAAAGAGCATTAAAAAAGTTATACGGTGTGAGGAAAGGTGAAGGAAGTGAAGCTAAATGGACAGCTTATTCAGAGAACTGGTGGAAGCACGATGGTCCAAGTAGTCTACTCTTGTGCTGTAAAATTCTGTGATTACATGAGTCTATCTAGGGCTCCATGTATGCTTCCAGATCAAGTTGCAGCACAAGAGAATTGAGGAATGAGTTAGGCCACTAGATAGCAATAGAGGAATGGATATGGGTATGACTGCAGACCCTCACAACTATAATTTACTGCAGTACGTGAGAGGGCCAGCTAAAGATAGTACATCAAGTGTAATGCCCTACAAATGCTTCACAAATTGTACCCCTCCTGGCTGATGAAAGGGCTACATTTAGAAAAGTGCACTGTTACACATGCTATGGTTGGGTCCCGCATCCAGCCATTCTGGACAGGGGTTTGGTGAGGTACAGAGAACACAATGACATACGTGTAGACCCAGGTCTGTACCTATTTGGCCTAACCACTGGATAATGAGTCATCGGAAATATGCAAAGTAATGCAACTATCACTGCTGGCCGCAAGTTGTGACATATTGCAACCCTCACCACAACAAACATGTGGATGAAACACTTGTGAGACATATGGATGTCAGAATGGATAGATACAGAAGCTGCCAGATCTCTGGAAGTACCCTTTCCTGGAAATCTACACAATCCAGACATCCCTGTCCACACAAAATAGCTGCTCCCAGGAAGATGAGAGTGAACCAATGCTGAACACAGTCACAAGCTATCAAGGATTTCCTTCTATTTGATTGGGCCACTAAAACCCTACATAGGGTAATGACCCAGCCCTGAGACCCCTCTCCTAAGTATCTCAGAAAAGTCAAACCTGAAGGATACTGCCAAATTGCCCAATGCAAACAGTTCCCAGAATACATTTAATTGCACCAACATCCTTGATGTATTTTGATAATTTTCCTAAACCTCCAAAGATTTACTCAAAACGATAACATGGCCAAAGTTGAAGGAAGAATGAATGTGAATTGTTGTTAGCTTGGCTCAGTGGTACCACTCTCACCTCTGAGTCAGAAGGTCATGAGTTCACGCCCCACTCCAGAGACTGTAACACATAATCTAGGCTGACACTTCAGTGCTGCACTGTTGGAGATGCAGTCTTTTGGATGAGACATTAAACCGAGGTCTCACCTGCCCTCTCCAGTGCTTTAACAATTTTGAATAATGGCAAATAAGCAACTTTTCTTTACATAATACAAGATTTTGTTGTACTTCAGCAGTCAGTTACCAAATGCATGATGGACTCATGGACTGCGATTTCACCTGCCAAGGTGGGCTAAGTGCGGCCGAGGTAGGTGTTGGATGACGACCCCGCTCCCGGTTCCATCCTGCTCTGTGAGAAGAATTTTCCATTGATTGGGCTTGTTAAGCCCATCCTGTGAGGTTCCCGGCCAATTTAAAGGAAGCGGGTCTGATGACGTCATTTGATGACGCGGCATCAGCCGGTTCTCTTCCCTTCCAATGGACAGAAGAGACCTCCCCAGGACACCAAAGCAGCCTGGTTGCACAAGCAGGGATGTTGTCAGGAGGGCCTGGCTGCAGTGGCGCAAAGCTTTCAATGATCTCAGTAGATCACGAAACATTACTGCAAAGCCACACTCAACCTCATTCTGCTGTGTCACTCATCACAACCCATCACTCTGCCTTCCCTACCCTACTTCTGCACATCCTTACACCAACTTACCTTGCACCTCCATCCATCCCTCTCTCTCTATCTACATCATCACTTCCCCATCTCACTAGTCGCCCCACACACTCACACTCATCCTTGTCCAATCATACCAACTAACAACACACAATGGTAGGCACTTGGGTGTTTCCGTCAATGTTCATGTAAAGTTTCTGTTAATGTGTTGCCAAACATTGAAATCTTTATTTTCCACACTTTGCCTTCTTGGACAGATTTGTGTGCACCTTTGGAATTGGCTTAGTGAGTTGCAGTGAATGGTGAGACATAACGGTACCCCCCGCAATGGTGATGAGTGTGAAAGGAATGGCTTGGGCATTGCAGGGATGCTTTATGGTGTTGGTGTGGGGTGGTGCCAACCTGGCGCATTATTTGGCAGCCAGGGTGTACAGCGTCAAGTGAAGTAAATCTGGCCATAGTGAGGCCATCCCTGGTGTCGTGGGCAGCAATGTGCTCGGGTGCTGATGCCCTGTGGTCGGGTGCTGTTGCCCTGTGTCCTGTGCAGCATCAGGTGATTGTGGAGCAGGTTAGTGTTGTTGTTGGTGGTGCTGGTGTGCCTGGTGATGTTGGTGTTGGGGCTGATCGTGGTGGGATTCTGAGGACCAAGGTGAGATTTTCTCAAAGGTACCGATGCTGCTGGAATAGATGGCAGCTGAAGTTGAGATGACAGAAGCGATCTGTCAGTGGTCAGAGAGGTTGCTCAAAGGAGGTGACAGTGGATAGAGAGTTTACTCCAAACACTTCCAAACTGCATAAAGCTGAAAAATGTATTCCAAATCCTGCGGGCTCCAGCTTCTAACATTGGAAAGTGAACAGCTGTGAAATGATAGCTTTTATACCACTTTTGAGGCTGTCAACTATTCAGAGGAATGGAGAGTCATTGAGAACCCAACATACTTAACTGATGTAATCCCCGCGTGTCGGGAACCTCGTGAAAAAGCTGATAAAATGGTAAGTACATGGTAAAATGCTGCTTAAGTACCTTTTAACAAGCTTTTAAGTATCTGAATTGGCTGGCCCGCTGCTTGGTGTCGGGTCCTGTTCAGGGATGACAGACCCGACACTTGTGAAACTGACACAGAGACGGGTTGACAGCGGGATACCGACCCGCTGTCAATCTTTTTGATTTTGACAGCGGATCCGCCTTGAACCCCCCCTCTGAGTGCCGGCAAAATTCCGGCCATGATGTCAGAACATAAAAGTAGTTCTAAAAGCCAGGAAGTAAAGATCAGTTTTGTTAGAGCCGTTGTAAACTGGCTTTCCAAATCCAAAGTGACCGCAGGAGTGATTTGCTCTCAGTTCACTTTGTGCAGTGTAAATGAATCCTAACAGTGCTGTCCTTGACCAATGCATGATTGATACTGAAACTGGCTGCCCAAAATGTGAAAGTGTTCTGTTTCCCATGTTCCACAAAACAATCAGATTATTTTTAAGTAGTTCAAATTGGTATGTTAAATTGTGACATTTTGTACTATGCATAAATATAGATGACTAGATCTTTCAAACTATTCCCATTTTCCTAATGAACTTTATTTCTAACTGTTTTAGCTCTCCAGGTCCTTTGAACTATATGATTTTCAGTACCATCTTTACTGATCAACAGACGACAAACCAAAACTGATTATGATGCTAAACGATCTTTCAGTTATGCAAAGATTTGATTATAGTTTACTTGCTCTTTGATGATTCTATACTAATTTTCATAATTATGCTGCATATAGAGAAAGTGGTTGGTCTAAAAATATTTTTAACTTGATGAAGGAAATGAAAGTGTGGCATGATTAACAGACTATGCAACTCCAATAGGACCACACAATTCAGGATTAATTGGTACTAAATTGTGTCTTTTATAATGGATATGGATACAGACAACTATTTCTTTCAAAATGGCTTCTCAGATGTATACTTTTGGAAAATAAAGTCACTTTGGCTTTACCTGAGGTGGTCTACTGGAGCTCGGGATGAGATGTTTAGTGGGAACAGAGTCGAGGAAACATTACTCTGTATCTATTCTGAAATTATATCTGACATTGGCCCCCAAAAGTAGAAACCCCCTAATTCTGACATTATTCACCCTAGTGCGTGTGCTTAAGTGATCAAAATTAAATATTTGATTGGTCACACTTCTATTAATGTCAGATGGCTGAAGGTTTTGCAATGTTGTCCCAAAGATGCAAAAATGCTGATGTTATGCCAAAGGTATGTGTCAGAGAATATGCAATCCTTTTATTTATAAACTTCATTGAGTCATTTGGGGAAAATATGACAGTTTACTCAGAATCAATTTGTAGTTATTTTATACTTTAATCCATAGAAGGTTTTTTTTGGTGTGTACATTTGATTTAACAAGTGGAAAGTTACCAGTTTGCTTTCAGTGGAGGACAGAGCTCACTTGTCAGGACATTATACCCACCTGCCCCAGATAAGCAGGCAGCTGTTAATACAGAACCTTGCTTTTATGCTGGCAGGCATTTAATCCCAAGAGATATTCTATAATTGCACTGAAACAAACATTCTAAAATAAGATAACACAGTACAAAATGCATATCCTCAAGTACAATACTCATTTAATTATTATGTGCCAGTTTCTATTTCTATTTCTATTCAGGAGCAGTTTTATAATATGTTTTGATTTTACTTCCACCCAAATGATGTGTGTGCATAGTCTTTGTAAGCTCTTGGGAAATACATCCTCTTCTGCTGTTGTGTTTCTTTTATAAGGAACAAACTGGAAGTTGTTTTTCACCAAATGCTATAGCACAACTATTCTGGCAATGTTAAGTCATTAACGATGATGTATTTTATCTCTGAATGTTTTAAAAATTTTTTTTGACTTCCTTGGAAATATTGGGGTTGAATATAGTGATCCCATTCCACTGCCATAGCTATGGAAATTGAGTCCCACTAGCATCCTCCAATCCTGATCCCATTGGAGTTCCTGAGGTCAGGCAATTTAAATATTCCCGGTGGGTACCTGTGCCAGTATTGGTGCAGCTTGAGTGCCCGCTAGGTGGAAGGATGTGCAGGGAATTCAGCATTGGCCAGCCACTATTCAGGATAGTTGGAAGGTTCAGTTGCAGTATCTGTTTAAAGTAGAAATCAGCAACCTCAACTTGTATTTATATAGCGCCTTTAACATAGTAAAACGTCCCAAGGCGCTGCACAGGAGTATTTTAAGACAAAAAATTTGACACCGATCCACACAAGGATAAATTAGGGCAGGTGACCAAAAGCTTGGTCAAAGAGGTAGGTTTTAAGGAGCGTCTTAAAGGAGGAAAGAGAGGTAGCGAGGCGGAGAGGTTTAGGCAGGGAATTCCAGAGCTTAGGGCCTAGGCAGCAGAAGGCACGGCCACCAATGGTTGAGAGCTTATAATCAGGGATGCTCAAGAGGGCAGAATTAGAGGAGCGCAGATATCTGTGGGGGTTGTGGGGCTGGAGGAGATTACAGAGATAGGAAGGGGCATGGCCATGGAGGGATCATGATAATCAGCACCTATGATAAGAGGACAGATTTCACTAGGGCAGCATTTTCTCTTCTAGGTTGTTCAAGGCCTGGAACATTCCCGTTGATCACGCTGCTCCATTCTACTGAACCCAGTATCTTTCTGGTGTCTAGTTTGTTCAGGGCAGAGAAGGTGGGAGCAGTGGGAATTCCAGCAGATGATGTCATCCTGCCAGCCCCGGCTCCTTTTCAAAAGTCAGGCTTTCAGGAGCACTCATCCGCTGAGGAAAATCCTGCTCTTCAGGGTGGAGACCCAGCATTACCGGCCCTATGCCATTTCTTTCTCCCGCCTGGCTTTACCTGTCACGATGACCGCACAGGCCCCAAGGAACAGGTTATGGTTCATCCGGAGTTGGATATTACACAAACAATTGGGCAGCACAGTGACTGCTTTGGAACCAAGGGTGTTGGCAGACAGATAGTTTTGCAGAGGGGACCACAGAGGAAAGGCAATGGAGGAGAAGTGAGGAGGACAAGGAAAGATAGACTGCTGCATTCATACACATGGGATTTTGCTGGCAACATTGACCACTGTGAACTTGATGCTGTTGGCGGGACAGAACCTTAAACTTGGTGCTGTTGGCGGGACAGAAACCAGACTAGAAGGACTTGGATAGGGAATGATGAGAAAGCACAAAGTAGGGTGGCAATGATGCATTTGAGGACCTTAGAAAGGAAGGGGAGGTTGGAAATGTAATGCACATCGGCTGTACCATGTCTGGATGATATAATATAAATATCAATTTTGTAAAAGTCGAAGAGCTGACAAGGCTGGAATCATTGCTGATTGCAATTTTACAGTCTTTTCTTCCTTTTTTGTATGTTTGCATGACGATGTTCCCATGATGTTGCTTCTTTTGTTCTTCTTGGTGGTAGAGGTCATGGGGATGGGAGATGCTGTTGCAGTAGCTTGGCGAGTTACTGCAGTGCATTCAATAGACAGTACATACTGCAGCCACAGTGCGTCGGTGCTGGAGGGGGTGTAATGATTTGAGCGGCAAGGGTGTCAAAGTCAAGTGTTGAAATCCTATGCTTGCATTGAAGGCAAGCTTTCAGATCTGTCGTACAAAGATCGGAAAAAGTTCACGAAAGTAAATGAGAACACATTTTTAGTGATTCAAAGGCTGGCCTTTAATACAAACACAGCGTCAGCCCATGACTTCAATTTTATTAGCATTCAAAACTGTGATAGTCCATAATTAATCCTTTTTTGAGTGAGTTTCACAAATAGCAAAGTGGGAGATGCCAGTGAAATGAAATATTTTGCAACTTTGCGAGTCCAGTATCTCCCTCTCCTCACCGGAGAATTGGAGACTTCGGCCCTGAAATTCTGCTGGGTTTCTCCTGGTCGTCCGTCAGAACTCCAGCAGGAAAGCAGGGGAACCCCCAGTTAATGGCGTAAAGGGCTGAATATAGCCAACAATGCTAATCCGCTATGCAAACAATTCCCTTCAGAAATGTGAGTTAACATTTGTCAAGCACAGCTTCTGGCCCAAAACATTATTTTTCATGCAATTCACTTTCTAGATGTACTAAAAAATATTTGTATCACGGATTGATATCCTTTTGTTTGTCGAGTGCCAGCATTGCTAATCAAAGTGATGCAATCTGGTGTCTTCGTTTTTGGCTCCTTGATCGACTGAGAAACTAACAGAAGCATCACAAACGACCGAGTGCTGGCATGTAACAAATACACGGTTTAAAATATCAATTCTTCATACATGAATCATAATGGGTTCAAAAACAATGTATTAGTAATGTAATTTGCAGCAAATGATCAAGGTTAATGACAAACTTTAAAACTGCTGGTAATTATTTATAACGGTCAGTTTGTTCCCTACTAATCAATTGCTGATTGCTAAATAATAGTGATTAAATTACTGTTATTAATCATTTCATGTACATGAATTCACATATCGACACCACGGAGTGCACTTGCTGTTGTGCTCTAACACCGCAGCTACCCCAGTCCAAAAATAGTGCCACAACATAGATTAATACCACCCCCATGAACTCCGTGGTACATGGATATAATCAAGGCCACACTCTCAGTTTGGAATCCTAATGACGGTTCTGTTTATAGCCAAGAGTGTCCGTGGCTCAGTGGGTAAATGTACTGCCTGATATTGTACCATAGCACGGAGACCAGGAGGGTCCCGGGTTTGATGCCTTGCCTGTGCAGAGTTAGTTGATCTCAGTAGGGGCAATAGCTTTGGAACTACCATTGCCCTCAGCATCCCTGCCTTAGGGAAAGGAAAAAGTAGCCGGAGTTGCTGCTCCTGGTCGTTATCTAGAGACCCCTGCATGTAAAAACTTTGGGTGTAGACTCTGCTGCAGGGTTGCCATATGTGACAAAAACTGAACTATTTCTGCCTAGTTTTGTTTTGGTGGTTGTCTCTTTAAATCCAGTCATAGTACATAAAGGGGTAGATTTTCCAAGGGGGTTCCCAATCTCCCACCATGACTCTGGTGGAAGGTTGTGGGAAATCCCGGAGAAACAGCATAAACAGCCATTAATGTCTCACATACAATTAATTATTGTGAATCATAGTGACTATAATGATGTAGGCGGTAGTTTTGCACTCAACAAGATCCCACTGTGCAGCAATTAGATAAACGACCACTTTGTGTTGTTTGGGGAACCAGGTTAGTTGGTTCAATCGGAAAAATTACTCCTCTTCTGCAAGTAGCTCATGGGATCTTTAATGCTCACCGCCAAACATGGAGGGGAGGGGGAATTTGTATGTACGGTAAAGCCCTGGCCCGATGGATATTGGGCCTTATTTTAATAAGTTGTGAGCTATGGATGCATACCGTGAATCCCCAGGCAGCTCGCCGGTGAAGTGGAGGTCAATTTTGCACCGCTGGCTCTCGGGTAGGTCCTGGCAGGAGGGGAGGTCTGGGTCTGGCCACTCCTGCTCCACCTGGCTCCACATTAAGGTAAGGTTAAAAACCAAAAACACCACCTGGTGTTCAGTGGCTTCCGGCGTTCCCTTTAAGGACCTTTAGTTCAGACACTGTAGAATTGGAAAAACGAATTGGGGATTGCATGTTTTGTATCAATTTTGGAAAGGGGTCATGTTAGCATATTCAAGGGGCCTTATGCCTGCTTTAGGCTGCTGCCCTGGAAGCCTCTAGAATGCCTGAACCAAAATGGAAGTGGATGTGTTTACCATCTGTTTGGGTGACCCCCTAAATTGGACTTTTGTGCACCCATCTTCCGTCTGGAAAATTGTTACAACAAGACTCAATTTTGCCCCCATGGTCTCAATTTAATAACTTATCTGAACATCAGCATCTCTGATAATTCAGTACTCACTCAGTATACTGCAATGCAGCATCAGCTGTGATTTTGTGCTCAGATCTAGGGTAGAAGTTGAGCCTACAACCTTCTGATCAGAGCTGCATCAACTGAGACAAACTGAGATATTTTTAGAAGATTTTTTTCTTGATTCTACAGCTGATCGAGGGAAGGAGATGGGGAAAGTAGACCCTCAAATTTTCAACGATATCTGTGGCCATTCTAAAAACATAAGATATGAAATAGGAGCAGGAGTCGGTCATATGGCCCCTCGAGCATGCTCCACCATTCAATAAGATCATGGCTGAACTTCTACATCAACTCCACTTTCCCGCCCAATCCCCATATCCCTTGATTCCCTTAGATTCCAAAAATCTTTTGATCTCAGTCTTGAATATACACAACGACAGCATCCACAGCCCACTGGGATGGAGAATTCCAAAGATTCACCACCCTGAGGCAAGAAATTTCTCCTCATCTCAGTCTAAATGGCCAACCCCTTATCCTGAGACTATAAACCCCCTAGTCCTAGACTCTCCAGCCAGGGGAAACAGCCTCTCAGCATCTACTCTGTCAAGCCATCTAAGAATTTTATACATTTCAATGCGATCACCTCTCATTCTTCTAAACTCCAGAGAATATAAGAACATAAGAATTAAGAGCAGGAGTAGGCCATACGGCCCCTTGGGCCTGCTCCGCCATTCAATAAGATCATGGCTGATCTTCAACCTCAACTCCACTTTCCCGCCTGATCTCCATATCCCTTGATTCCCCTAGAGTCCAAAAATCTATGTACCTCAGCCTTGAATTAACTCAATGATTCAGCATCCATAGCCCTTTGGGGTAGAGAATTCCAAAGATTCACAACCCTCTGAGTGAAGAAATTGCTCCTCATCTCAGTCTTAAATGGCCAACCCCTTATCCTGAGACTATGCCCCCTAGTTCTAGACACTCCAGCCAGGGGAAACAACCTCTCAACATCTACCCTGACAATCCCCCTCAGAAACTTTTGTGCTGGATTTTCTCAATGGAGACGTGCTGGAGGCGGGACTTCTGGTTTCCGGGTTTCAGTTCCGCCCCCAGTGACGTCTGACTAACCCATGCTATTTTCCCTTGATTGGCCTTGTTAAGCCCGCCCTGCAGGCTTACCGAATAATTAAGGGAAAGCCGGTGAAAGATGACGTCAGAGTATGACGCTTCATCTGTTGAAATTTTTTTGACAGATGAATTGTCAGTGTTTGACAGCTTTGAGAAGCTGTCAAACACTGACAATCTCTGTTCTAAGGTGAGCCCTTGCACACAGGCTCACCAAGACCTCTCTCCTCAGCAGAAAGCAGATGGCTGCTGCACCTGAGAATGCAGCAGCCATTCTGTCATCTCTGCCGTTGAGATGAGGCACCTCCGGATCCTCAACGGTTGAAGCCTGAAGAAAGAAGCAAAGGTAAGGAAACTTTTTCCAACACTTTACACTCACCTCTCATACTTACCTGTCCACACTTGCACCCATCACTCATCTCTACAGCTGACATTTCGACCCCTCTCACCCCCGCAGACCCACTGCTCGCCTCGCTGACCCTGACGAGGTTTGCAGCCGTCGGGAAGCCCGCACTTGCAGGCGTAAAATGGGGCAAAGCCTCAAAACTGCCTGTTAACTACCTGTTAACAGGCAGTTAATTGGCTCTAATCCCCTTCCCGCCTCGAGGAGACGGGTCCCTGCACGACTCGGGGACCCGCCTCCCAGGAAGATGGCACGGAGGCGGGTTGGGAGCAGGATCGGTACCCGCTCCCAGTTTCTGCCATTTTCCTGGCAGTCCCGCCTCCACACCCGCTTCCCCAGGGCAGGGAAAATTCCCCCCAATATGTTTCAATGAGATCACCTCTCATTCTTCTAAACTCCAGAGAGTATAGGCCCAATCTGCTCAATCTCTCCTCATAGGACAGCCCTCTCATCCCAGGAATCAACCTAGCAGACCTTCATTGCACCCCCTCTAAGGCAAGTGTATCCTTCCTCAGATAAGGAGACCAAAACTGTGCACAGTACTCCAGGTGTGGTCTCACCAAAGCCCTGTACAATTGCAACAAGACTTCCTTACTCTTGTACTCCAACCTCCTTGCAATAAAGGCTAACATACCATTTGCAAACTTTGATATTATCTGTGCTGGTGCAAAAGTGACTTAAATAAAGGTATTAATATTTATTCAATCTCTACATTACACTGCCAAATAAATCAGTTTTAACAACATGCCCTCTTCCCCTTAGTTGACTGTAGAGCTTAGCACTTTTATCTAAAGATGTTTAATGGCAAGAGTCCATTCAGATCTCCTTGATCTGCCACTATCTGCGTTTTTATTTATTAATAGCATAATGTTGGTGTTTGTGCTGATGCAAGTAAAAAGAATATATATTTTTTGAAAAGCTTGCCCAAAGTACTCTGCTACTCTCTTGGTTTGGAATTCAGTCCAAATTTCAGTCATTACAGGAAGAATATTCATTCATCTTCAAGGTCAGGAGATATAAACATCACATCTCCCAATAACTCAACCAGTATATCCAATGAGTAACTACGTTACTCAAGGTAGGAAAGTTCCAGTTTAATCCCCAGTCTGATTTTATTGGAGCTGTGCAATTACTGTCAGCGTCCCTGGATTAGGGAGGTTTCTTAGTTGTGATCACTATCTGGCCATTCCCAGAGGTTGGATGAAAACGGAATCAAGGTCGATAATGAGGCCTCTCTGGTTGAATAGCTTGCTGACACTCACTATTAAGGTTCCCACATGCATAACACCCACTTGGGTGAAGCACATAGGGCAACCAGTACCTCCATACCCCAGAGAGAAATCAACCATGAGAGGAGAGGAGGGGAGGGGAGAAACTTGTTGAAAAAAAGGGGGGAACATTAAAGAACATTAAAGAAATAAAGGAAATAACATCTCTCTTCTTTCTGTTAGATTTTCAGGCAATCTTGCTTCCTGTTAATGTCTCCAAGTATTTTGTTTAAAGGCAAACTTATTCTTATTGTGTTCTGTAACACCATCTGCAACTATTGATGCAAGTGCTTTCTCAACCCTCTGCCAATATTTTGCCTTTTTGGCATTTAACATCATTATCATCTACTATGTTGCCAAGCCTAAGCCTCCAAGCAACACTGGCCATCTGTTCCAAGTTTATTGGTTTCACTTGTGTTGTGTAATCACTTCAGTTACATTTGATACTTGAAAGAAGCTTGGTAATTGGTAATATTTATATAGTTTTTGATTTCTTTTGTACAAGTATGAGATTTCCAAACACCTTAATAATGAATAAATTTGACTTTGGCCTTCGACAATTTTTAACACGAATTCACACCTACCGTTGCAGTTGTAACATGAGTATTGTTAGTATTTTCTATGAACCTTAGAAGGGAAATTAGGGTTTAAAAAAGTTTAGGATTCAATGATTGGGGTATTTGAACACTATTTGTTTTTTAATCCCTAATAAGTTTGAAGGAAACAGTGTCCAAAACCAGGTTGGATTCATCACCGTAGCACTATTTTAAAGTAATATATAAATTTGGGCCTTGAAATTATGCTGTGTGAGTATAAGCATATGAACACTTAATACATTCATATGTAATTTCTTTGTCCACGGTTTTAATAGTAGAATTAACCCTCAAAGGTTCCATATGGGCCAAAAGATAACAACTCAAGCACTTGTAGGCTAATATTTACATGGCGTTTATATTTACATGACTTGTCTATTATTAAAAAAAAATCCTTTCTACTACAATGTAGAATCTCAACCCAGTTGGTTTAAACTCATAGGTTGCGAAATTTGGAGTTGTAGCGGCGGCCGTTAAGGCCGGTTTTGTTGAAAAAATGTCGGCCGCCTCGCTTCAGCTGTGGAACATGGTGACCGCCATTTTGGAGAGGTCGTTAGCGCTGCCTTTGCCTGCACTTGCCTCTCACATGTAAATATGCAGATTGTGACATCAATCGGCGTGCAACGCCTGAATTGATGCACGACTGCGATTTTGGACATTGTCGCTCTCCATACCGCCCTCTTCAAACCACGCATGCGTGCGTGTGTGCAGAAGTACTCCAGAGACGCTGCCAGCGCTTCTGAAAGGGATACACACATCTTTCAGGTAAGTTTTGATTTCAGCTTTTGGACTGTTTATTTCACATTTTATTCGAGTAGTGGCTTGATGCAATACATTTAAAAAGTTGTTAAAGTATGCAGGGAGTGCTGCTGGATGCTTGCAAGGCTTTGGATGTTAAAGGAAGGTGTCTGAGAAGACCACTTGCTCACAGTCCTGGGTGCTCTACTTGCAGTCCCCCTTCTGATATTGTTGCAGTAAAATATGTTAAATATTTTACGCAGATGGTGAAAAAAGGACTAACATTCATTTTTCCTAATGTTAATTCAGTTCTTTCAGCCTGTGTAAGTCTCACAGCCAATTCTTTCAATGATAACTTTGCATTTTCAGTTTAATCCAAATATTTACTGAAATATTTAGAAATGGGTTGAAATAAATTGTGAAAGTCATTGAAGACGACACTTGCTCATCCACAGTTTCAGTGAAACTGGCAAATGTATTTTCCTGTAAAATTAGGAGCAAATCCAACAAAATAGGATATGGTTAAAACTCCACTTTGATACATTTTCTGTGGTGTGTAACACTGAAAGCCAGAGGAGGTCAGGATAATGAATAAACAAATGATAGAGCAAGCCATAAAAAGCTTCCTTACCTTCTTTGCTACAACGGCAGGTAAACTTCTGAAATATAACAAATAGTCAAGGCTTAGATAGACTTTCAGGTTCCAGGACAACCTTGAGGATCCCAAATTGGAACTATTAAACTGTAGATTGGATGTGCTTTATTGATTCACTACCCAAAAACAAAAATCCAGCAATTTTAGCCAATGGATTTCTTCTCATAGAGAGTGGTGAGAAGGTGAAACTCGCTGACACGTGGCGTGGTTGAAGCAGAGAGCATTGATCTATGTAAGGGGAGGCTTGAAACGTACATGAGGGAGAAGGGAATAGAGTGATATAGGGGCAGGGTGGGGAGTGCTAATTATAGCAGGAGGAGACCTGTGTGATGTATATACACCGGCACAGACCAGTTGGGCCAAATGGCCTGTTTCTCGGCTGTAAATTGTACTGTATATAATTGTAAGATTACACACTGGTCTTTGAAATAATAGGACACTACATCAAAGCCCTGATTTAACACCCCCCCCGCCGCAAGAATGGGGCGGCTTCGGGTCAGATGCCCATTTTACACCCAGTGCAGTTTTACTCCCCATTGAAATGAATGTAGAGTAAAATTGGGCAGGTTGCAAAAACGAGTGTCCAACCCAAACCTGCCTCATTCCCGTCGGGTGGGCAAGGTTAAAATTGGGCCTTAAATGTTGCTGTTAGTTTAAAATATCAGGCGCATTTACTCAGAGGTTAAAATAGCAGACTGAGGAGCATTATACAAATACACTATGCGCTCAACTTCAGGTTTATATAAATGCTTTGCTTTTTAATTTCTGCCTTTAATTGTGATTTATAGAGCACCTATATTACATAAGAACATAAGAAATAGGAGCAGGAGTAGGCCATTCGGCCCCTCAAGCCTGCTCCGCCATTCAATAAGATCATGGCTGATCATCTACCTCAACTCCACTTTCCTGCACTATCCCCATACCCCTTGATTCCCTTAATATCCAAAAATCTATCGATCTCTGTCTTGAATATACTCAACGACTGAGCCTCCACAGCCCTCTGGGGTAGAGAATTCCAAAGATTCACCACCCTCTGAGTGAAGAAATTTCTCTTCATCTCAGTCCTAAATGGCCGACCCCTTATTCTGAGACTGTGACCCCTGGTTCTAGACTCCCCAGCCAGGGGAAACATCCTCCCTGCATCTACCCTGTCAAGCCCTGTAAGAATTTTGTATGTTTCAATGAGATCACCTCTCATTCTTCTAAACTCTAGAGAATATAGGTTTAGTTTACTCAATCTCTCCTCATAGGACAATCCCCCCATTGCAGGAATCAGTCTGCTGAACCTTTGTTGCACTCCCTCTATGGCAAGTATATCCTTCCTTAGGCAAGGAGACCAAAACTGTACACAATACTCCAGGTGTGGTCTCACCAGGGCCCTATATAATTGCAGTAAGACGTCTTCACTCTTATACTCAAATCCTCTTGTAATAAAGGCCAACATGCCATTTGCTTTCCTAATTGCTTGCTGTAATTGCATGTTAACTTTCAGTGATTCTCGTACAAGGACACCCAGGTCCCTCCGAACACCAACATTTCCCAATCTCTCACCATTTAAAAAAATACTCTGCTTTTCTAAGTTTCCTACCAAAGTGGATAAATTCACATTTCTCCACATTATATTCCATTTGTCATGTTCTTGCCCACTCACTTAGCCTGTCTGTAGCCCCTTGAAGGCTCTTTGCATCCTCTTCACAACTTATATTCCCACCTAGCTTTGTATCATCAGCAAACTTGGATATATTATGTTTGGTCCCCTCATCCAAATTATTGATGTAGATTGTGAACAGCTGAGGCCCAAGCACTGATCCTTGCAGTACCCCACTAGTTACAGCCTGCCAACCCGAAAATTACCCGTTTATTCTACTCTCTGTTTTCTGTCCGTTAACCAATCTCAATCCATGCTAGTATATTACCCCCAATCCCATGAGCCCTAACTTTGTTTAATAACCTCTTGTGTGGCACCTTATCGAATGCCTTCTGAAAATCCAAAACACCACATCCACTCATTTCCCCTTATCTATTCTGCTAGTTACAACCTCAAAAAACTCTAACAGATTTGTCAAACATGATTTCTCTTTCATAAATCCGTGTTGACTCTGCCCAATCTTATTATTATTTTCTAAGTGCCCTGTTGCCATGTCCTTAATAATAGATTCTAGCATTTTCCCTACTACTGATGTCAGGCTAACTGATCTGTAGTTCCCCGTTTTCTCTCTCCCTCCTTTCTTAAATAGTGGGGTTACATTTGCTACCTATCAATCTGCGGGAACCATTCTAGAATCTGTGAAATTTTGGAAGATGACAACCAATGCATCCACTATCTCTATAGCCACCTCTTTTAAAACCCTAGGATGTAGGCCATCAGGTCCAGGGGATTTATCGGCTTTCAGTCCTATTAATTTCTCCAGTACTATTTTTTTTACTAATACTAATTTCTTCCAGTTCCTCATTCTCGCTAGACCCCTGGTACTCCACTATTTCTGGGAGGTTTTTTGCATCTTCTTCCATGAAGACGGACACAAAGGCCATGATTTCACCAACCGAGGAGGGTCCGGGGCGGCCGGGGTTGGTGTCGCGGTCCCAGCCCGCTGCCAACTGCAGCCCACACTCTCCAAGTGATTTTCCATTGATTGGGCTTGTTAAGCCTGCCCTGCGAGGTTTCTGGGCAATTAAAAGGAAGCGGGTCTGATGACGTCATTTGATGACACGTCATCAGCCGGTTTCCTTACAGGGACCATGTCCAAATTGATTTTGACAGTTGTGCTGTCAGTGTTATGCAGCATTGAGGTGCTGCAAACACTGACAAGCACTGCACAAAGATGCACAGCTGCACCCAGGCTCTCCCATGACCCCCTCCATATGCTTATGGAGGGAGTCACAGCACACAGGGAGGTCCAAGGTGAGATATTTTCAAGGGCAACGATGCTGAAGGAATAGATGGTAGGTGAGGTTGAGATGACAGAAGTGATCTGTCAATGGTGAGAGAGGTTGTTCCAATGAGGTGACATAGGATAGAGAGTTGGCTCCAAACACTTGCAAGCTGCAGAAAGCTCAAAATGTCTTCCAAATGCAGTAACCAACAGTTTCTGAGCTTGGAAAGTGAACAGCTGTAACATGGGATCTTTCATACAACTTTGGCAGCTGTCAGGTCATGAGATAATTCAATGCTGAATCCACTCACGACATGCTGAGCTGACGTGTTCCCCGAGCAGCAGGTAACCCATGGGGGAGCACGTAAAATTGAAATGTAGGCTTAAAACAATCTTATGTTAACAACCTATTTTATGATGTGAATTGCCTCCCCTGCCACTTGGTGTCGGGTCTGTTCAGCGCCGACAGACCCGTCACATGGGAGACTCGCGTGGAGGTGGGTTGACAACGGGTTCCCTACCCGCTGTCAATCTTTGCTATTTTGACAGCGGACCCACCTCCGAACCCGCCCTCTGAGCGCTGGCAAAATTCAGCCAAAAGTATTTGTTTAATTTCTCTGCCATTTCCTTATTCCCCATTATAATTTCTCCTGTCTCACCCTGTAAGGGACCCACATTTGCTTTCACTAATCTTTTCCTTTTTACATACCTATAGAAGCTTTTACAGTCTGTTTTTAATGTCTCTCACTAGTTTATTGCCATTTTAAGCACACGATGAATGGTTGACCAGTTTCAGGCAGGTCCTCTTAACAATTGTTCTACAGTAATTTGTATTTTGCTTATTAGTTCTACATGTTGTTCCATTATTAGGAATGTTTCATACTGATAATAACAGTAGGTTTTAAAATTAGGAAAAATTAACAGCAGAGCTGACTGTCAAACAAGTACAAAAGTCAGTTCAATGGCTGATAATGATGTTCTTATTTTGCAGGCTTCTCTACATTGAATTTAAATCCTATTCCAGCTCCAAGAGCGCAATCAAGAATTTGCATGCCTATCAGATTTAGTCCCTGTAGTCCAGCCCTTCCTGCATATCAATATATTCTTAATATTGTTGCAACAACTTCAATTATCCAAGTAATCTAACACAGCAGTCCCTTGCCAAGAGGCAGGTCATCTGTGATTCAAATATCACACTGTCGTCATCTGCTTCCCTTATCCAGTTCAACTGCATGAATATGACAATGTATAAATAATCGTTAATTTATTAAAATTAGCACTGGTTATTACTACTGCTGTAGTTACTTTTATATCCCTTATTTTCTTCCAGCTTTGCTGTATTGCTGTTTAGTCTATTAAATCTTTAATGCTTCTGGAGTGTTTATGGATGGAGCTGGTTGTTGTTCACTGCTGAAATTCAGTTTGGTTGAAAGCAGGGGTGCATTTCCATAGTTTTTAGGAAGCATGTTATCTGGTGTAATATCAATGCTGAAAGTAATTTTTGAAGCGTGGACTTAACTAAAGTAAGCACTTGGAAACTGTAGTGTAGTGGCTATATCACTGGATTTGTAATCCAGAGGCCTGGACTAATAATCTGGAGAATGTAATTTTAAATCCCACATGCTAATTTGAGAATTTTGAATTCAGTTTAAAAAAAAATTGGAAATAAAATAAAATCAGTCGGATTTTCGTAAAGAAACCCAACTGGTTCACTAATGTTGTATAGCAAAGGAAACCAGCTGTCGTTACCAGGTCCACACCAACGTGGTTGGGGGTAATTTTGACTTTGGGCGATATTGGATCAGCCGCCCATTATACATCTCTCCCGATGGAAGTCAATAGAAATGAAAATCGGGAGAGATATATAACGGGCGGCTGACCTGATTACATTTTCGCCCAAAGTCAGATTTACACACAAAATATTCCCTATATTCCATAGGAAATGAGAACATTCAAAAAAGTCTTGATGTCTGGATGGCTGCTGCTGATACTTAAATGATATTTTTAACTTTCGATGTTAATACAGCGTTGTACACCCTGCCTATTTTCCTTTCAAGTTACCAAACTGAATATAACGGGGTGCGGCCTTAGCAATGTCTCAGTGATGCTGTGGATACGGTGGTGGACCAAATATCAGCTTCCATGCCAGCCTAGAATGACCCTGATGCCTAAGAATTTGGGGCTGTAGCAACTTTTAGGGCCACAGAGCTCTGCGACAGTGGATTGCCCCTCCAGCTCAGGTCTCACAAGGTGGTTCAACTCTGTAACCACCTCCCTCAGATGTTGCATGCAGTGCTCTGCTGTCAGTATTAGGTAGTTGGTAATCAGGCTGGAGACATGATCGCATTGGTGACTAGTGACAGTCTGTTCTCCCTTTCAGCCTTGTGCCTTCCAGCCCTGTGCATTAAATACAAACATCTGCCAAGCTACTCATTCTGCAAGCTGTGTAGCAGTTTCTGCACCTCTGCTATTTCTACTACAGTTTAAAGTGAGGGCAAGTAATGATCGAAGGGGGAGAAATTTGGTGGCACCCCCTTTGGGGTGCTAACTTCGCTACTTTTAGCGCCCGGAAAAAGTTAGCGCCCCTGCGCTGTAAATTTAGTGATAGCACCCCAAGCAGGAGGCAGGGCGCTACTGGAAGCACTCCCTCTCCTTCTTGGAGCGCTACCAGTGAATTTTGCAGCGCTATGTGCAACAGCGCCACCTGCGTCGGCACGTAGCACCGCGTCATTGCAGGCCTCCCTCCCCTGATTAAAGGGGAGGGCCCTAGCGCTGCGTGCACCGGGGCCCTGCTGGACCACCAGGGAGCGGGGTGCCGATCGCAGCCGGCACCCCAAAGAAAAAAGGGGAAGGGGGCAGGTGCTGGCAGTCAGCCAAAAAAAAATGGCCGCACGACACCTGCCCTTTAACTTGCGCCGCCGCGGCTGCAAAAACACCACCCTGACCCTGTCCGACATATCGTCCGGCGATAGGTCAGGGGGCGCAACTGAAGTTTGCGGCCGGGGCGCGAGCGGGCCGCTGCGCACAGTGACGACGTCATTGCCGGCGGCGCAGTGCCGTGGGCTGCTACTGGCTACCACCACCGCTAACCTGCTGAATTTCGCAGGAGGCGTTAGCGGCGCCGCGCATGGGCACTAGGAGCTTTGTGTCTCATCAACGCCCCGCGGGGGTGCTAACAGGAGGCGCAAAGCCACCGAATTTCGCCCCCAAAGTCTTTTAGTACAGCTCAGCAGAGGGCAGCCCAACAGAACAATGACAACAACAACAACTTGCATTTATATAGTGTCTTTAACGTAGTAAAACATCCCAAGGTACATCATGGGAGCAATTATTAAACAAAATTTGACACCGAGCCACATAAGTAGATATTAGGATAGGTGACCAAAAGATTGGTCAAAGAGGTAGATTTTAAGGAACATCTAAAAGGAGGAGAGAGAGTTAGAGAAGCAGAGAGGCTTAGGGAGGGAATTCCAGAGCTTAGGGCCTCGTCAGCTGAAGGCAATTGTGGAGCGAAGAAAATTGGGGATGCGCAAGAGGCTAGAATTGGAGGAGCGCAGAGATCTCGCAGGGTTGTAGGCCTGGAAGAAGTTACAGAGATGGGGAGGTGTGAGGCCCTGGAGGGGTTTGAAAACAAGGATGAAAATTTTAAAATCTTAAAATCGAGATGTTGGCGGGCCAGGAGCCAATGCAGGTCAGCGAGCACATGGGTGATGGGTGAACGGGACTTAACAAGGTCTTAAGTGACCTCAATAAGTGTATGCCAGCAAAGAATATTGGGGCAAAGCTTTTGGAGACAGGGGAGCAGACCAGCTTCCGGATGCCATGGCACTTACTGCTGATAATTCAAATTTCTCTGCTTTTCACCAAGTTTAGCACTAACAGCAGTGGTTGTTAGCTTGAAATTGGAGAGAAGAAGAGTTCCTCCTGACAGTAAAATGCTGTGCAGAGCATTTTAGGTTTAATTTAAAGGATGGCACAAAGACTACAGAGATCAGTTATTTGTGTCCATCGAGAATATTTCACTGGTTCCTTTTGTCACAGATTGCCATAACTTATTCATGTTTGTGGTACTCGAGTTACCACTAAAGCAAATTACCTAGTCATTAATCTCATTGATGTCTGTGAGGCCTTGCTGTACGCAACTTGGCTGCTGCATTTGCTGACATTGCAACAGTACCTACACCAAAGGTACTTTATTGGCTGTAAAGTGCCTTGGTAAATCCTGATGTCCCAAAGCTTTATAAATGCAGATTCTTTCTTCTTTCTTCTTTCTTATTAGCGTGTTGTAATTGTCATAGAAGTTTGGTTCATCACTCACTTTTGAGATGGCCTTCCCCATGAAGTAATTTGCAGACACCCTGACCCCAAGTTTAACCCAACCGACGGGAACGGGGTGGCTGAGCGTTTAAAATCGTGAAAGCCAACTGTCCTCCTGTTCTCGCCAGAAAACCACCATTTTAACTCTGGAGCCGACTCAGATCAGAAACGCACCCTCCAGAAACATGCGAGTGCCTCATGAATAAATTCAAATCGGGGTCCAATGACATCATTTGGACTCCAACGCATTTTTAATTGGATGGCTTAGAAGTCCTGCCCAGTGGCAAACCCGCTGAATAAAACTTGGCGGCATTGACCTCACAAACCGACTAACTGGCCTGACAGGTAGCTGAATTTAAAGGGCCATTCAGCTGCAGGTATTTAGGTCATGAGGATCTGTGTGCTATTGTGAATAGTGCACCTCCAAGCCAGTTCGGAGCTTCCAGTTTGCGTCTTTCTGATTTTTTTCCCCCCCTTACCTACCCTCATTAAGCACGCCCTGCTTATCATGGGCGCTATTTTTCCTTCATTCCTTTGGATAGACGAACAGTTGGAGGAAGAGGAGCAGCATCAGCCTGATGAACCAGGAAAAGCAGCAACTGGGCACTGGGCCTGTTAGAAGTCAGCAGGTGAGGTTGCTGCTTGTAGAAGGTCTTGCTCAGGCCACAGCGTCTATAGGCCAAGAGTTACTTTCTTGGATATTTCTGAGGAGCAGTGCAGGAGGAGGCTGCTCTCCACCAGGCAGGCTGTCACTGAACTATGCAGCCTGTTGCAGATTAGACCTGCTGCCTGCTGGATCAGGGGGGGGGTGCAGGCGATGTTGTATTGTTACACAAATAAACAGTCATTGTAATTTCCTTGTAATAGATTTTGAAGTGGGAAATAATATTGAATTGTATGGAATAGAGGGGTAATAATCCTGTCCTGGTCATAAGTAGAAAGGTAATAATCCTGTATTGTATGGAAGTAGAAGGATAATAATGTTGCATTGTAAGGAAATAGAGGGAGTAATGTTGTATTATACTGAAGTGGAAGAAGTAATAATGCTCTGTATAGAAGTAGAGGGGAGAGTAATCAGGAAATATACAGAGAGAGGGTAATAATCCAGTCCTGTGTGTGTAATTAGCATAATTTTTACCTTTTTCCATTTAGAATTAGAGGTCTAATGTTACAAGACTTTCTCCTGGCAGATGACGCTCCCTCCGGCTTACATTCATGTAATCAGCCTCCGTATGTGTAAGTGGTGCAGGACCTATTACTGTATGGTGGGTAAGAGCACATCAACACCATGTCCTCAGCAGATGGATTACTACATTATTCATTTAATGAATCAATTATTGTTATTTTTTTACTCAGCGAGTGGTTATGATCTGGAATGCATTGCCTGAAAGGGCGGTGGAAGCAGATTCAATAGTAACTTTCAAAAGGGAACTGGATAAATAATTAAAAAGGAAAAAAGATGCAGGGCAATGGGGAAAGAGCAGGGGAGTTGGACTAATTGGCAGCTCTTTCAGAGAGCTGGCACAGGCACGATGGGCTGAATGGCCTCCTTCTGTGCCGTATGATTCTTTAAACCCATGGGATTAAAGGAGCAGCGGCTGCATGGATAGGAAATTGGCTAAGGGACAGAAAGCCGAGAGTAGTGGTAAACGGTTGTTTTTCAGACTGGAGGGAAGTGTGCAGTGGTATTCCCCAAAGGTCGGTATTAGGACGACTGCTTTTTTTGATATATGTTTATGACTTTGACTTGGATATACAGGGCATAATTTCAAAGTTTGCAGATGACACAAAACTTGGAAATGTAGTAAACAGTGAGGAGGATAGTAACAGACTTGAGGAGGACAGAGACAGACTGGTGAAATGGGCAGAAACATGGCGGATGAAATTTAATGCAGAAAAGTGTGAAGTGATTCATTTTGGTAGGAAGAACGAGAAGAAGCAATATAAACCAAATGGTACAATTTTAAAGGGGGTGTAGGAACAGAGAGATCTGGGGGTGTGTGCGCACAAATCTTTGAACGACAAGTTGAGAAGGTTGTTAAAAAATGCATACGGGATCCATGGCTTTTTAAACAGAAACGGAGAGTACAAAAGCAAGGATGTTATGCTGAACCTTTATAAAACACTGGTTAGGGCCAGCTGGAGTACTGGGGGCAATTTTAACATCAAAGAGTGAGCGGGTTTGGGAGCGAGTAGGTAGTAAAAAGCATTGAAATTGACAGCGTGTCAGGAAGCCGGCTCCAACTCGCCGACTTCCGCATTTCACTAGAGCGTGTTCGGCAGCGTGCGAGAAACCCCCTCGAGAGAGAGAGAGAGAGAGAGAGAGACGGATTACCAATTGAACGCAATTAATAGGTA